>JACCIC010000294.1:0-479367 GCA_018907035.1 Sycobia sp. Sy_11
CTTATTGCCCAGTGAAAATATTATTTTTCTAACTTATCTCGTAAAATACAAAAAATTACATTAAATGATGTAACTAAAAGTTCAAATCTCATCAAAATACATATTTTTTAATCTATATATTTTTTCTTTAAACGTTTTTTATTAACAACAATGCACTTCACCGTAATATTCTCATTGACTATTCTATATCCTCCGCTAGTTTGAATATATTTTTTGGGAATTCTTGGTACAGAAAAATGTATAAAATAAGAAATATGTTTTTAGTGGAATTTATAAACTGTACAATAAAACTACAAGTTTATATAAACATAATATTACTTATCTAATAACATAATTTGCGTTGCGCTACACACTGAAAACAATTCCAAATGCAAATGAGTCAATTTCATAAAAGTATATTTATTGTAATCCAACAAACATTCATTCGAATTCTATTGAAACAAAAATATACAGCCTTAATAGGAACGAATATTCTGCAATTTCGAAACAACCCTGTATTTGAAATGAATAGTTAAGTTTATTTAAAGAGCAAAAGTCTTTGTTACGTTTGCAAATATATAAACAATTCCAGTTTATGTAAATTAATTATATAACAACATATATATTATATTTTTATATTACAAGTTTTAATTCTTTCTATTTACATTATCATCTCGCGCAATTTTTTAAAGAATATTATTTACATGGTGTTACACACTGAAATCAATTCCAAATGCAAATGAGTCGATTTCATAAAAGTATATTTATTGCAATCCAACAAACATTCATTTAAATTCTATTGAAACAAAAATATACAGCTTTAATAGGAACGAATATTCTGCAATTTCGAAACAACCGTGGTATTTGAAATGAATAGTTGAGTTTATTTAAAGAGCAAAATATATTTGTTACGTTACAAATATTTTTAAATGATTAGAATTTCTAATACACCATACTTGCCTTGTTCTATACTTTTGTATAAAATAAATTTAAAGTATGTTTTAGTTGTGTAAATAATTTTTAAAATTAAGATTTTTAGTGCTGAAGAGTACAATGTACTGCCTTATTAACAGTTAAACACTCTCTATTTATTAGTATTAAGTCCTCATAATAACCCTAATTAACATTCTGATCGGGATGCCTAAAGCTTGAACGGCAGATTGTGTGCGTTGAACATTCACTACCATTGCGTTTCGTATAATTATATATATATATATATATATAGATATATATATATATATATATATATATAGGAAAAACATAATTTTCTTAACCAAGAGAATAGATTTTCTTAAGAACAAAAATTCAGTCAAGTAAATATTTATTTAATTATAATGTTTTAATTACTTAAATTTAGCTCATCATAATCGAAAAATAAGCATTATCATTTTCTAGAAAACGTTTATTAATTTTTAACAACTCGTTGAGTCTAATCAAATAAATATATTGCACCTTTTGATAAAGCTATGTATTGTTCATATTGAATAGCTTTCCCAAAAAATGATTATATTTGTTAAATTTGAGTATATATATATATATATATTTTTTTTTAAATATTTATTTATTTAACTTTATTTTTTACGTATATGTAGTTCCGTTTAGTAAATTCAAGAATTATTTATTACTTTTCAATAATTTATTTAGTTTAATGTAATAAATATATATTCGCTATTCAAATAAACTCAATTGTTTGTTTCAAGTATATGCTTTACTCTAAATTCCAAATATTTATTCGTGTTAAATATGTATGTTTCTGTTTTAAACATAAATTTAAATAAATATTTGTTGTATTCTAACAGCTATTGAATTAATTTAATGAATGCATTATATAATGTAAATAGCAATGAAATAAAATTGATTATATAAAAATTTAATGAATGTTATTATATAAATAATTTACAGAAAGTATAATTTTTATATCAAATTAGTTTTATTATTAAGTTCAACGCAATCTTATTATCAAGTTTTAAACTCAAAATTTTAAGAAAATACGTATATATATATATATATATATATATATATATGTTGTGTGTGTGTGTGTGTGTGTGTGTGTGTGTGTGTGTGTGTGTGTGTGTGTGTGTGTGTGTGTGTGTGTGTGTGTGTTCTTAAAAATTTGGCAGCGGAGTGTAGTAAATGGCATTCACTGGTGTCCATGACGAAATTCTTTAAGTGCATATACCCAGGTATACCTTTTCGTAGCTTCGATCATCGCCACGCAGCGAATTTAAAATTTGAAGAAAACACGTGTGTATATAAATGCATCATACATACTTACACACACAGACAAGAAAATCTGTACGCACTTCAAGAATTTCGATACCAGTTAATCCCTTTTATTGCATCTATTGTTTCGGCGTCCCCCCTACTGAATGCCGTCTCTCCCTCGATCGCACCAGCTCGAAAACCAACATCTGGAATATCGCACAAACAGAATACCGACGTTCACCGCCGTAGCGCTGAGTATCAAAATTTTACTGCAATGTCTAACATGGGCATCGGCGATCTCCCCTTATTATCTCTGCTGTCATCAAATACTTCTATTTGGAGGGGTTAACGCCGAAGGAAATTAAAGAAGCGATGGACTCAACACTGGAGACATCCTCCCCATCATATTCAACCGTTAAGCAGTGGGTTCCCGAGTTTAAGAAGGGTCGGGTGAGCACCTCTGATGTACGACATCTGTATACGACAGTACCCCAAGTTTTGCCGAAGTCGAATCAGAAATCGAAGAACCTGGCCTTTTAAATCCTGTTTTCGATAGGAAAAGTACAAAATCAAATTATTCCAAGTACGGTAATATTATCGAAACTAAAGATATTATTCAATACCGTCGTGATAATATAGCATATTTTGTAGACATAAATGGGAAGCCCAGCGATGTGGAGTGAAGGCAATTAAAGAAGAGATAGACTCAACACTGGGGACATCCTCCCCATCATATTCAACCGTTAAGCAGTGGGTTTCCGAGTTTAAAAAGGGTCGTGTGAGCACCTCTGATGAGCCTCGCTCAGGACGCCCCTTTGAGGTGACAACTCCAGGTATGATCGAAAAAATCCATCAAATAGTGCTGAAAGACCACAGATTAAAATTGCGTTAGATAGCTGAGACCTGTAAGATGCTATATGAACGTGTACAAAATATTTTGCACCAACATTTGTATATGTTGTTTCTACCGCCAATTTCGGGTTGTATAAGCGTAATCCAAGCGAATTTTTGCGTTGTCTCGTAGCCGTTAACGAAACTTGGGTCCACGACTACACTACTGAAACCAAACAACAGTCTAAACAGTGGATTGGACCAGCGGACCAACTCCAAAGAAGGCAAAAACAATTTTTTGGCGAACAAGATTATGGCTACTGTTTTTGGGATGCAAGAGGTGTTATATACATTGATTACCTTGAAAAAGATAAAACTATCACTGGCCAATACTACACAGACTTATTGCAACGTTTGAGCCACGAAGAAATTGAGTTTCATCACGATAACGTGATTATTTTCCTACCTGATTATTTTCTCTTCTTGTTGTTTAGTGTATGCTTCCTTAGTTCATTATTCCCTTATAAATATGTAAGGAAAACGTGTGGTCGTTGCTCAGTACAGCTGAGTATGATGGTATAGTGCTAAAGAGGCTGGTATTGGGGAGATATTTACGTTTTGCCATTATTTGTTAATAAAGTTAGAGGGAATTACTCCTGTTAAGGGACCTAAACGATAAGGGTGAGAAAAAAGTTGATTTATAATATTCTGTATATATACAGTAAAATTTTTTTGCACAGAGTTTAAATGCACCAGTCCGGGTTAAATTTGATCAGGTGATATACTTTTCAAAGATATATAAATGACGATAAATATTATAAATGATATTCAGAGGATATATATGTTATTTATTATTCCAAGATTCTGTTTGTGTTTGGAATGAGTGCAGCAAGAAACACATGTAAGCAAAATAGACACAAGTAAGTATTGTTACTAAGAATTATATCAATCTTGAAAGAATATCATGTTAGCCTTCCGTGCTAAACATAGTCAATTTACAATTATAATTCATGCACAAATAAGTATATATGTGTCTGCCGCTATTCTTTTTTCTGGCTTGAAGCTATTTGGTGTAATAAAAAAGGAGAACGGTAACATGGTAGACAGAGTCGGAGGCCTAAGATGGCCCGATCGCTAGAGCGAAGGACTAGTAACTTGGTGATCAGAGTTCAAATCTTGATCTCGGTCGATTGACACAAGCACCGCTGTAATAATTTACATGTGCTTTGTTAGCTATATAATAAGCTTATAATTTACATGTCGCTGATTAGCATCAATATTCGGATCACAAATAGATCAACGTTAAATAACTTAACAAAAATACGGTAGAGACACTGACTTTATTTTTAAAAAAAAGGAATTATGCAATGTTCATCATAAAATAAAGGGCGTGGGACATTTCTATTTCATCATATAGTACCTGTCACTTTTGCCTGGCAGCTGTTGTCAGTAGCTTACTGCTATGCTACGGCGTATGTCTATGCGCAAAATTTAAAACGGCTGCCCATTCGTGCTGTACTGATGTGCACGTGCACGCGGCTGTTTGCTGCGACTTTTCTCCTTTAATTTATTTCGCACGGTGAAATATATAAATGGGAAACATTTAAGCGCGGGCCTATGTGTTTACGTCTCGCAGACTCTACGGTTTGGACGTCATTTGTAACTACATTTCATGCAGCTACACTTACCGTGTAGATGAGGATGTCTGTGCCTGTGTGTCCTCGCGACCACCACGGTGAACTGGCTGGATAGTCTGGCTACCATAAAGGGGACCGAGAATATGAATAGTAATCAATATACGTAACCAACAAGAATATCGTTTATTATAACAATTACAATTGCAATATCTGACGGCGAACATGAGATCATTGGTTGAATACTTCTGTCAGGTTCCGTGGCGCGAAGTACCTAAGCACAGGCTGTACTTATACGCGGTCGTTCATCCGGAACAATAAAAGGAGAATTCTGTACGAGGACTGACGCGGATGTGGATGCGCGAGGTGCGGGTGCTCGCTTGGCACAGCGACGGCGGTGTCTGACTCTCATTATATTTTCTCTCTCTCTCTCTCTCTCTCTCTCTTTGACGAGAGATCAAAGCACATAAATATAATCAGAGGGTACTTACCAGACCTATGCGTATGCTGTCACTGCTGTCTCCTCTTTCTCTCTCTCTCTCTCTCTCTCTCTCTCTCTCTCTCTCTCTTTTCAGCGTATAGTACAATGTAAATAATATTCTTTAGTAAATTGTACGATATGATAATGTAAGTAGCGAAGAAGTAAAACATATACTATAAAGTCTTAAGGTATGTTCTTAGATAATGAATTTACGTAAACTAAAATTGTTTATGTATTTGTAACGTAACAAATATTTTTTTTGTTCTTTAAATAAACCTAACTGTTTATTTCAAATACACGATTTTTACAAAATTTGCAAAATATGCATTCGTTTTAAAGATGTATCTTTTTATATCAAATAAATAGCGTTTAAATAAATATTTGTTTAATTGAAATAAATAGACAATTACTGTTAAAAAAAAAACTCATTTGCATTTAGGCTTTTTTCAGTGTGTAGTTCAATGTAAATTATGTTAGTAGATAATTAAAATTATGTTTATATAAACTTGTAGTCTTATTATTAAGTTTTTTACAAAAACAAAGCAAACTATAAGATAATGAGTGTCACCTAGAAGAGTTTGCTTTCACAGTAACACGTCGAATTAAATACAATTTTTTTTTAATTTTTTGAGCAAATTAATTTTAGAACCTCTTAACTTCATATTCCATTACAGTAACAAAAGATTCTAATGGTAAAAAATATAATATCCCGTATAATATCCCGCTTGAAATGAATTTTTCTGAAGAGTTTGTACGTGATCTAACTCTTGTTTTAATTAAAATGATCCTAATAAACATTCTTTACTTGTGTATTAATTTTATAAAAAATGTAAAAGTATGTAAGAATAAAATTTTGGTTCATAAGTTGCAACGTAAAATTTCAATTATTGTTAAAAAATACACAGTAGTATAGATAAAATAGTTCTGGATCACCGGAACTAATTGTGAGCTACGTCACGAGCCCCTACGTCATCACTTCCGGTGATCCTGAACTCTCTTAGCTCACAGCGTTAACATCACGCTGCGCCTACCTCCCCTACTGCTATACTTCTCTCTCTCTCTCTCTCATGCTCTTGTGCTAGAGAGAGAGAGAGAGAGAGAGAGAGAGAGAGAGAGAGAAAATTATATAGTTCTCTCTCTCTCTCTTGCAGCGTGCAGATTTCTTTTTGGTCATTGAAGGATGCAGTTGCACGAACCCACCTATCAACCTAATATGGAATAGAGTAGAGGGAGCGAGAGCTATATAGCTTTTTCTCTCTCTTGCTACTAGTAATGTCATGCGCCCCTACGTCATTACTTCCGGTGATTCTGAACGCTCATAGCTCACAACGCTGACGTCACGCACCATGACGTCGCGCTACGCCTGCCTCCCCTAGCGCTATATTCTTCTCTCTCTCTTTCTCTGTCTCTCTCTTTCTCTCTCTCTCTCTCTCTCTTGCAGCGCGGAGATTTCATTTCGGTCATTGAAGGGTGCAGTTGCACGACCCCACCTATCATCCTAATATGGAACAGAGTTAAGGGAGCGAGAGCTATATAGCTTTCTTTCTCTTTCTCCCTCTCTCTCTCTCTCTCTCTCTCTCTCTTTTGCTACCGGTGCACTTGACCATGTTTTTGTTTAGCCGAGTAGTCAACACTTTGCCCCTTAGTTCGGATTAATAGTCAGCATATTGATGGTCCCATATTTCCGATCAATAAGTTAATACGATCCCATTCGCGTGCAAGAGAGAGAGAGAGAGAGAGAGAGCGAGAGAGAGCTATATGACAATGAATAGACAACACTTTTATCTCAGTGTAAGAATCAATAATCATAACCGGGGTGTTTATGAAACTTACTCATCTCTAATACTTTGCTTTTACCTTCATTTTTATATTATAGTTTTATGTATTTTTTTTTAACATAATTATAAAATATATTATGCATACAATCAAAGGATCCATACTAAGAAATAACTAAAATATTCACCAATTTTTTTTTAGAATTAATTGATTGAACTCAGAATTACAAATTTATTAATTAAATTTCATTATCTTACCTTATATGACACACATTTTTTTTCACAACAATGCCTTGCTCAATACTGAGGGTTCATTCTTTGGTCAAATTTTCTCGAGAGCTTTAAAGTGAATTTCTCAAACACTTTATTTCGCATCTTCATTCATACTTCTTTTCAGCACTTGTGACAGTCGCGTTGGTATACGTATCCATGGAACTCTCTCATATAGATTAGAAATAGTTTGAGCAGTGCTGGAGAACGTTTCTATAATAATTTTTTTTTGTCTTTCTTGCCTCTATTTCATATTCAGGTATAGAGAAAGAAGCTTTTTCTACACAAGGCAGACACCTCAGACGAAACTCTATTTTCGAAAACAATACAATATCAATAAAAATTTTTTTCGTTTTCTAGTTTAGAAATGCCGCAAGTTTAATTTTACTTGTATTAATTATACATCGAAAATAAACCTGTTTCATTAATTTCTTGTGATGGTGGTGGACGATGATTTTCGAGAATCCAAGATTTCAGTAGATATGCATTCGGTACTGCACATACTGCTTTAAAGCATAATGTATGATGAGTGCAGTACTTATATTCATAAGCTTGTAATTTCCATAATGGAGGACACTTTAAGTCTTCGATATTTTTAACATTGTCCGAAAATTTTTGCAGGTATCTTTTTTTTGAAGACCTTTTACATAGATCGTACGAGCATTTTTTAAATAATTGCTAATTGTTTTTTCTATGTCTTCATACGGTATATCACCTGAACTCCATAGTAACCCGTGATAATTACGTTCTAACCAGCGATTCTCACTCTTCTCTTTCTCAGAAAGGCTACACCATTGTTTCGGTGCTTGAAACAAATAAACTCTTAGCGCTTCATCTTCAAGAGAAATTATTGCAACTTCTTTCAAAATAAATTGATTCGAACAGCTCTTGAAGCTTTGCACGTCTACAATGTACTCCATAATGACTAAGAATGATTTCTTTTAGTTTTACGATTGCTTTTATAGGTAAATAAATACTCCCACCATTCTACTTTAAATTAAATACATACATATGTGCAATTCATACATTATATAGATTAGTTTGAAGTTAGATTGTCTGTAAACTATATAGTCGCTATATGTTTTTCCTTTAAAGCAACAGTCATCTACTTTCTTGGTAAAGGAAAATTTTTCATCACAACAGCTGTACATATGGATTTTCCATAGGAAGGGTGCCCATAATAAAAGGAATTTCCCCACAACGTTTTCCGATATTGATTTTTTCTGAACTTTTTCCAACTATATAGCAGTTATGATGCAGCAAATTTAGGCAGTATAGTTTTCAATCTTGAACTATTCGAGCTTTTCTAACTTTATCGCAATTACGAAGCAGCAAGTATAGACGGTATAGATTTCAATCTTGAAGTGTTTCCAGTTTCGCGTTTCTTATATGTGCGTATTTGTGTGACTGGTTATTATCTGTTTTGTGGGTGATATTTATCTACTAACGTTATAGTTGAAACTAAATTATAGTGGAATAGTTATTTTAAAACTATACATTGTTTTAATTATATTTTCTTGAAAAAGGAAATAAAGAAATAAAAATTGTTGAGTGTTGTGAAGCATTATGGCATTCCTAAAACATGATCAGGATGCTATTCAACGCCTTCAAGAATCCTGTCTGTTTGCATCTAGACAAATGGCTGACAGAGAGGATATTGTTCGATGGATGGATTATGCGTCTGCAGCACTTACATCGACAACGAATATAATGACGCATTCTAGAATTGCATCTGAGAAGCGTCGATGTATTACACTTCTGAATCATTTTCAGAGTGTTTGTTGCAAATTGGATTGTTACGCCAAACAAGGTGGCGACTTATCACAAAAGGAGGATAAAAAGGTAACTTGGAGTGATATTCAATCCGCTTTTAACAATTGCTTAAAATCTGGAATTGTAACGAATATCAAACATCAAGATATTCGTACATTTTTAGAAGATGCATTTGAACTGGTTGAGAAGCAGATAAAAATATCGTTACAAGATCATTCATCACTTAAAATGAATACGATTCTGTCTGCTGAGGATATTATATCGAAAAAACTCATAGCAGACAATAGAAATCAAATATTTTAATACAAAAAATGCGCAAATATTTGAGACCACGAATTTAAAAGATTGATATGCAACGCATGCCCAAGAATCCATCCAGCGTGATATGGATGAGTTTCAAGAGAGAGATTCTGGCTGAACGTTGCATTCAATTATTAATTTGACAATAAAGATTTATAAATTTAACCCAATAAAAGGTAGTTCATACATAGCACTACCTGAAGTAATTGAAAAAAATGCATGCATGTGTTAATATAAAAAATAACGATGAGCAATGTTTTAAATGGGCAGTTTTGCCTGCCTTATATCCAGTTCAAGGGAATAGTAATCGGGTTTCCGCATATAAGCAGTATGAACATGTGCTTAATTTTAAGGATATTGCCTTTCCGATGAAGACAAAAGATATACTTAAATTTGAACAATACAATCAAAATATTTCCATTAATTTATATGTTAAAAAAGAAGAAGAAAAATATCTCTGATGTGTCTCCGTGTTATATAACTTCTAGAAAAAAGCAAAAGCATGTGAATTTACTAATTATACAAGATGAGTATACTGATGAAGAAGAAATTGTAAATAATAATGAAGATCCACCAGCTCGTTACCACTATGTGTGGATTAAGAATTTAAGCTTGATAAGTTCTCAAGTCACAAAACGTAATGGGAAACTTCATTTTCTATCTAAAGAAAAATTAAACTTACATATTATCGATTGCCAGGAAAAAAACCATTGCAAAATAAAATTACCAACACAGAAGAATAATATTTTAGAATTTAAAAACTTTTCATTCAAAGGGCGTGTACCATTTGTGATATATGCAGATTTTGAATGCATGTTACAAAAAATAGATGATCATAAGTATGCAAAACAAAAACATAATCCAATGAGCATTGGGGTTTATATAAAATGTAGTTACGATGAGACACTGTGTGAATATCGAAGCTACAGGAAAACAGATAAAGTAATAGGACCATCGCCTGCTGAATGGTTCACACAACAATTGCAAGAATTTTCAGTAAAAATAACAGAAGTATACCAGAATACAAAACCAATAAATCGACTGACAGACACGGAGACTTTAAGCTATGAAACAGTAAAAATCTGTCATATTTGCGAAAAAAATTTTAATTGTACAGATAATAAAGTTCAAGATCACTGTCATCTTACAGGACGGTAAGTATATTTTAGAATATTATGTTAGCAGTTTTATAAAATTTATATATCGATTTCAGATACCGAGGTCCTACACATAACTCGTGTAATTTGAATTATAATGATTCCAAAGTTATACCCGTTATATTTCATAATTTATCGGGGTATTATGCGCATTTATTCATTAAAGAACTTGCAACAAATTTTGAAGGACGTGTATATGTTCTCCCTGAAAATAATGAGAAATATATAGCATTCATAAAATATATACAAGAAATGGAGATTAGTTTTAGATTTATCGATTCGTTTCGATTTATGCCCTGTTCCCTTTATAAATTAGCGTCATATTTAGAAGAGCATAGTATTTTAGAAAATACTTTTAAGAGGGACTATCGATCAAACGAGCGAATTAAATTAATTAATCGAAAAGGTGTCTTCCTATATGAATATATTTCATCGTTTGATAAATTACAATAAACGGAATTGCCAGCCAAAGATGCATTTTATAGTAATTTAAACAATTCCACTATTACTAATAAAGATTATCAACATACTAAACAAGTGTGGCAAGATTTTGATATTCAAACACTTGGTGAATATTCCGATCTGTATTTAAAAACTGATATATTACTCCTTGCAGATGTCTTCGAAAACTTTAGAGATAATTGCATTCAAGCATATCACCTTGATTCTGCTCATTATTATATCTCTCCGGGTCTATCGTGGAATGCAATGTTAAAATATACACAAATTAAATTAGAATTGCTTACCGACATCGATATGCTCATATTTATCGAAAGAGGTATCAGGGGTGGTATTAGCCAATGTTCAAACCGCTATTCAAAGGCGAATAATAAATATATGGATAGTGAGTTTGATGAATCGAAGGAAAATAAACTTTTGCTCTACTATGACGTCAACAATCTTTATGGTTGGGCAATGACACAATATTTTCCTTACGGAGGTTTTGAATGGGAACAAATTATAGACAATGAATCCAAATTTCTGAAAACAGCAGATGAATCTCCTACTGGATGTATTCTAGAAGTCGATTTAGAATATTCAGAAAATATTCATGATTTACATAAAGATTTGCCATTGTGCCCGGAACATATTGCAGCACCAGGAAGTAAAATGAAGAAACTGCTAACAACTTTATATGATAAAAAACGCTATATAATTCACTACGGAGCATTGCAACAAGCAGTTAAATATGGCTTATGTTTAAAAAAGATACATAGAGTATTAAAATTTAATCAGAAACCATGTATTAAAGACTATATTGATTTAAATAGTGAGAAAAGAAAACAAGCAAAAAATGAATTCGAAAAGTTATTTTTCAAATTTTTAAATAATACTATTTATGGAAAGACAATGGAAAATGAAAGGAAAAGAGTAGATGTGAAGCTAGTCAATAAATGGCATGGACGTTATGGTGCAAAAGCATTAATAGCAAGTCCAAATTTTCATAATTGTTCAATTTTTGATGAAAATTTCGTTGCTGTACAGTTACAAAGAACTGAAATTTAGATCAGAAAACCTATTTATGTTGGACTGTCTGTATTAGATTTATCGAAAACAAAAGTTTATAGATTTCACTATGAATACATGCAAAATAAAATGGGTAGTAACTGTAAATTATTATATACAGATACTGATAGTTTGGTATATGAAGTAAAACACATTAATATGTACGATTTGATCCGGGAGGACATTCATGAATTCGACATATCAGATTATCCGCAGAATAATCCTTATAAAATACCGCAAAAAAATAAGAAAATTGTTGGATTCATGAAGGATGAATGTAATGGTAAAATTTTAACAGAATTTATTGGATTTCGGAATAAAATGTACAGTATGAAGATTCAAGGAAAAGAACAGATGAAGAAAGCCAAGGGTGTTGAAAGTGCTATAGTGAAAACTACAATTAATTTTGAAGATTATATTCATTGCTTGAAAGAAAGAGCCATTATCCATAGAGATCAATATAGTATTCGATCGAGACTTCATATTGTACATACAGAAAAACAAAAGAAAATGGCCTTAAATCCATTTGATGATAAGCGTTTTATAGAAACGGGATCAACAGATACTCTTCCATGGGATCACTACAGCATACGAGAACATGAACGTGCATTAAATGAAGGAGTCGCTAGAGAAATTAGAGATGACAATGCAAACGAACAAATATCACAACAACCATTAACTGAAGAAGTTGCAATGAGAATACAAGGAGACAAGAGCAGTCACTTGGTAGAACAGTCGACTAAACAAGTCATAACATTCGTTGGAGACCAGGCAAGCTGCTCGATTTTACAAGGATCATCAGAACTAATCGGAAGAGAAACGAGGAGCGGAGAGCGAGAGAGCTTACATAAACGGCGGTCGAGCTCAATTGATATCGAGGGAAAAGATGGAGGGAATATAGACCTTATAGAGGGGGAAGTACCACCAAAAAAACGAAACTGCAGAGAGAGATCAGTTATTCAATGTTTAGTTCTTGATTGTAATTGTTAGCAAGCAGTATTTCGTTCAAAGATAATCATATATATATATATATATATATATATATATATATATATAATGGGACATAGTTCTGAAATGACGTTCCCTGGTGTTGAGTCGTCTACTCAATTGATTGCGCAGCTAACGGCTGCCAATTTCATTTCAAATTTTAATGAAAATTACATTCAGCCAGACAATTCAATTCAGGTGTGTATAGTTTTTCTTTTAATTTCACTTGTACATATTACTAAATAATTTTAAGATAAAAAGTTAAATAATTTATATTATTTTACAGATGGATTTGAAAACGTTGAATAATATAGCACGAGGTGATTTTCTACCCACAAAAAAAAATTGGCGAATTAAGAAAAAATTAAAATTACATGATCACAAAAATAAAAAAAGTTAACACGAAATTCGGATGGAAATCAGTAGTCGAAATTGATAGTAAATTTCAGTGTTTTTTACCGAATAGAATTTCGAAGGCGTTAATCAAAGACGAAAACTTCTTCAATAATATGTGTGAATATGTAAATAAATTAAATTTCTTCATAAAATCTATGGGTGGAGATAATTTTGAATTCATCACAATATAAAAAAAAAAAGAAAATATATGTGTATTTGTGTGTAAGATATATCACAGTGTAACTATATGTATAATGTGAAATAAATTAAACAACATTTTTTTATCTTAACTATAGCTGTGTTTATTTATTCTCGCTGTATACAAAATTACTTTACATATTCTTAATTTATAATTTGTTATCACTTTAGTTGTACACTCTCTTTATTAGTCCAACTATTATGAGAACTATCAAATCCAAGTCACTTGACAAAAACTTTATTATTAGTTCTTGAAACTCTGCAATGTAAAATTCTTTGCCTATATCTGTATGTAGATTTTTTGGTATACGTTCACGCTTGAGAATAGTATTAATAGCCGCTGTCACGTCTTTACCAGTTTTTCGTTTCAAGGGTATAGCCCATGCAAATTTTGATAAGCTATCGATGACTGTAATCATGTATTTGAATCCTTTATTTTCTTGAGCATAAGGTTGCATTTCAACAAGATCTGCTTGCCATGTCTCATCTATATCACGTAGTTCAAATTGTCGTCGAATATATTTTCGACGAGCAGGCTTATGAATTTCCATCACTATTTCCATTTTTTCTTTCTTTGAATACTTCATTGTGTGTTTTTCCTGCTATCTCTATAAGTTGTTTTATCTTGTTTTATCTTGTTATTAATAGAAGTCAATTCAATCCTAATTTTCGATTTATACGCATTTAATGAAGTCTTTGATTCAGCAATTCTTTTTTCCAATTCTACTATAGATGGTGGTATTGCTGGTAAAACATCGATTTTTTCATTTACCTCGCTCAAAAGTTTTAATAAATTTGAAGTTTCCTCTTGCACATAAGTTCTCAATGTATTCAAATCAACTGCATCAGTTAATTTAACTGGTGATGCAAGATTACACAGCCGTTTATTTTCGATGTCATATTGACTATCATAAGTAAATTTAAACCCAACGCCAAGTGGACCTTGGCTACCTTCAGTTTTTAAATTTGTTAAACTGGTTGGAGTATTGTGATTGTGCATTAATATATTACACCAGCCTCACGCAACTCCTCAACAATAGAGTATATTTCATTCGTGTGATTTTGATTTCCCGCAGATCTTTCAGCCAACAATACTCTTAATCAATTTACTAACTCATTCGGATTATCCCAGTATACATAGTCTAATGGCATATTTTTTTGCACAATTTTAAATCGGGGTAAAATACCTTCACCTTTTTTCGTAAACATCAATAAAATAATTTCTAAAAATTTTTTATTTTTCATTACACGCATTCCTTGATTTTTATCATAATCCTTTTTATGAGCATTCGATGCTTCGAGAATTTTCTGATAAGTTTGACGATCGTTATTGTTAATAAGTTTTAGATTTGATAATTTCCTAAATAATAGTTCCAATAATCCATTAGTGATGGGGTATTGTGTATTATTGACTATGACATTGCTGTTGGTGAAATTTATCGGTAAATTTCCAATCATAAAATCATTATTTTCCTTATGTGCTCCATACACAAGATCTAGAATTGTATGGCGATTAAGATTCACCATAGCTAAATATTTTTCAAGATTTTTATCATCTTGCTCGAAATCGCTCTAAGCTGATGCAAAAGAAGTATTAATCTCATCAGTAGTTTGATCATTCTGTAGAAAGTAATCATCACTAATATCAGCATTAGTATCGTAATTATCACCGTCATCATCGGACAACGACTCTTTAATTTTTTTTTCCTCATTAATGATAGATAAATTGTTCTTCACTTCTTTTTTAATATTTGATACATCAGATGCTTTTGCAACCGTAATGAGTTTATTCAGAGGAGTAACAATTGGTTTGAAGGTTTTGTCTAATATATGTTCTACATTCGCTCGATCATATTTTAATAATTTATATTTACGTCTTATTGCTTTGCGTGACTTTTCTAGTTGATGCAATATTGTTTTTTCTCGATGATAATTGGCCATGTTGAGTGTTCAACTTTTAAAACCATAATGTTCGGTATATTTATTTTATGCTCTATTTATAGCAAAAGAGTCAAGCCCTTCTCTATATCTACCATAATTTATGTTTTGATCTTTATCAATGACTATAAAACTATGCTTACCATCATTCCAACAAGTAGAGCATATTTTTTTAAATTTATTAAAAGACATATCTGAATTTACATGATCGAGATATATGAATTTTAAATTAACCTCATCTTGTCGAAACCGTATAAGTAAATTAACATTATCCCTTACAAGATGTTTTGGAACGTGTGCATATGATTGACAAAGATAAAAACAATCAACATTTTTATGTCTTCTCATGCAAAAATAAGCTTTAACATTGTCCTGTTTCTCGCAAGCAATATCATCGAAAACCATAATAGAGTTAGGAAGCACGCTGTCAGGTGATACTACTGCTTCATGTTCGCTGAATGGAAAATATTGTACGCCCTCTATGGGCTTCTACAGCTTTTCTAAATACTTGTATTTTGGTTGATTTAATGATTTTGAATATATATATATATATATTTTCAAATCTAAGACCATTCGGATGGGTTATAAGAGTCAATAAGCTACTGGTTGTTCCGCAATTTGAAGGTCCTAAAATAACTGCTCTTATACTATTCGGCAGCAAATCTCCATGCCGTTTACTCTTCTTTTCCTTCTCAGTAAAAGAGTCAAAATTAATAACAGGTAATTTTGTTGAGTACTCTTTGAATTCCATGTTCGCACGTCACGATTTTAACTGATACTGTGGCAATAAAGTATAAATAGCATGTTTATATATAAAATTAATTAGTATCATTTTATCTTTCGAAACAGAATGATCGTCCATAAGCGAGAAGGTGGTGGAGTATTTAGTAAGATACTTAGTCACTTACCTATTGAACTGCATTTACCAGGTTATCAATACTGCGGTCCTGGGACAAAATTGAAAAAACGGATGGCTCGTGGTGATCCTAGGATAAATGCCCTTGATTCTGCTTGCAAAGAACAGGATATACCATATTCCAACATTGTTAACAATATGCAAGCTACGCATGCTGCTGATCGAATTCTCGCAGACAAAGCTCGCTTGCGTCTTAAATCAAAGAACGCAAGTTTGGCTAAAAAGGCTGCTGCACTTGCCATTTATAATGCAATGGAATTGAAAGTAAAGCTAGGAATGGGATTGAAGCAGAAAAATAAGAAACTGCCTGGTAAAAACAATAAATCAACCTTGAAAAAAATAATTAAATCGGCTACATATTTAACGATTCCGAATACAAGTTCTCAAAAACTAGTTCGCTCTGCATTAAAGGGCACTCGCGCAGCCGTTCAAAAGGCCGGTGGTAAAGGCAATGTTACAATTCCAAGGATATTGCCACATCCTCAAAAACTTGGCGGTGTTTTAACATTCCTTATACCTCTATTTTCCGGTTTGAGTGCAACTGGAGCATTGGCACGGGGTGCTACTGGCATAACAAAAGCTGTTAATGATGAAAAAGCAGCAAAGCAAGAGTTGGAAGAAAATCGAAGACATAATAAAACAATGGAAGCAATTGCTCTTGGAAAAGGTCTTTATTTGAAACCTTACAAAAAAGGTTATGCTCTTTACCTAAAACCGTATAAAAGTAATGGAAGAGGTCTCTACTTAAAACCATATAAAGGCAAAGGATTAAAAAAAAAGAAAAAAGTTTCTCTGTAGAATTGCCTGAGCGACCTTTATTGGACATTGATTTAATAAAATATGCTCGTGTTTTCAAAACTTCCGCGTTTCGTGGTGTATTTATGCGTAATGCACTGCCAAATACTGGTTCACATTATAATGAATCAGGTATTGTAAACCTTGATAATGCCAGTGGTCCTGGAACTCATTGGGTCACATATCGAAAATGAGGCAATAGAGTGTTATATTTCGATAGTTTTGGTGACTTAAAGCCACCCTTAGACCTTATGTCCTACTTTGGTGATGCTGAAATTATGTATAATTATAGAAGATATCAGGATTTTAATACATACATTTGCGGTCATTTATGCCTGCAATTTCTATGTAATAATCTTCGAAGTAGTTCTATATATATATCAAACATCTTGTAAAACAAGTCATTATTAACTCAACCATGATGAATGAATCATTTACTTTAACGCTTGCTGGCACATCATCTATTCTTGAAGCTCAATATTTTCCTCCTATTGAGCTCTTATCCAATAAAAATTATGTTCTCGGTTTAATCGAGCTTTTAACATTTAACTCGATTCCCAATATTGATGAAAGCAACAACAAATTTTATGTTGATAAAGAAGAAATTACATTACCGACCGGTAGTTACGAAATTGAAGATATTGAAAATTACCTGAAGGAGAGATTAACTTCTAAAGGTATAATATTAAGTCTTAAGCCTAATAACAGCTCACTTCGTAGTCTTATTAAGTCTAGTCATCAAATCAATTTTGAACCTAAATATTCACTTGGTAAACTCTTGGGATTTCAACAGCGAATTTTGAAGGCAGGTATTCGACACAACTCTGATTTACCAGTAACTATTCGAAAGATAAATTCATTGAGAATAGAGTGCAGTATTACAGCTGGTGCATATATAAATGATCGTCATATGCATACAATTCATGAATTTTTTTCAGCAGTGCCACCAGGATATAAGATCATTGAAGTACCTTCACATGTCATTTACCTTCCAGTCGTCGCCAAGTGCATAGATCATATAGAATTACGCATCGTCGATCAAAACAGAGATCTTGTGAATTTCCGAGGAGAGGTTATAACAATTAGATTACACGTTAAACAAGTAGCTTAGAGAGCGATGGGAATTATTTACAACGCTCCTGGATATATTAATAGTCAGTCATGTCAGAAAACCATCAGTCTTCCTCCGACTTTCAAACAAGTCAGTAGCCTGAGCAAAGTAAGAAAAAAAAATTAAAGTCTCATCGTCTTTCTCGTCAGAAGATGGTGGAAAATAAATTGTATTTTCTTCAACTGTATGCAAAGAAATAGCAGACGTTCTAAATATAGAATCTCTATAAAAAAGGTTGGCTTTGTTTAAATCTGAATCAAAGTATAATAATAGAAAATGCGGGATGGCTTGATATAGAAGAGTCTAATACAATCGCCGATAATTTAGACTATTTTGATGTATGCCTTCCCCTCAACATGATTTTTGGTTTTACTGAAGATTACCGTAAAATTATAATTGATGCAAAGCATGAACTGGTTCTTGTTAAATTACGTAACCATTTAAACGCTGTTGTGCAAACAGCAACACTGGAATCAACTGATAATGCAGTAATTCGCGGGGTTCTCCGAAATCTTTGATTTTAAACTCCGCACCTAGTTTCTCGGTTATGTCTCCGATTTCTTTTCTGCTGTTGCTGGAGACGAAGATATCATCCACATACAAGAGTACAAAACAGACGGTATCATCCGTTCGTTTGACGAACAAGCACGGATCTATTGAATCGGAAATATATCCAAATTTATTGATAGTTTCAGTAAATTGGACATTCCATCTTTTCGGGCTAATTTTTAAGCCATATAATGAACGTTTTAGTTTCCAGAGTTGTTTGTTATTTTCATCCGAGTTTACTCCCTCTGGTATATGCATGTATATATCCTCGTCGACTTCTCCGTACAAGAAAGCGGTTTCTACGTCGAGTTGACGGATTTCCCAGTTATGATAGTTTGCTATCGCTAAGCTCGCTCGAACTAGTGGCAGCCTAGAGACTGGCGCATAAATTTCGCTAATTGAATACTCGTTTTTATCTTTAAAACCTCTTATCACAAGACGGGCTTTGTATCTAACCTCGTTTTTATCATTAAGCTTAGTTTTAAAAACCCACCTCGAGTCCAGAATATTGGGATTTCTATCGTTGGATATTAACTCCCTTTTGTTCACGGTCTCGAAGACGTTTTTATCTACAAGTGATTTTATTTCGATATTTATTTCGTTCCCTATCGCTTCTATCCAGTTCTTACTATTCGGTGAGCTAACGGCTTCACGATAATTAACGGGATCTTTATTTATCGACGCTATGAGTATGTACCTAGTTTCGTCGCGTAGCTCTACTCTGTTATCATTGTTGATGTACATGATGTCTATCGCTGATCTAATTTTCTTCAGTCTACCGCGTTTGGCTATCGGATTATGTTTGATTGGAGAATTGCTGTTTTCCTCTCCCTCTGAATCTTGTGATTCTGCCTGATTTTTCGCAAACGATAGTTTGTTCTTTTCTTTGTCGACCACGTCTCCGTAGACAGTATGTATGATTGATTTGAGATGTCTGATCTCATACATTTTTATTTTTATTAGCGCAACGAATTTGACAGTTAATTGGCTTAATATTCGTGAGGATCAGTTTAGATCCGGTGATGTGCTCCGTAGCACCAGATTCAGCTATAAAATCACACAATAACAGATCATTATATTTTCTGTAATTCGTCAACTCACCCTCTACTCCGCGATTTTCTTCGCTACCGACCTCTTTCTCTACATTATAGGCCGTACGCCCCTTCTTCTTGATGCTGAAAAGGTTATCAACCTTCCCATCGTGTTGACCTTGATCATATCGCCACTTGGTCGGCTTGCCCTATTTGTTGGGGCAGTCTCGGGCGATGTGGTTGCCCAGCTCATTACAATTATAGCACTGTATGAGTGTGGGAGTTGGGCAATCTTTTAGGACATGCCCGTATTTACCACATGCTCTGCACTTGAGAGCACGGTCGTCCCTACGACCCGTACTTCCTCCGCCCCTGCGGTTGTTATTGAACGGATTGCGAATGGATCTTTTGTATCCACTTTCAGCAATCAGCTAGTTTCCCCTCCGCTTGGCTGTGGGCTTCGTTGCTTCTTTCTGTAAAATAAAGTGTTTTAGTGCCTCATAAGTAATTTCTTTACCTGTTGACTCGAGGCTTATAACCTCTGCAAGAGTCACTTCAGGTACTGCGTCTGTGATTGTTTGCACACAATCTCTCGTTACTTTATCAGACAATTTGTCTGCATTTAATCATAAATAAATTAAATTCTAATTAATCTTATCCTCTAGATTTTCATCAAAGCCAATTTCAAACCGACGCTTTCCAGCGTTTGCGCACGAGGTTGCATTTCTATTGAATTCCATATCAAATTGACTTTCTCTCTCTTTGGAAAATTTGACAAAAATTCAGCTGAATAAATCTCTGAATAGATTTATTTTTCCTTGCTTCAGTACTAGAAGACTTTCGAACAGGGAGCACGACGTGCTCGACCTATCTCTCTCAGATAAAGGAAATTCCACGAACACGCACTTTTGAAAACTGCTTTTCACTTTTTCACGATTTTAAACTTTTAAAAATTCAAGAAAAACACTGAACGGTTCAGTGGACGTGGGCGGGCCCATAACCTGTTCGAATCTAACTAATAAATACATTAATAGCAGAGATAATAAATGACAAGGCTAAAAATATCAAACAGTAAACCAAAAGCTTTATTAATTCGTCTGTATAACTCAAGGGTATATAACCAACTAACTGACCACTGTCTCTATAAAGGGCGCTCGCGTAGCGCCGCATACGCACACTCTTGCTGTACCACATGTACAGATGCTACTGGCATACAACGTATAGACTGCATGGATGATGCTCAATGCCAACATATATATATATATATATATATATATATATGTATATGTATATGAATATGTATATGTATATATACATATACATAGTATATATACATAAGTTTCGATGTGTGGTAAAGAAATCTATTTTGCCATTAATTCTTTTGTTCAAGCTAAAAAAACATAGTTTATTGTCAATTCTGAAGTTAATGTAACGTATAAGAACAAAAATATAATTTATCGTCACAAATTATGTTCAGTACGATTTAGCATACAAAACCATTTTATAAGAGAAGACGGAGAAAGAGAGAGAGAGAGAGAGAGAGAGAGAGAGAGATTTTTCCACGTAAGAGAAAATAAAATTTACAAAAATCAAAAGATATCCATAAAGTGTGAGAGTAGTATCACATAAACCTAAAGAACAAAAAGGGTAATACCGATTAAGGTCACACCTTCTTTGGGATACGAATCCCAAAGTTTGATATGATCATTTGTCTGAACTGGCCTGGTATTAATACTTTAAACGAACTACTTTGAGTTGATGTTCGTGATCCAAGATGCCACCTAGTGACGGCTGGTGACGGTTAACTTAATTCATTGAGAGTAAAATGATTTTCAATAAAAAACATAACCTACATCCATCCAAAGATAATATAGAATCTATATGTTAAATTTCAGAACAATCGATTTAGTAGTTTTTTGATTATCGTGTACAAACAAAAACACGCTTTATCTTCATAAATTAGTATGATTCCAGCGAGTTTTCCAGTTTTCGTAATAATTTTGGAACACTTTTTGTGGGACCTCTCTGAATACCCTCGTCACAGATTCTTAGATGTCTTCAACTGAGTCCAAATTTCGACCTTTGACGAATTTTTTCAAATGGGGGTTTAGAAAAAAGTCGCAGGGTGACATATCCGATGAATAAGGCGATTGTGCTAACGTTATGATACCTTTAGATGCCAAAAATTGAGAGACACTGAACGCACTATGACAGGGAGCATTGTCGTGGTGCCAAACCCAACTCATCGCCATCTCTGGACGAACTCTGAGCACCCTTTTTCATACTTTTTATAGCACGTTGCGGTAAAATACTTGATTTACGGTTTGTCCAGATGGTACAAACTCTTTGTGAATCACCCTTTTGCTGTCGAAGAAGCAAATGAAAATGGTTTTCACTTTGGACTGGCTCATTCTCTCTTTTTTGGCCTGGGCGCTCCAGGGAATAGGCACCGTTGGCTTTGTCGTTTAGTTTCGGAATCATATTGAAAGAACCAATTAGCTGTTCTAAATTTCTCTGTTCATTTTTTGTGATATGCACTATTCGCGTGTTGTTACAAAACACTAAACAGCTGATGAAGAAATGATAGTACAAGAGGCGTTAAGCTCTCAATCGAGAGAGTAGGCATCTACTATTACGGTGGCGGTGTTACAGATTCGCAGTGTTACCACAGGCCGAGAAATATAATCGGTCGCATTACTTAATTGTCTGACCTCATATATATATAATATGTTAATTATTATTTATTAATAATTATTAATTATTATTTATTAATAATTATTTATTATTATTTATTAAATCACAGATATTGAACGTTCGAAGAGAATTTGATAACGTGTTCTTCAAATCTTCAATAATATACTATCTATATTAATTTACATTTGACTAAAATAATGATTTAATTGTACTTATGTCGACCGCCCATACACAAATTAATAAATATTTTTTTATTGATCTTACAGTCCAATCAATTCAATCTAAAAATAAAAATAAAAATAAAAATAAAAATAAAATAAAAATTAAAAATAAAAATTCAATTAAAAATTATAATGACAGTCAGACTGTCCTTGTTTACATTCACCCCCGTAGATTAATCTGAAAATAAAATATTAGCTGAAAAAATTCTTTGTTAGTAAAGTGCAGTCTGACTGTCCCCAACACCCTTACCTAATTGAAGACCTGTCCAACGTTTCGAGCTCACTACGGCTCCTCATCAGGGACTAAACTAAACCTTATATTCTAATCTATATATACTTTATCCCCACCACCAAATTTAGTAAATTAAATCTAAATTCCCCCTCTACACAAATTGTCCAAAACCAATCAATTTAATAAGGAATGATAAACACTGTCCAATCTACCAGACTCTAACATTAAATTCACATTATTTCGATTCCTGGAAATGTGAATACTTTCAAGACTCTCCCTTTTATACTTATTATTAATATCATGTTCCAAAATATCCACATTCGCAAAATCAAAAGAATGTAAAAACTTTAAACAATGCTCTTTAAAACCGGAAGTAATATGTGAGCTACGTAAACTATATTTATGTTCATAAATTCTGTTTTTTAAATATCTACCGGTTTGTCCAATATAGTATTTAATACAATCTATGCAATTAATCTTGTAAACAACTCCTGATTTTAAGCATAAATCATCCTTATCTTTGCAATTATTAAACAATCTACTCAAATTATTGCTATTTTGAAAGAAAATTTGAATGTTAGATTTCCGAAAATTTCTTTTAATTCTTTCAGATGATCCTCTAACATATAGTAAGAAATTGTCAGCTATAAAAAGTCGTATACTATATGTTGACATCTGGAAACAGTATAACCTTTGAATACCTCTGACTTTTTGCTAGCATCACTTAGTTTTCATCGTGTTAAGTTGTCAAGTTTTGAGTCAAGTAATCATCATTTACGGGAATTGTTAATTTACTTCTTTCATTTAAAGCAATCTACAGCCGAACCACTTCGGCTACTCATAGAAGCATATGATGATTTGAATTTGAGTGAGAGAAGTTGTCGGGAGTGGTTCCAAAAATGTAAAAGTGGAGATTTTGACATGGAGGACAAAATACGCAATAGAACGCCCAAAGTGTATGGTGACACAGAATTTGAAGCTTTATTGCGGAAAGATCCGTGCCAAACGGAAGAAGTACTTACACAAAAGAAGTGACTCAGTAAACTATTTCACAAGGTCTCAAAACCCTGGGTATGGTCCAAAAGCAAGGAAATTGGGTTCCTTACGAGCTGAAGCTAAGATACGTCGAGCGTCACTTATTCGCTTGCGAACAATTGCTCAAAAGGCAAAATCGAAAAGGATTTCTACATCGAATCGTGACGGGAGAAGAAAAGTAGATTGACTATGACAATCCAAAGTATAAGATGTCATGAGGTAGGCCCGGACATACTTCTACTTCGATGGCCAAGCCAAACATTCATGGCAAGAAGCAAATGCTGTTGTAACGTTCCTATCCCCCTCGGGATAACTTACGCTGTATTTTATCCAAGATAATTTGAGAGGGGAGGAAGTATATTGGGAATTGGACGGCGGATCGAGCAAATAATTTAACAACACAATATATTTTTTGTAACGAAAAATAAAAATAAATTTATTCAAGAGTATTCTTCTATTGACAAGACTCTGAAAGAAACAATTAAACGAAAATAATTACTTAAGTGAAATAAATTAACTTAACGCTACAACTAGTTTCCACGAAGTTTAATTAATCTGGCATTAGTTTCCGCATGGATACCCGGTGCTATTTTTCATGCGGGCAATTTAGACGTGACCAGGACCAGACCAGCGCCTCGCAACCAGGATTAAGAGTTAAGAGGTAATAGATTTTTACGGGATAAGAAAACTGCTGGTCTTTTGAGGAGCGCCTCGTAACCAGGATCACGTTCTCTTCAGGAAAGATGAAATTATTAACCGTCTGTCTTTTGAGGAGCGCCTCGCAACAGAGATCAAGTTAATAATTTCAGTAAAAGATTTTAGACAGGATTTATCGAGCTCTGAACAAGAGTTAGCTCCGGGAGGAGTCCAAGTGACACGACTTTGGGTCAGCTGGTTCACTGGACAAACTCTCCGATTTTGCCTTTTTCAGGCCCTTTTATAGTTAAATTGTCGGGTATTATCGTCGCCGCCCGTATAACATCTGACGAGCTGCCGATTTATAATAATAATATTAATAATAATAATCTCATTAATAATAACAATAATAATAACTTTAATAATAATAATAATTAATATTAACTATAATTTTCACAGTTATAATTAACAAGGTAGTTTTTTGTTTTTGAAAGCCATTTGCCAGTTGGCTGCGAATGAGTTCGATTATTTCTTGTAATATTTTTATACGGTTTTCTGCGGTAACGTTATTACTTTGTCCGTATAATTGAAAAAGGGATCCGGGTGCTCTTAACTCACGTCCAAAATTTAAGTAAGCGGGTGTAAAACATGTTGTTTCGGATGATGCGGTATTATAAGAAAATTGTAGCTCATATAAGTAATTATCCCACGTCTTATGATTTTTATCTATATATTGGGAAATTGTAGTTTTAATTACTTTATTTGGTCTTTCTACTGGAATGCACTGTGATTCGTACGGTGCTGTTCTCCTATGCTGTATTCCGGTCTTTTGCAGCACAGTTGTGAATATTTTGGAGATAAATTGTCTCCCATTATCAGAAATAATCATTTTCGGACAGCCAAAACGTAGTGTAATCTGTTGCTTCACGGCGTACGTTATTGCTTCAGCTGTTGCTTTTCTGAGTGGTTTTAATTCAATCCATTGGGTAAATTTGTCTTGTATCACTAATATCCATATATTTAATTTTGTCGATCTCGGAAGTAGTCCGATGAGATCTACAGCCACAATGTCCCAAGGCTGTTCAACTAGATTTGTATGTAGTTTACAGGCTGGTGTTTGTTAACTTTTGGTAGTTCTCGCAATTTAGCACATATTTAGCCGTCACACGGAGCATTCCAGGCCAGTAATAACTTTTAGATATTTTTATTAGTGTTTTCGTGATTCCCAAATGTCCGGCAGTTGAATCATTGTGTACTTCATTTAGAACTCTATTTTGTTCAGATCTAATTACACAAATTTTCCACTGTAGATTTTCGCTTGTATCGTTGAAATCTAAGGTGTATAAAATGTTCTTGTACAGCCGTACATTTTTTATACAAAAATCTGGATAGCTTTCGGGATCACTCTCCACATTTTTGTACGATTTATCATCCTAATCTTCTACTTTAATTTAGGTGGCTTCGACTGCTAATGGCTGACCGGTAATGGTATCGGCTAGTAGATTGTCTTTTCCTGGACGGTATTTAATTTCAAAATGATATTGGCTTAATTTGAAAACCTAGCGAGCTAAACGACGGATTTTCAATATTATTGAGCAATTTTAACGATTAATGGTCTGTTAATACATTGAAGTGATACCCTTCAAGATAATTACGAAATTTCCACACGCCCCATTTAATTGCTAGACATTCTAGTTCGGTGGCAGAATAATTCTTTTCGGCTGGGGTGAGCATTCGGCTAGCAAATGCGATTATTCTTTCGCTGCTCTCATATGCTTGTGTAATCGCTGCCTCCAATTCTTCTTTACTGGCATCCGTTTCCAGGATAAACGAGCGGCTCCAGTCTGGACAGGATAGGATGGGTGCATTTGTGAGAAGCTGCTTGAGTTTGTCAAAAGCATCTTGCTCTGCTTCTACCCAATTCCACTTAACTTTATTATATAAATCGTTGAATTTCTTTCTCATTTCGTGGTGGCGCTAAATTAAGTACGGCAGCCACTTTCTCCGGATCGGTTTGTAGACCGTTTTTGTCTACTATGTGTCCTAGATACTTGAACGGGCAAAATGGAACTTATCTGGATTCGACTTTAGTTTTGCAATTTTTAGGCGGTTAAAAACTTCCTTCAATTTTTCGAGTTGTTCCTCAAATGTAGATGAGACTACTACAATATCATCTAGATATGCAAATGCATATGGTGCCATTTCTGGAGTGATTACTCTGCCTAAAAGTCGTTGGAACGTAGCGGGTGCTGAATGCAGGCCAAACGGCATTACATTGAATTTAAAAAGACCTTTTCCAGCCACGGTAAAGGCAGTGAGAGGACGACTTTCCGGTGTTAATGCAACTTGCCAATATCCATTTTATAAATCTACTGTCGAAACATAGCATGCTCCTCGTAGTTTATCTAATGTTGCATCAATTTGCGATGAGGGATAAGCTTCTTCTTTATTACTTTATTCACATTTCTGAACTTCACACAGAATCGAGCCTTACCGTCTTTCTTTTTTACGATTACTACTGGTGGACTCCACGGGCTGCTGGGCGGTCTTATCAAGTTTTCGCTAGCATTTTACAATCTCTTGATTAATAATTTCTTGCATAGCCGGATTTCTTGGTCGGTATTTCTGTTTGATCGGTGTTTTTTCCGCTATGACGATTTCGTGCTGTAGAAGCGGAGTAGGACCTTTGATAGACCTGAATTTATCCATTTCTGTTTTTAAGAATTTTTCTAGCTTTTATTGTTCGATTGAATTTAAGTCCTGTAGTCCATAAGGCGCTCCAATCGTAAATACTTGATGTATCTGGTCGTCTGAAGTTTTGGCTATTTCACGATTATTTAATGTTATACGGATCTCGAGTTTTTTAATAGCATCCATACCTAGGAGCATAGGATGGCTCAATCCATTTATTATTGAGAATTTTTAGTTGAAATCTTATTCCTTGCACATATATCGGTCCATATATTTTTTTTTCAAGGTTAATTTCTGAACCGTTTGCCAAGACTGCAATACGATTACTTGGCTCACTATGCCATCCGAATTTCATGCAAACTTCACTAAGCTGCTCACATATGTTAAAACTTACAGATCCAATATCCAGAAGTGCTGATACTTCATAATCGCCGATCATTACTTTCAAGAAAAGACGGTTGTCATTTTCCATTTTTAATTGCTGTTGATGGGCTGAGCTGGGTTTGCTGTGGGCTCGGCCCTCCTGGCGTTTCCCAATGGATGACACTTGCAATCGCGAGTATAAACGTTATTGCGACCACAATAAGAACAAAAGATTTTCTGCTGATTTGTGCACTTGAAGCGGCCGTGTCCCGTCTGTCTCTTTATCTCCAGCAACACTTATTTCGGTCGTACATTGTAGCAATTTTATTGTTATAATAATGTAGACGAATTTCGGGTATTCTGGTTTTATATTCTGGTGTATATGCAGCTGTATGATTATTCGTACTTTTCTGTTTCTCACATTGTTTTTTGTTTCTAAATATTCTTCTACTTATTGTACAATATCTGATGTACAAGTGACGTCATCACGGCGAATGTGTAGGCGATATTCGGCGAGCGTGTTGTAGTACATAGTTTCAGTTTTTTGCTCTTCTGTAAAGCCTCTTCAACGTCTTATTAGTGTAATTAGTGAGTTGTCGAATGTACGTATATCCTCATTAGACTCTTATACATAGTTATGTATTTGTCGATCTAAATTTTGACGTTCACTGGGCGATAGATACAATTTTCTGAGCCCTTCTTCTAATTCGATAAAAGTTTTAAAATTGGAGGCATAATTTCAGTTTAGAATTTGTTGATCGGACAAATTATATGCTCGTTGTAGTTCGTGGATCCTTTCGAGGAAAGAATATCAGTTTTTGCCATCAAAATGGCAATTCCATTTTCTCATTTGATTGATTACTTTGGCGTTTTCTTGCACAGCAGTTGATTGCTGTACATAAATAGTAGTAGGTGAAGTCCCATAAGATGTATTCGATGCAGGACGTGTGATGACAGGAAAGGAAGTCGAAGCAGCTGCTTGTTGATGAAGAAGCTTGTCAGAATTCTGTCAAATCTTGCGTGCGGTTGAGATTTTCATTGAAGTCTTTCTCGTCTTCGTGTTTATCGCTATAGAGCTCCGGATGAGCCCGTACATGAGCCCCAGCGATGCCTGGGCCATACAATATGCCTTCAACTTGTTCCAGGCGAGTATTTTCATCTAATTTAGCCTGCTTCTTTGAGTTCTGCTCTTCTGAAAAGCCTCAATCGAGCGGCGGTTCTCCAACAATTCCGTTTTTCTTTGATCTTCGTAGATAGAAACAGAACACACTGCCCACTGTGAGAGCATTGAAAACACAGTAAAAAAATGAATAAAAGAATAACCGCCAGTATTATCAACTTTCACATCAAAACTCGGATCGTTAGACTTTTTCAGTTTTGCTGATGACGTACTCGTGTTACTAGTACCTCCTTCGTCAGTGAATCTGTTTCCGTGAAAAGAACGTTTTCTAATTCTGGGTGGACGACTAGAAGTTTTCTGTGCACGATACACTTTCTTCGTATCCTTTGCGAATAGATAGATGCTTCACTTTTGAACTTCGAATCACGACTGATTCTCCACTGCTGAAATATAGAACTGAAATACAGAAGCAAAATTATAAAGGGAAGATAATATTGAGAAGCATAAGTATATATTTTGATGAGAATATATATAGGTGTAATGATTTACAATAGGGGAACAGCTGATGCAGCCAACAAGGCCAGGTAGATAGCTTATCTGGCGCGCGCGCTGGGCGGGTCGGAATGGCGCGCTCAGGTAAGTTTGTTCGAAAGATGAAAAAGTATAGTTAGACTACCTGAATCTTTCTAAAATTTTAAGCTAACATTCTTGAATATATTTACTTTCTAAAAATGTAAAAAAAACATTTGTTTTCAAAGTTGTAAAGTAGAATACTGCTTTAACTCCGCTGGTCTTTTGAGGAGCGCCTCGTAACCAGGATCACATTCTCTTCAGGAAAGATAAAATTATTAACCGTCCGTCTTTTGAGAAGCGCATCGCAACAGAGAGTAATTTAACACAATTGAATTGTACTTTTGTCGACTGCTCATATACAACTTAATAAATATATTTATTTGTCTTACAGTCCAATCAATTCAATCTAAAAATAAAATAAAATTAAAAATAAAAATAAAAAATAAAAATAAAAATAAATAAAAAATAAAATAAAAATTAAAAATAAAAATTAAAAATAAAAATTCAATTAAAAATTATAATGACAGTCAGACTGTCCTTGTTTACATTCACCCCCGTAGATTAATCTGAAAATAAAATATTAGCTGAAAAAATTCTTTGTTAGTAAAGTGCAGTCTGACTGTCCCCAACACCCTTACCTAATTGAAGACTTGTCCAACGTTTCGAGCTCGCTACGGCTCCTCATCAGGGACTAATCTAAACCTTATATTCTAATCTATATATACCCATCCCCACCACCAAATTTAGTAAATTAAATATAAATTCCCCCTCTACACAAATTGTCCAAAACCAATCAATTTAATAAGGAATGATAAACACTGTCCAATCTACCAGACTCTAACATTAAATTCACATTATTTCGATTCCTGGAAATGTGAATACATTCAGGACTCTCCCGTTTATACTTATTATTAATACCATGTTCCAAAATATCCACATTCACAAAATCAAAAGAATGTAAAAACTTTAAACAATGCTCTTTTAAACCAGAAGTAATATATGAGCTACGTAAACTATATTATGCTCATAAATTCTCTTTTTTAAATATCTACCTGTTTGTCCAATATAGTATTTATCACAATCCATGCAATTAATCTTGTAAACAACTCCTGATTTTAAACATAAATCATCCTTATCTTTGCAATTATTAAACAATCTACTCAAATTATTGCTATTTTTAAAGAAAATTTGAATGTTATATTTCCGAAAATTTCATTTTATTCTTTCAGACAATCCTCGAACATATGGCAAGACAATAATTTAATAATTTAATAATTTAAGAATTTCAGTAGGATATTTTAAACAGGATTTATTGAGCTCTCGACAAGAGTTAGCTCCGGGAGGAGTTCAAGTGACACGAATTCGGGTCAGCCGGTTCACTGGACAAACTCCCCGATTTTGCCTTTTGCAGGCCCTTTTATAGTTAAATTGTCGGGTATTATCGTCGCTGCTCGTATAACATTGGACGAGCCGCCGATTTATAATAGTAACATTAACAATAATAATATTATGAATAATAACAATAATATTAACATTAATAATAATAATTAATATTAACTATAATTTTCAAAGTTATAATTAACAAACAGTCGATTACTGCGTACGAATAGCATACACGCACACACACACATATATATATATATATATATATATATATATATTTGGTGTTAATAATTTTCTATTTTAATTATATTAATTAAATACAGCGGGTGAAATCGTTATATGACACCCGTTGTATATGCTGGAGTGCGCGCGCCAGTATGATGCTTGCACGTTCCCCTACCGTAGTATTCGCTGCTAGTGATGTCGTTCAACGAGAAATTACGGTAGTGTGCGTGCGGCATGTATTAGAGGGGGGTAGATCCCGCCAGCCTCATACACTTGACGCGCCTCTCTCTCGCCGCGCGAGGTGTGACCCTCTAACGTACTTTTCGTAGTTAAGCTGAGTGGTAGAGAGAGAGACTATGTATTGCGTTCTCTCTCTCTCTCTCTCTCTCTACGCTTCGGTTTTCGGCAGTCGCGTCGACTACCTTCTATAGTACTCGTCGCGACCTTTGCCCGCTTTCGGTATGTTTATTACATGTATTATATTAATTTGATTTATATTTAATATCTTATTTCGGTTTAGCTTATAATTTTGCTTATTTCGGAAGTTTATATTACGGAAATAAATAAATTATTATCATTTAATTTATTTCGTGTGTTCGCGGTATATTTGTGTAGTGTAAATTTGTATACCGGTCGCGATGAATATGCGCGGCCATGTTTTTGGTCGTCCCACTGCTAATTTGGTGGGATCAATTTACAGTAATCTATTATGAACTACTCCAACACAATCAAGCCGTCACCGGGGAACATTACCAACAACAGCTGATGCAATTGAGCCGAGCATTAAAGATTAAACATCCACAATATGACAAAAGGCACGATAAAGTCATTTTGCAGCATGACAACGCTCGGCCACATGTTGCAAATTCATAAAGGAAACGTTAGAACCACTGAATTGGGACGTCGTATCCCACCCGCCACATTTATCAGACATTGGTCCTTCTGATTACCATCTATCCTGGTTGATGATCCATGGTCTGGCTGAGCAGCATTTCTTGGGTCGATTCGTGGATAATCTCAAGAGACGACCAATTTTTTAGACGGGGTATCCATCTACTGCCGGAAAGATGGTCAAAATAGTAGAAAGTGATGGGCAATATTCCGAATGACATTATTTGTACTTTTTTTACAATAAATTCTTATTTCTTTACAACAAGAAAACGGTGGAAACTTATTTGTATACCCAATATATACTAATTTCAATCAGAATCGGGTTAGTCGACTAATTAAAAATTTAATAGCTCTTTGCTGTAAGAGATTTTCTAATATATTTGGTATTTGCCAGATTTCCTTAAAGCTTCCGCAGGTCTAAGAACGTTGAACTGCTTACCAGCTACTGCTAGAATATATATTTATATATGTAACAATAAAATTTCTTTTTGGTTGCTGTCAGTATAAATTGTTCATCTTTTACTTCACCCCGCTGCCAGTCTATTGTTTCACCAGGCCTTGTCCCCACACGCGCAGAATTCATTCACCTCCCTTGATCGCACGAGCTCGGAAAGCAACATCTCGAAAATGGCACGAAACGAAATTTTCAGTTGAAAATTTTTACTGCAGTCTTGTTCATAACCGTCGGCGATCTCTTCTCATGATGTCTGGTGGGGCAGTGCAGTAAGCGTGGAGAGAGGGGAAAGTTAAATCTTTGCTCCACTACTTTTGCTTCTTTTTCCCCTTACTTGCTTTGGCTTTTGCTTTCTCTCTGTTGCACACAGAACCGTCAAGGGATTTTTAAGACAGAGACTTCTGCTGAACAAATCTGACCTACCATCTCCGGCTAATTCTTGATAAGCTTTTCCTATGTAAAGCGAACGGAGTTTCCACTGCTTCTCACTACTCTCCCTATGTCTACCCTCCGTAATGGGAAGTGTACGAGCAGAAATAATAAGGACAGATCGCCAGAACCCATCTAACAAGGCAAGATAAGTTTTTAGCTGCCGTAAACGGACGCCCCGCCGCGTTCAGTCGCTGATGCCGGCGCACTCTTGAGAGTACATGATCTGAAATTCGTTACCAAACCATGAGTTGAAATTGAAAGAAAAATACACTATCCGACGCGGTTATATGTCAAGTTTGAAAACAATCGCTCATAAACAATTTCTTTATATTTCCAGATGTATTACGTAAATAATAGTTTACAATATATCTTTATTCACGCAATTTTCGGAATAATATTTTATTCTGATTTAATTACTTTAATTACTGTATCTATTTTTAAAATAAATTGAAACCAAAAAAGCTTCTTAAGACCGTAAATAATACTTTACATTATAAACTTGAAGGAATTTTTGAGACATTTTAGTAAGCTACAAACTATACATTTTATAAAAACTGGATATGGAATTTCAACTCCTTAATAATATCATTACTGTTTAAATGTTTACGTAAAAGAACATGAAAAAAATATATAAAGTAATCTAAACTATTGAAAATAACATAATGTACGAGAAAGGTAAAAGATGTTCGATAACAAAAACAACCCCAACACCAACTATTAAATTACAGCATAAAGAATTGACAGAATGATGTAATTCTATAAAATATTCTCAAACTTTTCGCATAATTTTTTATATATACAATAAATACGATATCATTTTGAAGGTAAAATACTTGCATCAAATAATTCAACAAAAGGTATAGAAATATATAAATTGAAAGTGTAAAATGTATACAAAGTTCCGAAGAATATTTGTAGACTGAGTGTAAAATTAATTTCTAAGAAGTGTAGGTATAGAATTATATTTTAGATATAAAATATACACATCACGCATTTGTTATATATATATATATATATATATATATATATATATATATATATATATATTCTTTCTAAGATTATTTTAATGCGTAATATATATCGGTATATATATATATATATATATATATATATATATATATATTGTAACGAACACCAATGTATATACTGACGGTGTTCGTCAGGCTATAGTCTCTCCCTAACTTCAGAAAATATCAGGGAGTGGGGTTATATGAATAGTTAGTTTTGCCGCTTCAAGCAAGATAGATAGACTTATTCTTTGCTTTTACTTTCGCTCTTACTTTTATTAAATTTAAAAACTGAGAATATTTAGCCAGTTTAGGTACAATTCGTGGTTTGGTCTAAATTGCTGATTGAGTAATAATTACTGGTTAAATCAGTAATTTGTGAAGTATTAATTTTATCTACTATATGAAGAATTTGACTAGCCAAAGAGATATATATATATATATATATATATATATATATATATATATATATTCACAGTTTTCGGGCCCGCAACTAACCTAAATTTTATTAAGACTTAAGTGATTGTTTTTTTTGTATTATAGTTCGATCTACCACGTGATTAAATTATTCGGTACCGGCTAGTTGCTATATGAGAAACTAGCTACGGTAAATAAAAGCCGAACTTAATTGTATTTAATAAATTGAAGATTTTTATAACGGTCACGCATAGAAGCTAGCCTATAATAAATGGCTTGTACATATCGGCACTTCTCCGCAGCTTGTTCATGTGCACAAGCATGTGATCAGACACTGAAGTATCGTGACATAGATATCACCATATATTAGGTTGTCAAATTCTCTCTTCTGCCTTTTTGTCTTATGAATTTCGCGGCTATGTACAAAGCTCTACAGAGCTCGTATTTGGCAATACTATAAATCATTTGAAAGTTCTTGACATAACGTACAAAGCGACGATATGCATGATTAGTCTGGATATTGCATTCAAAAGTTATAGACGTGTAAACATGGGGTTCACTAACGCCGAAATTCGCGCTATTTTAAAGTTTTTCTTCGTCAAAGGCAAATCTGCTAGAAAAACGTTCCGTGACATTAATAGGGATTTGGAGGATGGCGCGCTATCACTTCGAATCCTAGAGGAATGGTTTCTACGATTCAGAGCGGATGAAAACCACACCATGGATAGGCCAGCCGGCAGAAGACCGGTGACGACGAATACCGATCAAATATAGAATTTACCGAGTCTGCTGAAACGGAACGAACTCGGCCCATTTTTGAAGCGGATGGTGACTGGCGACGAAAAATGGATTATCGCATCCACCATATAGCCCGGATATAGTGCCAAGTGATTACCACTTGTTCCTGTCTATCTTGAACGCCCTTGGTGGTGTGAAGTTGGACTCAAAAGAGGCTTGTGAAAAGTAGCTGTCCGAGGTCTTCATAAATAAGGAGAGGGGTTTCTACGAGAGAGGTATTATGAAGTTGCCGTCTCGATGAAAACAGATTATCGATCAAAACTACGTATATTTAAAATAAATCCGACCACTGTAACACTTTGTATGAAGTATTGAATGAAGAGCAAAGAAGAAGGAAAATATTTGACAACCTAATATATTTCTGATACCTACCTGGTGATCAGATAATTCCTATAAATTCTCCGCGACAATTATATATACTACTTTTAATATTCTTTTTATATAAAATAAATTCGTTTCAGTTAAATAAAAATTAGATACCGGTGCATACTAGTTGATTAAATAAAAATAGATAATTTTATAAAAAATCATATTTTATATTGGAAAATAATTATTTTTAGATTAATAAATAATTATTTATTATAGGTACAATTATAAATATTTGTTGATTTAATAATCAAGAGTAACAAATATATTCTTCATTGCCTATATAAAAATATATTAAATTATTAATAAAATATTTAATTTAATTGAAATATAATTTGTAAAAAATAAATTGGCAAGGATAATTTCTTACAATGAAATACAAATCAAAACTAAGGAATATGGATATAGTAATAATAAATAAAATTTATAATAATCTTATAATTATAGTAACAGTAACATATTAGAAGAAATACATCAAGGTCGTCTTTAGTACCTTGATAATCGGATTTAGCACCTTGTTGTAATATATATATATATATATATATATATATATATATAAATTTATTTTCACCTATCTTACCTGAACTGTCTCACGGGGGGGGGGGGTTCCGCCGGCCTGAAAGCGGATTTCAGGGATGACAAAAAAAGAAATTCAGCCGTTAAATTTGTTTCCATGTCTATTTATTTCACACACACAAACTACCGTGTCGAATACAGTCGCCTTATTTACTCCTGGTCTGCGTACCCGGTGCGTCCCGACCGCAGCCATCGATCCGACACGCTCGACCGCGGGAGGGTAAGGGAACGGAAAAAAAGGAAAAGGAATAACCGCGCACACGTACGCAAGGGCGCAAAATGGAATCGGTCCGGGGTAGGATCAGATCCCGTCGCCTTTTTCTCAGCTCGCCGGTCGGTAGCAGAGTGTTCGCACCGCGCGTCTCCGAGTGCACGCCGGGAAAGGGACGTGAGAAGGGGGGGAGGGGGTTACGACGGGGGCCGACCGCGGTCGGGAAGCACCTGAGGCGGAACTTGCAGCGCGAATATAGCCTTTTAATATAAGTTGATTCGATTTTAATAATAAGAAATTCAAATTCCTAAATTTAATTTAACAAAAAAAAAATTTCTGTCCGGAGAAAACACCACATTTATAAAAATTTTTATTGATAAATCGGACAATGCTGTACGTATATGCATTTTATCTATCTCTGATCTATACTGAACTGGATGTCTTAAATAAATATTTTCCTTCTTTTACATTAATCGCATCTTCAATTAAATTATATTGAATTTTCAATCAAATTAATAGAAACCTCAACCCAGCTTAGTTGCTCATTTGTCCATTCATTATTCTGCACACAGATTATCCCTTACAAGTACAAACTCAGTACGAATTCATCGAAGTCTCTATTTTTTTGCATTCTTCTCTGCCTTCTTTTAGGATAATACCATTTACATCAAAGATACTCTGCAGTGAAATTACATTTTTTTTGTAATAGAGTAATATCAAATTTCGGCATGTTTTTGTAACAGCTTATAAAGTTATAAAAAAATTTTATTATTATGAAAAACTAATCAAAAATAAATTTTTACATTATTCTTTGTTTTCTGGAGATGAAAGATTGTGTTTTCGTTTTTTTTGTCCAAGTCTTTTTTATAGGAATGATTTTAAAGTTAATGTGACAAAAAATATATGAATTTTCAAATCTCAATATAAATTTTTAATCAACATTTTTTTTTGTTTTTTTCGCAAAATAATCAATTTCATGAAGTGATATTTTTCCGACTCTAACTCCAACTCCAACTAGGATTATCTATAAATGTAAATTACAAACTATAGCCACTAATTTATTTTACAGGCCTGTAATTGAACTCCAATGGAGTCATTGCTCGCCGTTTGTAATTTACATAACGTATATTGTTATTTATGACAATTTTATAAAGGTTACACGTAAATAAATTTTAAAAATGAATAATGAATAATTTCTGAAAAGATGGATTTTCAAATAAATTATCGATTCGATACTATTAAGATATCTCAGTTTTTTTGTTTTTTTTTTTTTTGTATATTCTTAAATCACACTGGAAAATAAGATAATGAAATTAATATATTGCTAATTCTATATATTAAGATTTTGAATACTTAATAATATGTTTAATAGAATAATATTAGACTTGCTATTCTAGTAACCGTATTCAAATTTTTCGTTTACATACTTTAACTTACGTTTACAATGCACTCATAAAACTTTCAAAATTTGAAAGAAATTATTTTATAAATCTCTCAAAGTAGCACAATATTAAAATACTTTCTCATTAAAAGTGCCCATTTAAATATTTACAATAAAAAAGAGAGATAAATTATATGAGCTTCTTCCGATAAATTTAAACTGTTTGTATACAGAGCGATTAACTTTAATGTTTCAAAATATTTAATACTCATAATGATTTGTCAATACCTTTTATTTAATTAAGCACAATAAAAAAAATCTATTGTAAATTCCTGATTATAATGTCCAATAATTCAAACTTTTCCCATTTAATTTCGCGCTAAGCAGACGAATAAGATCGTGCCAATAATAAGATCGAAGAAATAATACAAATTAGTCTACTAGAATAAGTATGTGTTTAAGAAACCCCATATAACTCATTTATAGTTTCATACGAATCACTATGACAATAACAAATCTTTAACTACGATATACATTAATGTAATTACATCAATAAATTTAAAACTCTGCCTCTCCAATGCGCTTATGGAGAATGGAAGAAAAAAAACATCTATATGTGTGGCCAGTTACAAATACTTCTTAATAGTGTTCCTATCGCCTTTGAATTGATGATTGATAGTAAATAATCCTCGTTCTTCGTGTATTTACATCTCTTTAATCTGCTATTATGTCCTGTATCTTGCCTTTTTACAAAATAACTTACTGGATTGAAAATTTTTCTGCTATGTAATTTATATACATACATATGCATACATATATATACTTTCGTCTCTCACTATCCGTCTGATGCTTCCTCGGGGACTCCCCGGTATCGATCAGACCTGCACAATGGTTAATACTCACTACTGAGAATCCTCACATCGACTTTTTTCTCTCACATATCTCAGTCTGATGCTTCCTCGGGGACTCCCCGGTATCGATCAGACCTGCACAATGGTTAATACTCACTACTGAGAATCCTCACATCGACTTTTTTCTCTCACATATCTCAGTCTGATGCTTCGTCGGAGACTCCCCGGTGTCAATCAGACCTACAAATTAGGAGCGGTCTCGCCAGCCGCTTGCTCTCTATACAGGACGCCTGTATTATTGACTATATATCAACGGTTGTCTAAATAGTCTCTCCCGCTATTCTATTGGTTCTTCTGCACCTCCTGTCGACCTTACCTTGTGCCCTACAACGTCTTGAGGGTGGTCGGGAGGTCGCGGGAATGTTACATTTTCCGTTCCCTCATTTCCCTGCGTCGTTAGGATGCGAGCCCAGTCGGAGCATTCTATTACTGTTGCCTCCTGTCTGACACATAATTGGCATGACAGTATTTCAATGGTTATTGGGGTAATCGACGACGTCACGTCAACGCCGATGGCACCAATGGCTTATAGTGTTTGGGCAATCCGACGCGTGATGGCCTATCTTCCTACAACTGAAATAGGAATCGTAAAATCTTCCACTGTCTCTAATCCTATCACGCACATTTCGAACGTCTTCTCTGCAATCTCAACGTTTCCAAAATCCATTGCTTCTGCCTCGTCTTTGCTGGTTGCGAGGTGGTCCGGTCCTGAACGGTGGTAACGAACAGCTGTCTCTACGCTGCGTCCTTTGACGGAGCGGAGACATCACCGGTGCGGCATAACTCTCCGGTCTCTTCGACTCGGTTTCTACCATCGGGATTCCCGTAATGGTCTCTACAATCTTTATTATAGCCGCTCTCTTCGTTCTCTTCGTTCTCTTCCTCCTCGATTTTTTTGGTACATCTCTGACATTCTGCTCGCTGACGGTCGACTCATTCCTTTTGGTCGGTCTTACCAGAGCTATAGACGCCACCTCTACTACATTAATCGCCGTACCAGTGGCCACGCTACACGACTTAATCTTCTCTCTTCTCGGGGACTCTCCGCTCTCTCTTTGGTCTCGTCCAGTCGCCTCAGACGGTCATGACCTCACCAGGTCCTAGGACTCTACAGGTTCTGGATCTCGTTGTTACGAGCATATTTTCTTGCAATTGTTTCAATCCACGTGTTCGATCCACCCGACCGATGGTTGTAATTATTCCGGGTATATTCTGGATCATCTATGTTGCCGTTGTCACCCTGAAACTTCCCGACGTCGTTACAGCTGAGGTGTTGGTGGTGCTGATAACGGTAATCGCCGTTACGGTACCTTGAGTGATTTCCTCTATTCTCTGCAACATGCCTTGTGTTCTCTCGTAGGAATTTATTCCAATCGCCGATGATGACGCTTCATCGTCAGCTGAGCAGGGCACGCACAACGTGGGATTCTAGTGGCGAAGTCTTGCCCTCAGAAGACGCATTCACAGGACTAGTCCAATGCCCTACGCATTTACGCCGATATTCTCCAATGGGTTCGCCAACTGACCTTCGTTCAGGCAGCGTATCTCATCATATAGCTCGAACGCTTGGTCAAGCTGGTCCGACAGTTACATGAAATCGACATCGCTCGCATTCTTCAGACGCCATTCGGCGATTACCTTAACCTGTTTACCTCTAGAAGTGATCAAATGGGAAAAAAATGAAACCTACAAGAGCTCCAACACCAGCTTTGTAATACAGCGATACTAGCTTGTCTAGAGTCTTCAATCATTTCTCTTCGTTTTGATCAAATTTGCAAATTTCTACCCGATCGTCATATTTTCAAACTTATTGCTGATTTATCTTCCTGGAAAGGACAACAACGCGAGGTGGCTGGCAGGCGACCGGGGTTATCCGATAGGTACAAGCGAAATATATAGATATATATACAAGTGATGCATGGTAATTATCAGTAAATCAAGTAATCAGTAGTTCATTTTCAAGCAAATAATCAATAATTGTCAATATTAATTAATATTAATAAGAATTTTCAAACCCGAAAAATCGGTTCAGGGCTCCATTGTCTCAGGCCCGCCTGTCGGTTCATACGCCTCTACCGCGCCAGAGTAATTTTATTTTGCATTCTTTTCTGCCTTGTTTTAGGATAATGTCATTTACATCAAACATACTTTGCAGTGAAAATACATTTTTTTTTGTAATTGAGTAACATCAAATTTTCGCATGTTTTTGTAACAGCTTGTAAGTTATAAAAAAATTTTATTTTCATGTAAAACTAATCAAAAATACATTTTTACATTATTTTTTTTCCTGGAGATTAAAGATTGTATTTTCGTTTTTTTAGAATATATAAAAAATAGAATAAAATATACATATTTCAATGATGTTAATAATAAGTATTGGAAATATTTAAAAAAAATTTCTTATTTGCCGTAATAAAATCATAATTCCAAGAAAGAATAACTTATGATTTTAGATGTGAAAATTCAGTTTACTGTACAAATCATTATGATATTTGTAACCAATACTCAAAAAAATATAGAAGTATATAAATTTGCATCAAAATCGGGTGTAGGCGCTTTTACCTCGGACGAAAGTACCACCACCATACGTCGATTCGTGATTTTCTCCAGAAACATCGATTGTAGCGAAAAAGTTATTTTTTGTGAAGATCTACAACTTCTGTTTGAACTGTTTAATATATATAATTAATAACTAATTTAATATATTCAATCAATCACTAATTAATGTACTCGGCGCATCAAAAAACATAGAAAACACTTTGATTAGAAACAAAAAAAATGGTTTACGTTTTTTTTGACATTTTTGAATAAAATACATGTATAACAGTATATTTATTTCGTCTCAGTTTTTCCCGAATTATTGACATTATGACTGAATAATTAGAAAGTTCAGAAATAGTCTATAAGCATTTAATTGTTATGAACTATTTTATCAATCACAAATTATTATTATTATATCGATTAATTGAAGAAAATTCTTTAAGAAGCAAATTGTAAACAGTACATTCATTTATTTATTAATTTAAGAGTATATAAATAAATAAGATTTTTGAATCCAGGTATTAGTGATACATCTGAGACCTACGATGGATCAATCGCTAGAGCGAAGGACTAGTAACTTGGTAATCCAAGTTTAAATCCCGGTCTCGGCCGATTGACACAAGCATCGCTGTAATAATTTACATGTGCTTTGTTTACAATCACATCGTAGATCTCCGTCGCTGATTAGCACCGGTATTTGGAAGCATAAATAGAGCGATGTTAAATAACATAAAAATAAAAAAAGTGATATATCTACAAGAAATTGTTCCAAAAAAATTCCTGCACTTTTCATTCTCGTGCACAAAAAAAAATGCAAACCGAAATTCTTTTAATATATTTAATTTTATAACATTTAGAATTGTTTTAATTTGAAACCATTAATTAAATAAAATCAGATTAAAATATACGTTCATGTTAAAAAAATTAACTTGAAATTTAAATAATTTTAGAGATCATGGTCGCCATCAGACCTACGCTAAGCAATTCAATCATCAAAAAAAAATGATAATTGTCGTTGTTCAGCGTTGAACTGACTATACGTAAAATCGTGCATTGTACTGATCGCCTAAAATGTATTATGTAATTATTTATATACACTAGTCCTCGGTCAACAGATTAGCTTTCGCTGCATTCCATAAGTGTGACGTTCGCGGTTTTCAGTGCGATTTGGCACTATAGATTTCGGTTGCGTACAGAACACACGTCCGTCGATAAGTCAGTACAATCAGCAGAATTACATTGCGTACATATTTATATTTTGTTAATTTTGTTCACTTTAATAAATTTTTTTTTATTTATATACAAAAATAGTGGAATAAATTTATTTCTTTAGTTGCTCCTTTTCAGTGAGGTTATATTAAGCATTCAAAAAGTCAACAGTCGTTTCTAAGATTTTTCAAAAGTTATTTGGCACTATTTTTATACTTTTGGAACATCTTGTATAATGATTCACATTACCAAGCAATATAAAAAGTAACGCTCCACTATCAAGTAGTAAGACATTTACAACATTTTTTCCTACACATAGGAAAAAAAATTTTCAGAAAATATCCAAGGTGGACAGTGTATAATATAGAATATATATCCTAAATTTCAGAGCAATCGATTAAGTAGATTTTTAATTTAACGTGTACAAACAAAAAGACGATTTGTATTTATAAATTGGTATATATGATATAATAGTATGATATGATGATACATAATCCCTTATCCCTTATAAAATCTCTTTGTTAACGTTACATATGTAATGAAATATAAAGAAAATTCAAATTAAATTATTCAAATAAATTTCTAAATAATTAAGTATATAACTACTAGGCATGAATCACAAAAAGGCTTCACAAAAAGTTTGGAATATTATATCTTTAAAATTACTTGATACGATAATATAAAATGCCGCAAGTGTGCTGTCTTCTAAAAAAATCATTTTAGATATACTTGCAGGCCCGTCTTGCAAAAATTTTAGTAAACAAGGTCATTCTACACACTAAATTTGATAATTCTTTTTTAGTTCAAAAAATCTTCTTATACAGAATTTTATTTATAGAGTTTATGAAATAAATATGATTGGGCGCACTTCGTAATACTATTTTTTAGTTCAAATAGTAATAATAAATTATTAAAAGAAGCTACTAATGAAATATGTCAGTCCTCGTTTTGTATTTATCAGAAGTTAGAATTAATGATATATTTCACAAGAAAAAAATAATAGATACATTTGAACATTATTAATTAGAACATTCATATTATTGCCATTATGAATTTAACTAAACAATTTTTTCATTCTTCTTAAACTCATCAAAATTGTAATCAGAATCAAACCATTCAATAGAAAATGTTAAAATAAATAATAAAAATAATAAAAATTAAATTAAATTAATACAGCATTGCTAATGGAGGACAATTTTACTGACTTTCCACCAATTTCAACAGAAATGTACTGCACGTAAGATATAACAGATCTAAACTGGGTCAGTCTAATTGTCATTATGTAATCATATTATTTTATAAACACTCTAAGACCAATAAAAATATTTATTAGTTTAATTTACAACGATCGGCTAAGTACGAGTTCTATTTTTAAATTTGAATGTAATATATGCTACTAATATTTTAATAAAAGTTTAATATTATTATTAAATACTTATTTAAAAAGTAAAACAATAGTAAAACATTGTACAAACATTTTTAATATCTCGTATTGCGAATTTGTTTCTATTTTGTGTACTTATCTGCCAAGGATACTATTTCACAAGATATGATTCATTTAAAATACCTTAAGCTTTTTAAAGTCGGTCTCGCAAGCATATCTTGGTATATCTCAGTTATTTTTCTAAACCTTAAATTCATTATATTGTATTCTTATATTGTGAATAAATGAACGCCAGGGGTCTAACAACTGGCGTATCAGAATACATTCGGCATTTTCATGAAAATCCTCTACTGAGAATCTCCAAAATAAAAAATTCATTATAAAGAAATTATCTCGATTTATATGAATTGCATGAATTAAAGAAATAATGTTTGAAAAATTTTTCAAATTACGATTTTTCTATACACTTGGCTTACTCAAATTGATTTCAATTATTTCTTTAGTTTAACTTCGATAATAAAATATAATTCTGATATAATTTTGAGATGTCCTTTGTTACCGTCGTCAATAATATATTTTTCTTATTTGATTACGGAATGAATTTTAAAGGGACTTTTACACGAAAAATGATTAAGCAAAAATTTATTTTTATTTATATAAATGTAATAGTTTAAAAAACGTAATATTCACAAATTTTACCGTACATATAACACATAATTTAAATTAAATTAATTGCATACCACAATTTTCAATCCATACTTGCTGCTTGTCGACTGTATGAGGAAATCGAAAAAGAGTAGAATTGTTCTGCGATCCATTATTATAATTTAAATATTTATATCGATAATAATTTTTATTAAATTACATATTACGTTATTTAATAAAACTAAAAATATTAAACTAAAAAATAAAACTCAATAAATTCTTTATATAATTATTAAATAGATAGATAGATAGATAGATATCCAACCGCGCAAAAGCCCCTAAAGAACGCGCTATATAAAGTCCGAAAGAACATTGCAAATATGTGTGCGGTGTTAGAAAGAATATATAATTATATACTTTAACATATAATTATATAATATACTTTTATAATTTTTCTTTACATTTTACAGATCTTATTAATCCAGAATCTTTTGCATTGACTACATTTTATTATATTAGTATAGTTTAAATATATTTTTCACTTTCTTTTACTTTCAAAATTCTACAGCAATAAGTGAATTAAGAAATTAAAATGCAATATTATTTGTAGTTTTTCTTCCTTTGTTTTAAAAGTAAATACGATAATTTAAATAATTAAATAAGAATGAAATATCCTTATTCAAAATGACATTTCACGTTAAACTAAAGTAATGTCAAATGCATGTGGAGATTTCCTTAACATACCCGCAGATTTGCCTAATAATTTTCCGATGAAAGTAGAAATTCTGGAATATATTGAAAAGTTTATATATAGTTTATTTAAATTGTTATTAATTGTATAAAAATAATTATATACATTGGGATTATCTTTGTACGATTTCACGTTTCTATATTTATTTGTTCATATGTTATTACTTAGTAATTTATAATCGTAAATTAAAATTAATTAATAAACTAATTTATACACTATTTGTTAATTTTGAACAAAAGTAACAGATGTTAATAATGTCACACCAAGATGATAAACATCAAAAATAGCATAAAAAAGGATCAAATGTTTATTGCTAAATAACTATTGTTTATTTTCACAAAATTTTGTTTTAAATCATTCAAGATGATTACGTAAGAGGAACGGCTTAGGATTTTTCAGAAATATGAATTTGCTGCAATTTTACATATTGTTAAAGTTGTAAAAATTTGCAAAATTTGTACTTCAAAAAATCATAAACTTTTTTATTTAAAATAATGTATTTTTTTATTTGAAATAATATATTTTTTTCAAAAAAAAATTTTAGATATCAAATTTTACTTTTTTTAATTTGTTCAAATAATGGTGATCTAAACAATGTACTACCCTGATTTTAAAAAAGACCTCAAGATTCGTATTCTGCAGGTCTAAATACATAAGAAGCGAAATTTTTATTTGGGGACATCTCATTTCATCAGGGAATTATAGCTACCGCGAGGAATACGTTATTTTTACAATAGCTATATAGACTATATATAGACTACAAGGATTTTTAAAACAAAAGTGAAACAAACAACACATACATATATATCGAAGCGCACGGTAGCGCGATGTAGGCAAGTCAGCTATACACATATTTAGAGTCAATATTATATGCATATGCATATATATATATTGTAACATGTATAGGTTAGTTCGACCTATACATGTTAATATTATTAACAAATAGAAAAAAGGAAGGGAAAAAGGGAAAAAGAGAGAGAGAGAAAGAGAATAAAGAGGAAGATAATATAGAAAAATTATTAATATAATATAGTTAGTTGTTCTTCTACCTGACAAAGTTTAGTTAGTGTAAAATTTTTGCTCTTATATTCTCCTAGCCATTGTTGGATTTATAAAAGTTATTATTATATTTCGCTCATAACAGGGAAAATTAGTTTATCTAAATAAATAGTGAAAAAAGACAGTTTATTATATACAAAAAGATTATTGCCGAGGAAAGGCAATCAAACCGGCCGGTTTTCTAGCAACCAGTGACTCATGTTAATTTCGTCGTTGGGTTGTTTTTTTTTCAGCGTTGGTGGATTAAGGTTGGTGCATTTTTCTTTTTATATATTTATTGTACTTTTAGTTTTCGGTACAATATTATATACTTTTACTTCTTATTATTTATTTTCTTCCCGATTAAAATTATTAGACATAACGAATTAATTTTAGTAGTGTGAGAGAGGCGGAGAGATATAACCATAGACTAGGATAGCAAGATTAGCAAGCGCGCATTCAACTTTATTTGATAGTACACCTTGTTCTTCTTCAGGTGGCGCTCTTGTTGCTCTGTCTCTCCGTGAGACTTATAAATTCACCTCTCTCACACCCTGTGTGAACGGATATGCGCGTTAGTTAATCGCGGGTGCGTATTAGGTAGGGTTAGAATAACAATTGTTATAATTTTATTAAATTAAATAAAAATTTAAATTGTTTTATTGACTAATAAAATAGATTTACTTTTGATTTTATTTTTCTTATATATTAGAGAATATTATACACATTCTCCTCCCTGTACCTGATCATTAATCCGTCTTTCCCTGGATTACTGACAATTTATCCAAAGATATTATTATTTATATAATTTCCAGGGTAAGTAAAGGCAAGTCTGAGGAATAAATAACAGCAGAGAACCTACGGTCCAAAAAGATTGTTTTAAACAATTTAATCCGTTCGGGGTTCTTTGCACCTCTGTTAATGGGTACATCTACCGGGTGTTTAACTATTAAGTACCCCGTTACAGAAATGGCGCCCAACGTGCTTTAGACATTTGAGATGACATAATTTTTTTTTAATAATATCTTTTATCTCACTCATATAGTAATTTTGTCAAAGCACTTGGCGAATTAAAATACACCAATTTTGAACCCACGAGGGAAAAATTTTCTTTTTTATTTTTAAATAAATTTTTCTTTTCTTATTGTTAATAAGAAAGAAAATTTAGTTTTTTTCCTCGTTCCTCAGACTACTTTTAGAATAGAAAAAGACGTGATTAAAAGATACAAAAATTTTTTTGTGTGTATCTTTTATAATATCAGGCTATATACAGGGTCTACCCTCCTTATCGACTAGGTGTCGCACCCGTAGGCGTTGAAGTAAATTTTTGCGTTAGCGTTCTAAAATATCTGTCACACAGGATAAACAGTGTAAAGTGTGCGTGACGTGACTCCTTACAGAAACTAGGGGAATAAAAATAGTTTTAATTTCTTTTTGTGAGTATTATGTTGTTAGTATTTTAACAAAGCCTGAGCCTAGTTCCATCTTTTAAAAAGTGGAGTAGGCAGAAGTGTTGAGCGTTGTCTGTTCCTGCGCTTAGAATACATTTTCATTTTCTATTTATTGTATTTGTTTTTCTTTTATTTACTTATTAACTATTTTGTTAATTGTTTTTGATTATATTTTTTTTATTTTTTATTTTATCAAAATAATAATATTTAAATATAGTAGGAATGGATACGTCTCAAGGGACGGAGACATCAATTCCTACCATTAATAAATAAATACAATAAAATCAAAGCCCAGGATAACACCTCAGGCTTGCCATATAAGGCAATACAAATTAATTTAAAGTTATCCCAAGAAGAGGAGTCACCTCACGAACACTGAGAAACTCAAATTGTGTTAGGTAGGAAATATTTTATATTGTACTTTTTTTTCCTTTACATTATAGACAGCACCCATTTTTTTAGCAGGTCCCTCTATAAAGATAATAGAAACAGAATTTGAGTTACCCTCCACTTTTATCGTTGTATATATAGGTATATTTTGTGTATTACGACATGGCTAAGAGATCAACCTCTCCCTCCTTTAAAGCACCGTCGACTCCAGTCGACTAATGGTGCTTATATCTAACAGGAGGTGAAGTTGATGATTACCTCCATCAGCTGTCTCTGCGAAGCCATGGTACGATATTTGACCGGCTTCGCAGAATAAACCAATGGCTTAAAGGAGAGTATGACCAGGATGATTTTGTAGAAGAAATAGAAGAAGATCCGGGTCATGTCTTTCTTAAGCATGAATCAGCCAGGAAATCCTTCATTGAAGGGATTATTGCCCAGGATGATCCTTCCTGGCTAGACTCAACGGCTGATGGAGAAGACAGGCATCCGTTGGAGTCACTGGAGCATGACGAAGAAGTCCAACGGAATCTCGAAATCTCTAGATTGCGCTAGAGGGTGGGTTTGGCCATCCAGCCTGGTGTGAATGAGCAGACGACTGCAGGAGGCCTACTCCTCCCACAAGAACAGTCGGGACAGACGACCCCACCCCCGTTGTCAAGCGCAATCCCCACATCCCAAACTGGCAGTCTACTTCCATGCACAATGGAGGATATTATGCGGTTTATGGCAGTTCAAGGCCAACGAACGAAGAGGTTAGAAGAAGCGTTGGCTGCCATAACCAACCAATTGTCAGCTATGTCTCAAATTCGTTCCGCACCGGTCAGCAGTACACGACTGGCCGACGACCCTGCACGGAAGAAGGTGCAGATACAAGTCACATTTGTGTGTCACGCATTCACCGTGCAGGAAGAATCGTCAGTCTCCCTTCAACCTCCAGCCAGTGGTGTTTGGACGCCACCCTCAAGCCCTCGAGTCCGTGAACGTGGCTGGAAGGGGGGGAACTCCTTGAAGCCAACAAAAACTTCGAGGATTACGCTGTCCGGAGGATTGCCCAGTGAGAAGTTAGAACTCATTGGGGGACCCAAGAGGGATATAGGCCTAGTGGTCCGTAAATGGAATATCCATTATGAAGACTCCCATCAGGACCTTGAATTATTCATCAAGCGGATTGAGGAGCGCCGAAGAAGTTCGAAAATATCTGATGAAGAATTAACTCAGGTGCTCCGCGAAATATTCAAGGGGGAGGCAGAGGTATGGCTCGACGCATTAAGAAAAAGAGGCATAACTGCCTGGAGTGAAGTCCGTATCGCTGCAAAACAATGGTACAGAGCCAGTCCAGAATATTGAGGAAAATGGGTTAGAAAGACCGAAACTCGAACTCAAGGAGCCAACGAACCTTCGAGTGATTATATCGCTTGTCACCTCTCGATATTCGATCGGCTAAATTCACCTCTCCCCGAGACAGAGCAATTGGACAGACTGCTACGTAATGCACGCCCCGAAATCCAGAGAAGGATACCAAGGAAATCCATTAGCAATGTGTGGGAATTTCGAAATTTTGCCAGAGATGCCGAATTTGCACTGGAGTGTGAAAAATGCTATCACACTCCTCCATCGCCGGATAAGGCGATTTCGCGCGAAGCCGCATATAAATCGCCGAATTTCAAACGGGCTAAAACTAAAGTGGCTGCAACTGTACATCAGAAAAATCCTGATCAAGAAAATAGGATCGATCCTGATATGGCAGAAATACGCAAGCTACTGACTCGTTTGGAATCAAAATTCGGGCAGGTGGGACCATCTAGTAGACCGTCTACTTCTCAGGGAGATCGAAGGCCGAAACCAGAAGAAGAAAGAAGAGGGCCTTCGAAAACGAACCGCCAACCCTGGAGGCGGAATCGAACATCCCCTAAGAAGAAGTCTACTAGAAGTACCAATCCGGAGCAGGTTAACAAAGCTCCGGAGGGTCGTCCACCAGATCAGAAGAAGATTAAGGACGGCCCGGACTAATGTTATAAATGTTGTGAAATAGGTTACCGCATTTATAACTGCCCGAAATGTTCGGGAAACGGGAAGGAAGGCGGCCAATAGGGGTCCGGTCGACTTGCAACCCAAACGTGACCCCAGACGAAAATATTCGAGGATCTTGTTCCTCGAATTCTCAGTCGTCCTCGACTAATCAGATCGAAGAGAGGCCTGATTCAGTTGAGGAAATTCCGTCGACTAAGGAAAATGACAGTGGCGAATTAGATTCCGGCCAAATTGCAACACGATCGGAAGAAGCGCGCTGGTGGATCCCGGTACGAATTGCTGAGTATCGGATCCGTGCATTGTACGACACCGGCGCGTCTCGTACTGTCATGGGCAAGATCGGGTTACAATTAGCAACGGCTTGCCAGACAGAGTTCCACCCAGCGTCTGGAGTTGGTGCTAGAGGCCCAGGGAACTCTCCGCTTTACGTCACGGGTCACGTCGAACCGCCGTTCGAATTGGCAGGGATCACGCGTAACGTATTAGTTGCTGTGATCCCAAACCTTGAAGTAGATTGCTACGTAGGAGCCAATTCCGCACGAGTGTTCGGTACCATCCATGATCCGATTCATCATTCGCTGTGGGTGAAAGTAGCAAATAAACGGATCAGGATGGAAGTAGCCGCAGTCACATGTAATGAAATCCAACGACTGGCACCGTTGAGATTGACTGACGGCTTATCTTCTGAAATTATTCGAGTAGGCGAAATAAACTCAGAAGAAAATACTGGTTTTGATCTGACCATGGAGTTTTCAGGGTTAGCATCCATTGGTCTCGCGGATATATCACGGCAGGAGCAAGTACGTACGAAGAAGCTCTTAAATAAAATCCTGCCGGCGGGAGAAATGCCACTGGGACGTACGACGTGGGCGGAACATATAATAGATGTAGGCGATGCTTGCCCTATACGCCAAATAGCATATCCAGTCTCTATGAAAATACAAGAAGAGATGCATTCTCAAGTTAGAGAAATGTTAAAGGCTGGAGTAGTCGAACCATCCACAAGTGGATGGTCACGCCCATTGGTGATGGTACGTAAAAGTAACGAGAAGTATAGATTTTGCATCGACTTTCGAAAATTTAATTTAGTTTCGAATTCTGATACATACCCGTTACCTAACATGGACCAGATTCTAAGGAAGCTATCAGGTATGTGAATAAGTCTTTCCCGTTTTTTTTCAAATTTTGAGCCTTTATTGTGAAAAAATGGTTACGAATGAATTATTGAAAGTATTGGCCATCGCTAGCTACAACTTTTTCCCATCTTTCTGGCAACATACGAATCCCGTTGCGAAAAAATTCGACCGGTTTGGCCTCTATCCAGTCATCCACCCATTTTTTGGCTTCCTCGTAGGAATGGAAGTGCTGGTCAGCCAGGCCATGCGTCATCGATCTGAAGAGATGGTAATCAGACGGAGCAACGTCTGGACTATACGGCGGGTGGGGTAGGACTTCCCATTTGAGCGTTTCTAAGTATGTTTTCACCGGCGGTGCAACATGTGGGCGAGCATTGTCATGTTGCAAAATAACTTTGTCGTGCCTGTCGGAGTATTGTGGCCGTTTTTCTCGCAGTGCGCGGCTCAAACGCATCAATTGTCGTCGATAGACCTCGCCTGTGATCCTTTCATTCGGTTTCAGAAGCTCATAGTAAACCACACCTAGATGGTCCTACCATATACAGAGCATGAGCTTGGCGCCATGAATATTTGGCTTGGCCGTCGATGATGATGTATGGCCGGGTAGTCCCCATGATTTTCTTCGCTTCGGATTATCGTAACGTATCCACTTTTCATCGCCAGTCACGATACGATGCAGAAAACCGTTTCTTTTATGTCGCTGAAGCAGCTGTTGACAAGAATCTTCATCAAGCAAAGTCGCCAATTCTCGATCTTCAAAGATTTGCGGCCGCCCGGAACGCTCCTTGTCTTCCACGTCGAAATCACCGCTTTTGAAGCGTCGAAACCATCCGCGAACACTTGAATTATCGACACAACCTTCTCCATAAGCCTCCTGAAGCAATCGATGCGTCTCGGCAGCAGATTTCTTCAAATTGAACCAATAAAGTGAAACTTCCCGCAAATGACGTCGACTCGGCTCAAATTTCGACATTTTCACGATATCAAAAATTTATGATGCGAAAAAATTTTAACTAATGTGTTAGTATGGAATTGTTGACATATGAATAAGCTTTGATTATGACATATGTAACCATTCAATACTCGCACAGTATTGGTGGCGCCATCTCTTACAAAAAACGGGAAAGACTTATTCACACTCCTAATACAATCAGCCAAATATATTTCTACCTTAGATCTGAGTAGTGCATACCATCAAATACCACTTCATCTGGAATCCAAACCGATAACGGCATTTACAGTACCTGGAATGGGGTTGTTCCAGTTTACCAGGATGCTCTTCGGTCTATCTAACGCTGCAGCGTCGTTTCAACGACTTATAGAACGAATTATCGGACCAGACCTCTAGCCGAATGCCTTTTCATATCTAGACGATATTATCATCGCTACTGAGACATTCGAAGAACACTTAGACTGGATAAGTCGTGTTCTTGCTCGAGTACATGAAGCTGGACTCACGATAAACCGAGAAAAGAGTGTCTTTGGACACACCTAAGTCAAATACTTAGGTGTTCTCGTTAATCGTGAGGGATTCCGTCCCGATCCCGAGAAGATCAAACCAGTAATGCGCTACACGCGACCGAGAAACCTGAAGCAACTTAGACGTTTCCTCGGTATGGCATCGTGGTATAGGAAATTTCTAAAAGATTTCGCTACCATTGCCGAACCACTCACACGTCCAACTAGAAAAGACTGTCGTTATGAGTGGACCGAGGAACAACAAGCCTCTTTCGACAATATCAAATCAATGATCGCTTCGGCACCCGTCCTGCCTAGACCGTCGTTCAATATCCAGTTCACCGTGCAAACAGATGCGAGTGACACTGTTATTGGAGCGGTCCTTACGCAGGAAGTCGACGGACAAGAATGGGTGTTGGAGTTCGCGAGTAAAGCACTCTCCCAAGCTGAAAGAAACTATTCAGTAACCGAGAGAGAGAGTGCTTAGCTGTCATATGGGCTATTGATAAGTTCCGTCCTTATATAGATAGATATCATTTCTTTGTCGTTACGGACCACAGCAGTTTGAGGTGGATTCATATGATGCAGAACCCAACTGGCAGACTCGCACGATGGGCTCTAAGATTACAAGGGCAAAGTTTCGACGTAGAGCATCGTAAAGGGACGTTGAACAACGTGCCAGACGCCCTCTCTAGGATGTCCGAGGAAGACGATCTATCTTGCTCAACTGTAACCTGGGCAAGAGATACCCAAGACGAGTGGTATCTAACATGGTTCGAGAACGTCCAAGATCGTCCCAACGATTATCCGAAATGGAAAGTAATCGGGGGACAATTATATTGTTATCGTCCAGATGAAGTCCTCGAAGTCATCATGGGCGATGAGGACGCTGGGAAGATCGTCGTTCCTAAGGAACGTTGTGATACGGTTCTTAAAGAGTGTCACGATAATCCTACGGCCGGACATCCAGGACGTGAGAAAACTTTCGCTGGAGTCAGCAAATATTATTACTGGCCTTGATTTTATAAGACAGTTCAAGAATATGTGAAAAACTATCTTATAGGCCAACAGTTCAAGGTGGACCAAAGACCACCTGCTGGTTTGATGGGTCGGAGAGTTTTAGAAAGACCTTGGCAAATGGTCGCTGGCGATATTACCGGATCATTTGTAAAGAGTCGCCATGGATTTGAGTATATCCTGGTATTTCAAGATTTGTTTACACGGTGGGTAGAATGTATCTTCATCCGCAAAGCGAATGCCAGGACGATCCTCAAAGAATTGAAAGAGAGAATCATACTCAAATTCGGCGCGCCAGAGGTGTTTCTATCGGAAAATGGTACTGAATTTCAAAATCGTACGATTGACGAATACTTAGTGGAAGCGGGTATACTTCATACCCTTACTCCACCGTACCATCCGCAGGCTAATCCAGTGGAGCGGGTTAACAGGACTTTGAAAACCCGCGTAATGGCGTTCGTAGAAGAATCTCATAATATGTAGGACGAGAAACTCGTTGAGTTGAATTCCTCGCTGAATACGACGCCACATAGTTCCACCGGATACTCTCCGGCTCTATTAAATTTTGGATGAGAGCTGACTCCGCCAGGAACTCTCCGCTGTAGCCAGTATCAAGCTTCGGCGGAAACTCAACAAAGAGAAAGAGAGAGTTCCTGGATGGCGAAAATGAGTAAGTTGAGAGAACTCCAAGAGGCCGCCAAGACACGATCTCAAGAACAACAGCGTCGCCAAGCAGAGTATTATAATGCAAAGCGACGTCCTTCTCCATATCAAGTGGGTGACCTGGTATGGAAGAAAAATCGTGTCTTATCCTCGACGGCTCAAGGGGTAATGTCTAAATTAGCCCCTAAATACGTGGGTCCTTTTGTTATAGTACAAAAGAAAGGGACTAATACGTATAAGCTGGAAGGTTGTGACGGACGGATTGAACAGTTAGTTCACGCTGAACAACTCAAGCCGTACGTCCAACCCGAGGAAAACGATCTCTTGGAGGATACTTCTACACTGGAACCAGAAGAAGAAGAAATGAATCCTCAACCTCCGTTGGATCACGAAAAGGTGACGAGCGACCCATCTGTAATGTGAGTCTTCATCAGCGTGTGAAGATTCTAGAGCGAGGTCCTCTGCGCAAGACGATCCCGAGAATACTCGCGAAGCGTTAGGTTTCATCCCGAGTAGGAAACGAGGTCGTCCGCGTAAAAATAAGTTTTTGATCCAGCGGTCTTCGTCTCAAGATATGGCGTCCTCTCGTCGAAAGGACCCAACAGAACGAAGATCGCGTGGGAGGTCATGGAAGGAGAAATAGTTTTCCCCTTCCTATTAATATAGTTTTTCCTTCTTTTATTTGATTCAGATGGACAATTTGATGGACGAATCCTTCGTTGCCCGTTTTAAGGAGCTGCTCGGGGAGATGTGGGAGCAAGGTTTGGCCTTGACGGTAATCCGTCGGGGCTACCGATCTGCTCGCCCCATCCCTCCGAGTTGGTTGCTTCCGGAACCCTCCTCCGAGGTGATCGAAGAGATGGAGGAGGAAGGTCCGGATTCGGACGAGGGGGAATACGTTCTCCTCAGACGTCCTAAGTCGACGTCGGGGTCCTCCCGTCCGAATGGCAACGGAGGAAGAAGGGAGCCTCCTTCGCCTCCCACCACTCCAACTACCCAGACCACCCCTCCCGAAGCAGGAGCTCCGGGACAAGAAGAGCTGAAATCAGAGGCGCGATGCAGCTCTCCAGCAGGAGCTGGGGAGCGAGAAGAGGCCTCTGGGACCGTTTCCACCACTCCTGGGGTTCATGACCCAGGAATGCGGAGAACACCAAGACCACAAACGTCTGATTGTGGTCACTCGTCTTTTCTCCCCGAAGCAGGAGTTTCGGGTTCCGGAGAAGGCAAGAACCCTCCCCCTTGCATGATTCCGCTCAAACGAATGGAGCAGCGGCTCTTGGAAGCCTTGGCCGATTTCAAGGCCAAGGCAGAAGTGACCAAGAAAGCCCAGAGTAGAGTCATCGATCTCTGGGAAGAATTACGGGGTCGACCTAGTGGCCGGAAACAAGTTGGTCCCGTCTTGACCCTGGAGCTGGATGACTTAGTGGAGTCATCGAGAGCTGAGGGAGCTTTCCTGATCTTACACCGGCAGCAAAGAACCTACGGTCCAAAAAGATTGTTTTAAACAATTTAATCCGTTCGGGGCTCTTTGCACCTCTGTTAAAGGGTACATCTACCGGGTGTTTAACTATTAAGTACCCCGTTACAATATATATATATATATATAATAAATGCGTGATGTGTGTATTTTATATACAAAATATAATTCTATACCTCCACTTTTTAGGAATTAATTTCACACTCAGTCTATAAATATTCTTTGGAACATTGTCGAGCATATTATACTTGAATAGCGCGTTCTACTATCCCTCAAGGGTTGTCCCCTCCTCCCACTAACACTACGTCCTCATGCAATGTTGGTTGGCTGAGGAATTCTCTGTGGCAGCTCCGAATGGGTCCAGATATGTATGGTAAATATATCCCTAATTTCCACATTACGTGAATTAGAATGCATATCTTCCATTTTAGTACTCGATCCATGTCCGGGTTGATGTCGAATCTGGCTATTGGTAGTAACTGTTAACGTTTGAAACATTCGTTGAATTTCATATTTGGCGTTGCATCGCCTCCATTGTCAATGCTCCAGATTGATCTCTGCCAGATTGGAGTAAAATGATACTGGGCAGAAGCTCTTGTCGTACCGTCACATTGGAAGGTGAGTTCCAATGTGTGATATCCACCTCAGTTTCATCTATATACGCTTCAGCTGGACCATGTTACCGCCTCGAGACATCTAACTTCTCCTGGATCAGGAAATCAGCCCTAATAAAATCCAGAAGGTGCGTGTCTCCTTCCTCCGTCGTTTCACCGAGATATGGTTGTCCTCCAGTTTTTGCTGCTTCTTCTAGAACGACTTCCTGGCTACTTCGCATTTTATGTATATAATTCTGGGATCTTCATCTACATCAGCGATGAAGTCTTCAGGTACATAGTTACCTTTCAGCAAGTTGCTGAGCCTTTGCATACGTATAAACTTATCTCCGTTTTCGCGTAGGCTCAGCTGGAGGAGACATTGATTTAATTCTTCCGTGCTTTTTAAAAACACCAATTTTCAACTTTCTCCTCGGTGTTGCTTGCCACTGGAACTTGTGATATTACCAAGGTTCGAGCTGTGATATGTATTTTATACTTTCATATTTTCTGGATGTTTTTGCCCTTTTTACATTAATTTGTGCTCTTGATACACTGTAATATGCCAAGATTTGTTTATTGCTGTACGTATATGATTCACCGTGTCGCTCCTTATTATTAAATGGTAATCTTACTATATATTTACCATTTATATCATGCCGAGTATTATTATTGTATAATTAATTCTCCCATTGCCTTTCAGTTTCAAATAACAGCTAAACACTTGGGATCTCTTCAATTAACTTAATTTTTTCAATTACACAGAAATATTGACTTGATATGTGAAGCATTTTTTTCTATGATATAAATACAAAAATTTAAAATTCTCCGATTTCGTATATCTATTATGATTCAATTTAAGACAATATTATGTGGATATGCAAAATCAAGTTTTAAAACCAAAACAATATATAAATTGTTATAATATAAGTATATATTAGGTTGTCAAATATCTCCCTTCCGGTTTTTTGTTCTTCGTTCAATACTTTATAAAAAGTGTTACAGTGGTCGAATTTACTTCAAATATGCGCCGTTTTATTCGATAATCTGTTTCCATCTGCGAGGAATTTTTGTTTTTATTTGCGAAGAACTCGGACAGCTACTTTTCACAAGCCTCTTTTGAGTCCAACTTTATACCACCAAGTGCGTTCAACATAGACAGAAACAGGTGGTAATCACTTGGCACTATATCCGGGCTATATGGTGGATGCGATAATCCATTTTTCCTCGCCAGTCACCATCTGCTTCAAAAATGGGCCGAGTTCCTTCCGTTTCAGCAGCACATCGCAGGCGTTTATTCGGTCCAGAAGAATTTTTTGCGTCAAATCATGCGGCACCATAAACATCAAGCTTTTTTGTATCCAGCCTTCTGCAGATGGTTTAAAATGGTTTGGTGAGTAACTCTCATCTCCTGGGCGATGTCACGAGATACCACAAGCCGGTCTAACTCGATAAATTCCATGATTTGATCGGTATTCGACGTCACAGGTCATCCACCGGCTGGCTTATACATGGTGTCATTTTCACCGGCTCTGAATCATCCGTCGAAACCATTCCTCTGCGGTTCGAAGTGATAGCGTTCCATCTTCAAAAACACCATTAATCTCACGGAACGTTTCTCGAGCGAATTTGCCTTTGACGAAGGAAAACTTTAAAATAGTGCGAATTTCGGCGTTAGTGAACTCCATGTTTACACGTCTATAACTTTTGAACGCAATATCCAAACTAATCATGCATAGCGTCGCTTTGTACTTCGTTTCAAGACCTTTCAAATGATGTATAGTATTGCCAGGTACGAGTTCTGTAGCGCTTTGTACATAGCCGCAAAATTCATAAGACAAAAAGGCGGAAGGTTGTAAATGAAAGGTTCCAAAAATAGCGCTGTTGCTTGCTACGGCAGAATCCCGAAAAAGGTCTGTTTAGGATCGATAATATAGAACCGTAGGATTCTGTAAGACAATATCCGAAAAGAAAAAATAATATACGTGTGCCGGCAGTGCAAGCGACGATGAGCGTCGGGCTGGAAAGGAGGGAAAGGGTGGACAGGTGCAGCTGCAACGGGCTGCAGTGTCATAAAGGGGAGAGGAGGGATGCTTAAGAAATGAAGGGAGGCAAGCAATAATTGAGCAGATTCGAGACGGGATATTTGGAAACAGATTGAAATAAATGCACAAGTCGTTGAAAAACACCTGGAAATCGCATTCTATCATCCGAACACGAAACTCCCCGTAGAAGTTGTCCTGATATACCTGAACATCATTTTCTACCAACTAAACACGATGGTCCCAGTAAAAGTCGTCCCGAGAAAGCTAGCATCGCTTCCTAACGACTAAAAACAATATTCCCCGTAGAAGTCGGTCGGAAAGACCTAGATAACGTATTTTACCGGTCCAACACGAATCTTCCCATAGAAGCTGATTTGCTCATACCTGAATTTCGTTTTCTAGCAACTATATACAATATTCCCCGTATAAATCGCCCAGAGACATCTAGACATTGCATTCTATCATCCGAACATACAACTGCCTATTGAAATTGTCTTGAGACAACGGGATATCGTAATCAACCGCCCGTACACGCCAATACAATATTTCTCAGTAGAAACCGTATTTAAAATGTGTATATGTAATACAATATAATATACATACTATATATATATATATATACATATATATGTATATATATATATATATATACAATATAATATACATACTATATATATATATATATATATATATATATATATATATATATATATATTTCCGTTTTTTCAATTAAATACCGTGAATATTTTCGTAGTGATGCCAACTAAAATTCAAACAAAATGTTGGTATGCGCATAGCATATTTTTTCAGCGGACGATGGATATTGCCTTTTTATGCAGACGTGACGATATATTTTATTTATATATACATAGTTTCGACGTTGTTAGTAAAGAACCCCATTTTACCATCATTTCTTTTGTTCGAATTAAAAAAAAAACATAGTCTCTTGTCACAATTCTGATGTTAATAGAATGCATAAAAATAAAAATAAAAAAATAATTTGTGGTCACAAACTATATTCAGTAGGATTTGTCATACAGAACTGTTTTATAAGAGTAGGAGAGAGTGAGAGAGAGATAGAGAGAGAAGATTTTCTCTCGTAAGAGAAAATAAAATTTACAAAAATCAAAAGATATCCACAACCCAAAGAACAAAAAAGGTAATACTGACTAACGTCCCACCTCCTTTAGAATATGAATTCCAAAGTTGAATATGAACATTTGTTTGAGCTGACCTGGTATTAATAGTTTAAGTGGACTACTTTGAATTGATGTTCATGATTCAAGATCCACGTAGTGGCCGCTGGTGAAACTGATTGTTAAAACCATTAATTTAATTTATCGATGAAAGTAAAATGATTTTCAATAAAAAACATAGCCTATGTCATTTCCAGGATAATATAGAATCTATATGTCAAATTTCAGAATAATCGGTCCAGTAGTTTTTTCAGTTATCGTGTACAAACAAAAACACGCTTTGTCTTTATAAATTAGTAAGTAAGTATAAGTATATGATATGATATGATATGATATGATATGATATATGATATGATATGATATGATATGATATAATATGATATGATATGATATGATATAATATGATATGATATGATATGATATAATATGATATGATATGATATGATATGATATGATATGATATGATATGATATGTTACGATATGATATCGTTTTTGCTCACCTTGTAGAGAAACCACTGCGGTCTTACATATGTTGTGCAGCCTAGCCAGTTCATCTGCAGCTAAATCGGAAGGAAGAATTCCGGCAAGTACTCAGCAGTGTCCGGTACTCCAGTGGATACTGTCCGGTAACCACTAATAATATGTATACAGGAGCGGCGACGGGCCGCAATGGCTAGCTCACAATACGATTTAATTCCACATGCATGATGCCAGATTGGCGCTCCATACATGTTCACACAATTAACAACATAAGCTAATAGCTTCCTCTGGGGTAGGCCTGGGCCACCAATATTAAGCATGAGCCGACACAAGGCAACTGCAACTCGTTGCGCTTTCTCACCAAATATCTTTAGATGCTCTTTGAAGTTTAACCTGGTATCAAGCTGTACAGCCAAGTATCGTAAAGATGGCGCAGAACTAATGCGGCAGCTACCAACTTTAAGAGTAATACTATCTACCTTTTTACGACTGCTGACAAGAACTACTTCTGTCTTGAGCTCCTCTAATTGTAGACCAGCCGACTTAATCCATCTACTCATGTTGCTGATTGCCTCATTGGCATTTTCAGAGCGTTCTTCAAGGGTCTTAGCCGCTCCTACTAGTGCGATATCGTCGGCGTAGACTACTGTTATTGAACCAGGCGGTTGCGGAATCCTCAACACGCCATCATACATAATATTCCACAATATAGGTCCCATAACCGAGCCATGGGGGACTCCCGCAGTAACCTTATGCGATACAATGCCTTCATCCGTTCGGTATAATATTATCCTATTCTCAAAGTAGTTGACCACAACATTCTGTAGATAACCAGGAACATCGAACTCATTAAGGGAATTCATAATAGAAGACCAGCGCGCTGAGTTGAAAGCATTCTTGACATCTAGAGCGACAATGGCACAATACTGTTTAGTGCCACCTTTCCATCTCTTACCACTGATTGCATTTCTTGCGGTACACACTACCAGTTTAATAGCATCAACTGTTGATTTTGATTTCCGAAATCGAAATTGGCGTGAGGATAAACCGTGCAATCCTTCAGTGAATGCTTCCAGTTCGCTACATATTATTTTTTCAAATATTTTACCTACCGAATCAAGCATACACAATGGCCTGTACGATGCCGGATCATCAAGTGGCTTATTGCCCTTAGGTAACAAAACTAACCTTTGAGTTTTCCAGCAATCAGGAAAAATACCCTCAAGAAGACAAGCATTATATACTTTTAGAAATATAGATGGATTCTTCTGTATCGCCAACTTAATTGCAGCATTAGAGATACTATCAGGGCCAGGGGCAGCACTATCTCTAATCTTAGCGTAAGCATTATGTAGCTCCATTTCTGTTATAGGAGGTATACCGTCCGAGTGTTGCGTGCTCAGTATAGTCCCTTGGGTGTCATTGGAAAAGAGAGCGGAAACAATCTTATCAATCAATACCGTGCTAGTGGGTTACATTGGTGCCCTACACAATCGTGCCATGACTGTTTTGTATAGTCGTCCCCATAAGTCATTGTTGGCCTCTGTGCACAGTTCAAGCCAGCATCGACGCTTGCTTACCTTAATGGCTTTAAAAGAAGCGCTTCCCCAGGCTGTGGACCACGCGTTAAAATCGCCAGCGATTAATAATGGCATCTTATCCATCGCCCCATCAATTATTTTAGCTACAAGAATTTCAAACTGCTTATCCATCAAACTTGAAGGAGCTACACTAAAGACGTATATTTCTTGTATTTGAGCCCAGGATATCAATTCGTTCGGATGACTAGATTGCTTTAGTACCTACCTATTTTGACCAATCCAAAGGGCCGCTCTATTGCTTGTATCACTTATCCAGCGCTGTGGTCTGCCCCTGTCACAATAGTATGCTAGATGGTTAATCTCCTTTTTTCCTTCACATTTACAGAGTAAATAGCAAGGCTCGTTTACACACAGCTTGGATAGATGGTCTTTTCCTCCACAGTGCCTGCAAAGATTAGTTCTGTCAGTTTATTAGTTTATTAGTTCTGTCAGTCTATTAGTTTTTCCCGCTTTTTGCTTTACTTTGTACTCGAGCCTTTGTCTTTCGAATTTAACGATTCTTCGCGCGTCTTTTTGCCAGTTTTCTTTATTACTGAGAAACCGCACTTCTCTCTCAAATTTACTTTTCTTAGCAATTTTTCCCGGTATCTAATTAAGAGATACCGCACTTCTCTCGCAAAATTACGTATTTTTAATTACGATTTTTAATCGATCGCATGATACATTTTTAAATGCGCACTCCCGATTTTCATGCAATCATTCAAATTATCATTCTATCTAACTTTTATTCTATTTCGCGTAATTCATCTTCATACTTTTTCTTTTTCTTATTTTCTAGGACTTACCTTTAGTCGTGATGTTATTATAATCGCTCATTATCTCTCTCTTTTTTATTATTATTTTATATTATATTATTTATTAATTTTCCAATAATTATTTTTCAGATTTATAGAACCTTGTTATGATTTTTGTATATTAATCGTTACCACCAGTGGTATTGCAATCTTTGATTGATTCTCCTTGGAAAAATATTTATTGAATTTTTCTATTTTTCAGAAAATTCTTGATAGAATCTGAAAGAAAATATCACTGTTCTTTTCGTTTTAAGAGGTCTTTATCTCTCCCGCACTATAATCACTTCGAATCACTCGTTATTGTTCGACCACGTGCCCGGAGGCTTTTCGCGCCAAACTTTACAAAAAAAAAAATTGTTATTTCCAATAAAAGGAAAAAATACTTTAAACTGCTATTAATTCAAAACTAATAAGCTGTGTAAGCGTGCTAGACCCAATAACCTGTTGGGATAGGTGAATAAATAAAGCAGAGTACTAGATAAAATATATTATATATGAACAGATCTTTATTGACACGTCTTACTGATCAGATACTTGAACAAGAAGTGAAGCGCAGTGAGGCGGCGCTAGTCCGCCGAGCGGAGCGCTCTTCACACACACACACATGCATGTTTAGGTATGCATCCTGTGCATAAATTTTTCTTTTTTTTTTTTTGGTTGGTGTAGATGTATATTTGTGTAAACCATACATGCTGTTATTTATAGAAATACATATAAAATGCACTTAGCCATTTGTTTGAAAAATCCATTGTTTTAATACGTTATTGTGTTGTATAATTTATTTTTTGTTATTTTATTTCGAAAGATTTTAGAAAAATATTTTGTATTAATATTATTCTAGTATAAGTTCTTAAATTCTTACTATGCTAAGAACATATAATATTATGTTTCCATTTATCACAGTCACTAGGACATCTAACTATATCAGTAAATTGATTTTGAATTTTTATAGAATATTTATTGTGTTAATATATTTAGAACTTTCGGAATGTATTTTATATAAACTTTTTATAATGTACATGAGAAGATGTAATTAAAATGCTTACTATGCTAATTACTGATTATTTGGTAATTGATTTAACAACAATTTTCTATTATATATATATATATATATATATATATATATATATATATATATATATATATATATATATACAATTGTATTGCCGAAATGGAAATGAACTCAAACGTTTATGATTACGCTAACTGCACTACCTAATGCAAAAAACTTGCAAGAACGTTATTTAAATCTATCAATTTCTAAAATTATTAAATTATTCTGAGTTTAGTTCCATTTCGGAAATACAGCTGTGAAGATCAGTTTTCTTTCACTTGTATTTAGATTCACAGTATATTAAGCATGATATTTTATTTAATTTTAAACTATATTAATGTGGTATGTTTTTTTTTTTAATATAAATATAATATTATTTTGTTTTACAAGATATTTATTCTTTTTAGATTTCTGTTTTGAAAAGTGGAGTGGATTCCTCTTTATCGACATTTAGAAGTCTTGTGAACATGTTAAAAATGTTTCTAAGTAAAGACGTTGCGATGCAATATGTCGTCATTAAAAAAAAAAAATATATTTATAATGAAAAATACAGAATTTTTTAATAAAATCGAAGGTAAGAATAAAATATTTTTCTTAAATTATAATATTTAGAGTTATATTTAAAATTCATACTTTTTTAGTAATCATTAAGCATAGAAGAAATTTGATGGGGTTAGAAACCAATGACAAGGAAATAACTAGAGCATTAAGTAATGTTCTGTGCAATGCAGTATCGTGGTACAAGAGTTCAAATAAATTTACAAATTCTCAAAATGATAATGAAACTCTTGGTGATATATATCATACTGTGCATCCAAAAATAATTGCGACAGGTACAATTAGCAATGGGGTTTTGAAAATCGATCAAAGTAATCTTGGATTAGAGGACGCATCAGATTTGGATTCAACTTCCAGCAGCTTCGAAGAAAGCTACTTACAAAATCTTTCATAATAATAATCGTAATTCCGATTAAATTATTATAGTTACTAAAGTAATTATGTATTAAAATACTATAAAATTATAGAAATCTTTCAAAGTTATATTTTCTAAGATATGTTTGGTGCTATAATGTTCTTATAATTTTGTTATAAATATATTGTTTGTTATCTATCTAAATAATGTTTTTTTCTTTAAATCTATTGTAAATTTTATTTTGTAGCTATAAAATATGAAAGATAAATATTTTGAATTTTCATAAGCATTTAACAAAATACATTTTATATGAATAATAATAAGAATATTTAGTCACATCATATGTGTTTCAACGCAGTTGTTATAGGTAGCGTAAGAGGCAGTTAGTTCACACAAGTTGTGCTAGGTATTAAATACCTAAAAAATAGATTTAGAAACTCTATCTATAAATGGGCTCGAATGGCCCGAAAAAACGTTACATGTTAAGCTATTTTCTACCGAAGTGAAATACCTTGTTACTAGGTTTTGTGCTAACCAAATACCTTGTTTATAGCATAAAAATTTTTAGCATTTCTACCAGGGATCTTTAATTAAGGGTTCATCGTGTTTTAAAGCATAATTAAACGCTTCAAATTCATTTACCGTTTTAAATGGTATGTTATAGGTAAATTTATTATTGATTTGAGAACTGTTACCACAAAATTCTTCTTGGGAAGTATTTGAAGAATTTTCTTGCAAAACTCGTTTCGCTGAAGTTGATTTTTAATAAAATCTAATTCATTTTTCACCTCTTTCACTTCATGTAAAACTGAAAAAAAAATGAATATACGAAAATTATAGGACATAATACCAATAAGTAAATTACTTACTAGTTATGAGTTTATCATTAATATAATTTTCTTTTTGGGCAGGTTCTATTTTTCGATGTTCTGTAATTTATTATATTTATTATCAATAATATCATTAAAGTATAAATACTAAAAACTTAATTTACTAACTTTTAACAGTAACGTTTGATTGTATTTCTTGATGCACATCTGAATCAAAATCGTTTGATATAACATTTATTTCATTATTTAATAATTTTCTTTTGTTTGGTATCAAGATACATTTACTACTTGATGCTGGTTGACTTTCTGAAATATACTTTCTTAATTAGTGAAACATATAATCAAATTAGACTGAGCATTATAATTATATTACTGAATTACCGGTATATATATATATATATATATATATATATATATATATACATAAATATATATATATATATATATATATATATATATATAAATATATATATATATATATATATATATACATAAATATAAAATGAATCATAGTTAATCAATTACCTATTAAGATCTTGTCCTTCATCGAATTAGATATGGCCATTAGCTCGGATTTGTGAATTAAATTGGCTGCTCTCTTTTCTACTACTGCAGAATCTTCGTCCGATTCGAAGGTCAATGCCGTCTCTTCCTCTTTTAATATTTCTAATTTCGTAAAAGCTTCATTTAGGCATTCTGAAAAATAATTATAATAGTAGTGGAGGTTGTTCAAAAAAATCAAGAGAAAGAGATTAAGGTTAAGTTAAGTCTCTCTCTCTCTCTCTCTCTCTCTCTCTCTCTCTCTCTCTCCCTCTCTCTCATTAATCACAATACTAATTAATTAGATATTAAGTAAATTAATTACTTGCTCTTCCTTTAATTATAATATTGTAAGGCATCCAATCATCCTCATAATCCGATAGATTGATTAAATTTTCATTGTACTTTTTTAAAGTATCTGCATTGTAGGGTGGTGGTGGATACTTTACCATACATTTTTTTTGCCGTATTATAATATAACCACTTCGTAGCTACTACGTCCACTTTTTTAATTCTAGGTTGCCTCCCAACATTTAGAAATTGTACTACATGATATGGATAAATGTCGGATATTTTAATTCCTTCCCTCATGAAATCCGACATCTTTCTGTTATAAAATACAAAACATTATTTTTAATCTAAAAAGCCATATAATCTATTTATTTATTAGGTTTTTGTAGTTAAAAATACCTAATTGCAACTGTGAAAACAAAGACGCCATATACGTTTTTATGCTAAGAAAAAGTTTAATAAATTCAAATAAATATTTACTTCTCCTCTGCCGAAGAAATACTTAATATATTAAATTATTATTTTTTTATTCTAGTAAAATTTCTTTTTGACAAGGAAAACTAAATATTGATATGAATAAAATAATGTTTTTTCTTACAGAATTTTATATATTTTACTAGCACCCCCCGTCTCGGCTTCCCCCAAGATAACAATTTAACCAATTTCATAAACAATTCAATAATATCTAAGTAAGAACTATTACTCTTATATATACAAATCTATATTTCTGTAAATAATTGACCGTAATTTACCTATCGTCGTTTCTGTATAATAAACTGTTTCAATGTAGCGTTCACTTCAAAAAGTTAAGATTTTGCCGACCATTTTATAAAATATATATATATATATATATATATATATATATATATATATATATATATATATATATATATATATATATTAAAAGGTTAGAAAATTCTTTCAATAAAATCTTATTATTATATTTAAAATACATTATATTTACAAATTATTATTTTTTTGTACTTTTCTAAAACGTATTTTTATTAATTTATAAGAATTTTTTAGATTTCTAACAATCAACAGAATTTCAATTGACGTCCCTTTGTACTATTTCAAAGATACATTTTCCAACTTTTTTATTAGCTTTTGTATTAAATTTTTAATATTAAATTTCATACTAACCTTAATAAAATTCAAATTTCAAAATGTGAATTCCTCGACCACACTAATCACCGGTAACGTCTTGTGCAGCAATATAAAATATTTTATTAAAAATGCTGTTTTTTTACAAACGAAAAATTCGCTACAAAGCTTCTACAAAACGCACTGCGCGACAATGCGAAAGGGAAGTGAGAGAGAAAGAACATATAATCGAGACAGCAAGTTTTTATGTCTAACCAACTCTGCTTGGCTGATATTAGTCGTATAGGTTAGGTCAGGTTGCGCTAAGTGCTGCGCTCATGCGATAGCAGCAATACGTTACAGATACTTTAGAGCATGTATAAGTGTCGATCATCAGGAATAGTTAACTATTTTCTCAATATATTTACGTTTGTGATGCTGATGATAAGTCCCATCAGGCGTTGCCATTTTGAGGTTCACTGAATTTTTAAAAGCACCAGATTATATTGTGCTTAAAATGGCAAGTTACGAAATTAGCTATTAGTTCTTCCTATTGAGCTGCAGGTGAGCTACTATCATATATTATTTAATATTTTATAATGTACTAATAGTTAATACTTATTATATATATATATATAATAGAATCAGATTCATATAGCGTAAAACTTAAAATAATAAACAACAAGAATCTTAGTTTTTAGAATCTATACTAAATATTTTACTATATATAAGTTGTTATATGAAACTGAAAATCATATTAGAAACAGACATATCATATTTTAAAAGTGCTAATAGTTCTTATATAACAGTTTATATAGATATACAAAGTCATTCATTTGTGCTGATAAAGATCACAAATAAAAGAAATATTTATCACAATAGCATTAATAAATATGTATAATGTTTCGCATATTCTACAATTATTATAACATTTATATTTGGTTTCAGTTATATAAATTTTTCTCAAAGATATCTTATGTTTTTGTCATATATCATCTGGACTATATTTTGCTGATTGTCATATTAATGCGCTGTCTTATTGACTGAGTTTAACGTAAAATGTATTACAGAGTAAGTATTTAGAATCCCTAGTTTTATTTATTTTTATCTCCTAATTTCCTATCTATTTTCTTCTTCTATTATATTTATATACAGTTAATTAATTATTTTCTTGTCATGAACATTTGCTTTAAATGAAGTTTTTTTTTCAGGTACAAGATACTGCCTCCTTTGAGTTGAAACGTGCTGATTATTTTATCATTTCTGTTTATAAGTTTATATTCAGTTTAATAAATTTATGTTGCAATGTGAATAAAATTGTTTAATATTTATAGCAATGTTTTAGCAAATATATTAAATTAATGCAACAGTGGGAAAACAAAGAATCTTTTATTGTCTTGTTCTGCAAAGTTAATTGAAATTTTCACGAGTTTCTTTTTTATATGATTAATAGAACAAATTTTTTTATCACCTGGTTTATGAAATATTTCAAAACAGTTTAATACTGTTGAATCACACGGAATACTATATAGTGGTTTTAATATTTTATAATTCTGGATTTCAATGTTTACTTGCTCGTTCACTTAAAAACTTTTACCTATCTTTTCTATTTTTTCATCATTCAGCAAAGCAGTATTATCTGGATGCACGCTAGAAAAGTATTGTTCTTTAAAATATATTTTTTTAATGATTCCACTAATATTTTCCTTTAAAATAATGAGCGTTTCAGGCAATTGTACTTGATTGTCAAGAAATTCTCGCTGCTCCTGTATTCTTTGGCAATATTGTGCAACTGTCCTATGTGGTAATAATAGTATATTTTTCATTTTTCCTAGTTCATTTTCAAATGGAAAGGCGGATATGTCATTTAAATTACACTGCATATATTTCACGTCGTCTGCTATATGATTTAAATTATGTATATTAAGAGATACAAACTTTTGACCATATATATCAATCGATTTACTAACAAATTTTTTTTAAATAATTTTTTGCCATGTCCACGTAGTGTAGTGCAGATTTACTTGGCAGCATCCTGCATGCTGGGTGAAGGAATAGAAAGTGTTCGTAAACATCAATTTGCAAAATCTTTTTTAAGATACTGGCCCGCAGTATAACAAAAATAATTTTAGTTCCACAGCCTTGTATTTATCCCAATCATTAAATTCACGCATTTTTCGTTGGAATTCTTCAGGAATGTCTTCTTTTAGAATTTTGGTTCTTCGATTCAATTCTGATTTTTGCAGATGGCTTAATCGTACATGTAGATTGCTTCCTAAAATCCAAAATTCTATCATTCTTCGCATCACTCCCAAATATAAGCAATGCATAGAATCAAGTACAAATTGATTAATAAAATCAATTTGAGGTTCCAAAGCAATCAAAGGAGATACACCTGTATGATGATTGTTTCTTTCAAATGATCTAAAATCTTTATCAGTTCTTTCATCACCAATAGATAGATAACCGTTAAATTTTCATACTTAGACCCTACAGAAGTACATCTTTCACATCCAGAAAAACTAGTATGCCCTTTAATACATTTTATAAATGCACGAGCAGGAGTGTCAAAAATAAAACTTCTACATTTTATAAAAAATTGTTTATTCTGAATGATTAAACCCTCGCTCGATAGTAAATTTAATTCGATTATGAACTGAGACAGATATTTTAATAAATTTTTAGGTTTTCCCTGTCCATAAAATATTGCTACAGGAAAAGCGTGGTAAATACGTGGCATAGGAGCATAATAAATTCGATATAAAATTGGCCACATAGATTTTTTACTGGCCTTTCTTAAGTTTACTCCATCAATGTTAAAGTCTAACAGTAATATACCTTCTTTATGTATTTCAGGGTTGACACAAGCCTCAAGTCCTCTTCCAACTCCTAAGTAAGCAAATTCACTGTCATTGTTGTGTTCATCTTTAATGGTTACCACCATCCACTTAGAAGCCGTTGTGCGCAATAAAGTTTTAGATGATGCAGGCACGTTTAATAAGGGTCTTTTTCTTAAAATACCTAAAAGAGAGTCTAAATGTTTTCTATGTATCTTTGTTTGTATTGCCCATTCTCTTAAGTCCTTTATTTCCGGTTCCTCTTCATCCAATTTCTGTGCAGAATCATTATTTCTATTACTCTCCTCAGTATCAGTATTTTCACTAGTCGAATTCTGTTCTCGTTCTATATTTCCACTATTCTCACTTTCTGAACTTTCGTGATTTTCATTTGAAATAATGGAAATGTCTTCGTATGTGCTATTGTTTTCTACATAATTTAAACTTTCATTCACATATATTTTCACTGTCACTAGTTTCTTGTACCATTTGAACCACACTATTACTATCATAAACTTTACTTATTTTTTTAAATTTTTCTTTCAAACGAAATTTTCTGACACGTTTTGCTGAGGAATTCATAATTCGTAAAATACGCAATAAATATAACTTAAGAGAAAAAAAATAACAACAATCAAATCTGGTGTTCTAAAAATGTTCGGAAAAAATCCACGTGTCGAAGTTAAACGATTCACATAAACTGTTTTAGACACACTACTATCCCAAGTTCACACAAGACCGTATTTTTGATTATTGAATTTTTATTAAATGTAGTAGGTGGAATGTTAAAATAAAGATACATGAAATAATCTTTTAACATGAACTTTATTTCAAACGAGGAAAGAAAAAACGTCTGTTTAAACGAAAGGATGACGCAAGACTCACTACAGTACTCGAAATTTGAAAACTCTGCAAGCCCTTGTGAGAAGCTTAAAACCTATAAAAAAAACATCAGGCATCTAAACAATAAACTCATAAATCATTTGCCACGCAGGGCAGCAAAGACGCAGATCACAATAAGACTCAGTGGACTCATATGTTTACATCCTTTTACGATACGGTCCAAGATTTAGTTTCAAGTATTTTTTGCTTAATTATTTATAGAAGGCTAAAATAATCTAACACGCCCCTTCAAAAATTACTTGACTAAATACAATAATATATAACGTAATTATATATAAGACAGTTCCTTTCAGTCTATATTATTTCTTCATTTGTTCTGGGAAATTACACACGTTCCAACATTTGTAGCAAAGAATAGGGAAATCCAGCAAAACCTATTCAAGCCGTCTCTATTACTAATATAAAATATATTTATGAAAACAATATGAATTATATTTTATTATTCCTCCATGCCCATTCCTTTTCTGAGTTTCTCATCGAAAAGATATGATGTATAGAAATTCAAACTGTCTGTATAAATTCCGAAAGAATGTTTAAAATTATTCCGTAAAAAGGAAGTAGAATGTGGTCGGATTTTGGAATCTTGAGCACAAGTGGGATAGAATTTCAATACCTAAAAGTTTAAGAGTTCATAAAAATATTTTACAAGACCTTGTATCTAAAAATATAGAGTGACGACTGCATTAAATAATTCAACACAATAATTTAGCCAGTGTCACATAATTTGTTGTACGAACCGAAGGAATGGCAATACTTTCATATTAATAACAAAATTGTGTTTTCAAAACCTTGTCGACAGGAATAAATATAATAGAAAATTATACATAGGATTAAAACATATATATATATATATATATATATATATATATATATATATAAATTATCAACATTTCTAAATATATATCAATTTTTAACATATATTTCTATATATAGTTTTATTTAAAATAATTTATTGTCAGTAGATAAATATATTTAGATATATATATATATATATATATATATATATATATATATATATATATATATATATAACAATGTAATTTATTTAAGAATTGTTGTTAAATGAATTACCAAATAATCAGTAATTAGCATAGTAACCATTTTAATTACATCTTCTCATGTACATTATAAAAAGTTTATATAAAATACATTCCGAAAGTTCTAAATATAGTAACACAACAAATATTCTCTAAAAATTCAAAATCAATTTACTGATATAGTCCTAGTGACTGTGATAAATAAAAAAATAATATTATATGTTCTTAACATAGTAAGAAATTAAGAACTTATAAATCTTCTATTATTTTCTAAAAACATTATATAAAATATTTTTGTAAATTCAGTAATATATTAAGATAAAAATTGCGAGATAATAATATATGTATTTATCTTTATAGTAAAACAAATATATATATATATATATATATATATATATATATATATAACATCAAGATTTCTAAATATATATCAATTTTTATTATTATCAATTATTTATCTTAACATTTGTATTTCACTATCGCCTAGTTGATGTAATCTATCATTTCTAAGATCACTATGAGGAATATTTACGTGTGATTGTGAAGTCTAATTAGGAAAAAATATCATATTGTAGTATTCGTGCTAATCATAGCACCGTCGCCTACGTATCGACGTTATGGAGAGGATGAATAATCCCAAACTCGTATTTAAGAACTAATGCTTTATTATATAGATAAAACAATACTGTCCTGGTTGTAGTAGCCTGCGCCGAGGCTTGATCCGAGGACAGTGAGTGCGTGCGGCCGCCAGAGATGCCAGGCCGAACAGCCAACTCGAGTATGCGCGTTAGAGTCTTTACCCCTCCACGCGCTGATTGGCTGAAACTCGCGCGATATTTTAAAGTTATATGATCTGTATGATCGTATAAAACAACAAACAAGCTGTAAGACTATTAAAAAAATTATTGATACTATAATATATAACTGTGGCCACATGCATATAAATATTTTACACATGTCCACTACTAAAAACTCATTAATTAATATTATTCATTATTAAACTTATTATTAATTATCAATATTATTATTAATTATATAATTTAATATATATTAAATATATATTAAATGATATAATTATAATAAATTTATATTAATAACTATAATATTTAATAATTATTATAATAGTTTATAATAATATTAATCATAATATTATCGCCATCGGGGGGGAGGGGGCGCCGCTCGTACGTACTCGTTATTGTTTACGGCGGCGTATCCGGCACATGCGCGTCGTCGCTATATCTTACTTTAGTGTATAGTCCCTATAATATGTATAAATACAATGCATTATAGAGAAGAGCTTTTAAATGATTAGAATGTCCAATACACCATAACTTATATTCTAATCTATATATACCTTATAATATAAATTCCCCTTCTACACAAATTGCTCAAAACCAATCAATTTAATAAAGAATGATAAACATTGTCCAATTTACTAGACTGTAAAATTAAATTCACATTATTCCGATTCCTGGAAATGTGACTACTTTCAAGACTCTCCCTTTTATACTGATTATTAATAACATGTTCCAAAATATCCACATTCACAAAATCAAAAGATTGTAAAAACTTTAAACAATGCTCTTTTAAACCGAAAGTAATATGTGAGCTACGCAAACTACATTTATGTTCATAAATTCTCTTTTTTAAATATCTACCTGTTTGTCCAATATAGTATTTATTACAATCCATACAATTAATTTTGTGAACAACTCCTCATTTTAAACATAAATCAACCCTATCTTTGCAATTATTAAACAACCTACTCAAATTATTGCTATTTTTAAAAAAAAATTTGAATGTTATATTTCCGAAAATTTCTTTTAATTCTTTCAGATAATCCTCTAACATATGGTAAGACAATAATTTTGCCTCTGTTAACATCAACTCGTGCATTATGTCTATTTTCGGTATTATAAATGTCAAACAATCTCTCAGCAGTTAATCTATCAATAAATTTAATTGGATAACCATTATTAATGAAAGTTTCTCTTACTATCTGTAAATTATTTTCTAAAATCTTTATGTGATAATTAAATCTTTATAATAAATATAAACTAATAATGAAATGATTCTGTTTGTTTATTTTAATATTACAGTGATTGTCGACATAACCTCACTTATGATAAAGTTATATATTGATGACATTGTTAAAAATACATTATATGAATTACTTATGTATATTATAGAGTAATTGCAATAATTTATTTATTATGAAAATAATAGTATAAAATTTTAAAGAACATATAATAAATCGTTTATAATCTTAAATGTAATCTTAAACACATCGTAGACCTCCGTCGCTGATAATTGGAAGCATAAATAGGGCGACGTTAAATAACATAAAAAAAAAAAAAAATGTTATTTAATGAATATAATTGAATACAGAGCTGTTTCTAAAAATTTATGAAATTTAGATAAAAAACAGCTAAAAATTCTAGATAAATAGATTACGTATAGATTTTGATTCGCTTGATTACAAATATTATAGAGATTGATAACAAAAAAGTTTTTGAAAAAAAATTGAATAAAAAATTATATATGAAATATATTATATATTATATCAATATATAAAACTTATTTTCTATGCAATTTTTCTCTATAAGAAAAAAATAAAACCGAATATAAAAAGATCGATTAAAAAAGAAATTGCAGAAAAAAATTGGTGAAAAAAAATTTGTGAGATAAAAAAAATTGTTAAAAATCAAACTAGTTTAAAGAACATAAGATAAAATCCAAAAAAAATTAGTTCAACAAAATAAAAAATAAGTTCAAATAAAATTAGTTTAAAAAAAAGGTTATATTATACAAATTGATAACAAAAAAGGTTTTAGAATAAATTGAATAAAAAATTACAGATCAGATCAAAATATAACATTTATTTTCCATGAAATTTTTCTCTAAAACAAAAAATAAAACCAAATAGAAAAAAATCGATTAAAAAAATTGCCGGAAAAATGTGGTGAATAAAAATTTGTGAAATAAACAAAAATTTGATAAAAATCAAACCAGTTTAAAAAACATAAGACAAAATCCAGAAAAAATTAGTTCCAAAAATAAAAAAATAAGTTGATAAAAATTTGTTTAAAAAAAGGTAAAAAGAAAAGTACGAAATATCGATAGACTATTACTGTGGCGCTAAAAGGGAAAAAATCATTTTTGGAGAAATAATATACCATTGATATTATCACACTCAAATGATCTTAGTGACAATATCCAAAACATCTCACCTGAAGAATCAATTTGATTTTTCGGAGTCAGTGCCAAACATCCCAATTTAACTATATCGATGAACTTCTTTTCAAGCTTTGAAGACTTTTTGATTTATAGAACTGATTAAAAAGGGCTTAGTCGGATAATATGGTAGAAAATGCCCGAACAATATTTGTAATAAGACTGTACCCTCATCTCAAATGTAATAAAAACTCTTTGTCAGATTTTTGTACCTCAAAGTGGGCCGACGATACTTGCAAATCCAAAGAAATCTCCGAACGTTGTTTCTAAATATCGTAGCTTCTAAAATAGTTAACGGAATCAGCTGTACATAAAAAATTTTATTTTTAAAAGATCTATCAAACAAACAATTTTATATAAAACATCAGTTTTATTCTATTAATTAATGTCGTCCATTAATATTATTTTAACTAATAATAAGACATATATAAATATTTTAATTTACTGATTAAAAATCTACCAATATGTAAACCTTTTCGTGGAAAAACAAAAACAAATGTTCGTATGTAAGAACAATATTCATATAAAATATTTTTCGGAAATATTCCGAAATACCTTAATAAAAAATAAATTATATAACGAAATTACAGTTGACAACAGTGGAGAATTAAAACCAAGGGCTAAGTACATTATATATATATCCTCACAAATAACAGCATGTATACGAGTTTTTAGACTCTTAGTTTAGTCAGAGATAATAAACTGTTTATTATACGGCATTAGCCTATCGATATTTCGTACTTTTTTTACATTTTTGAAAACTGTTATTTTATTTATGTTATGTTATGTTATTTCAATCTATTTTTTGAAATCGGTTTTATTTAAACATTTTTTTTCTTCATTTTTTTACGAATTTTTTTCTGGGATTGTTTTCTTATGTTTTTTTAATCTGGTTTGATTTTTATCAATTTTTTTATCTCACAAATTTTTTTCACCAATTATTTTTCTACAATTTCTTTTTTAAACGATCTCTTTGTATTCGGTTTTTTTTTCTTTTAGAGAAAAATTTCATGGAAAATAAGTGTTATATTTTGATCTCATCTATCATATTAATTTTATTAAATCAATTTAATTAAATACAGCGGGTGCATTCGTTTTCGGACAACCGTTGTATACATTGGAATGCGCGCGTTCGCCTACCGCAATATTCGCTGCTGGCACGCGCTGTTCGATGAGAGTGTATAGTAGTGTGTGTGTGGCGTGTATTAGAGGGGATAGCGGCCGCCGGTCTAATACAGTTGACGCGCTCTCTCTTGCCGCGCGCAGTGTGTCCTCTCTATCGTATACTTCTGGCTTAGCTTAGCAGTAGAGAGAGGCAGAGAGAGACTAGTTATTGCGTTCTCTCTCTACTGTTCGGTTTTCGGCAGTTGCATCGACTACCTTCTCGAGGAGTCGTCGCGACCTTTGCCCGTTTTCGGTATGTTTACTGCGTGCTACATAATATAATATATTAGTTTTAATTTAATTTGATATTTGTATCTTAAATATAAAATATTTAGTCTACTATTAACGTGTTATACATCTATTTTCGTAGATGTATATAGAGTACATCCACGAAAATAAATGTACCAAATGTTTGAAATAATAATTTTCGTTTCTTTCTTGTGTGCTCGGTATATTTGTGTAGCGAGTTTATGTGTTGGTTGTCATGAATTTGTGCGGCCATGTTTTTGGCCGTCTCAATTAAGTTTGTGTATATGTGCACCTCGGATACAGATTGCAAATTGCATGAAGATGGACGTGAGAAATTGTGTTTTCAATTTAATTCTAATAACAATGTAATATTTATTTGCATTTGTAACTTAATCATGTATTAATAATTCATACAGTCGAGTAATTTAAAAATTTTACATAAGGTTAATTATGCGAGTGTGGAGTGTAATAATATCGTAATTATGAATATGGACTGTCTGTTTGTCATAATTATTATATCAATAATTATTGTATTATAATTGTCCGAAATATATATAGATATATATTTATACATGTATATGTGCGTATACACCGTTATACGCATATACAAACACTGTACACAGCACAAATATATATAATAAAATGTAAATAATAATTATTTTAATTATTATTATTTATTATTATTATTAATGATTATAATTATTATAATTCGGCGGCTTGCCCGAAATTAAACGAGCAGCGACGGAATTATACGATAATTTTGCTGTAAAAGGGCCTGCAAAAGGCAAAATCGAGAGTTCGCCCGGTGAACCAACTGCCCCGAAGTTGATTCACACGAACTCTCTCCGGAGCTAAAAACTCATCCAGAGCTCAATAAATTCCTGCTTGAAAATCCTGTCCGAAATTATTAGTTTGATCTCTGTTGCGAGACGCTCCTCAAAAGACAGACAACTAATAGCTTTTCCTGTTCCGAAGTAAACGTGATCCTGGTTGTGAGGCGCTTCTCAAAAGACCAGTCGTTTGCTTATCCTTTACATTTACTTACTCTCCGAAATTATTAGCTTGATCTCTGTTGCAAAGCGCTCCTCAAAAGGCAGACAGCTAATAATTTTACCTAACCTTAAGTAAACGTGATCCTGGTTGCGAGGCGCTCCTCAAAAGACCAGCCGTTTATTTATCCCGACCAGTCAAATTTTCCCTTAACTCTTGATCCTGGTCGAGGCGCTCCTCAAAAGACCAGCGGAGTTAAGCTTACCTTATTTTAACCTACTTAGATTCTACCCGTTGTAAAAACTTCCCCGCGTGGAAAATAACACCGGGTATCTGTGCGCTAAATAGCGCCGGATAATATACGCGTCGCGGCAAATAGCGCGAACTTAGGATAAATAATTATATATAAATCTAGCTATAAAATACCGTTTATTAATTATTTTGTGTTACTAATTTGTCTGTTTCAGAATCTTGTAAATAAAAGATTCCTACAAGGTTTATTGAATAAATCTATTCTTATTGCTATTAAAAATATACTGTGTTCTAGTATAATTATTTTCTTGATCCGCCGTCCGATCCAGAAATACTTCCTCCCCTCTCAAACTACCCTGAAAAGTTACATAATTATAACTATATTAGAACTTATAAATAAATATATAAATATATATATATATATATATATATATTGCCAGGAGGCCGCATTCTAAACGCGCTCCGCGAGCCGTGGCACGTGCGTTTATGTAAACACCGCGCGACCTCGACGAAGTGGTCGGCCGCGCGGAAAGAGCGACAAGAGAGGGAGTGAAGATTCGACGCGGAGAAGCGCGGAGTACAGTGAGTTAGTCTCGTGTTACGCATAAGGGAATCACGTGTGTCTCGGCCTCATGCAAAGTAATTCTTTCACACGCGGTTCGGGCGATTCATTGACGAGAAAGAAAAAGGGAGAAGAAGGAAGAAACGCCGTAACGAGTTCCGTTTCGTATGCAGCCGCGTGTACCGAGTTCGCGGAAGAAAGTAGTGGGCGAATCCTGGTGGAGTGTCTGCGGGAGCCGATGACCGGTGGTGTCGCCGGAATCGAGAAGGAGGCCCTTCAACTCCCGCCGAGACAGCCAGCACCTGCCGCGCATCCCAACGCATCGCGCTCATGAACGCGTTCATGTAGAGACTACGCAGAATTTCTTTGCTCTTCCTCACAGTCCTCCTCCACCTTCTCTGTTTTTCCCGTATCGTGTCAATCCCGCGCGTAGGATCCACCTACCTCCGCGGGCACGACGAAGTCCTTCCGCTGTGCGATCTGAACTGGCCGCGGACCTCCTTGGGGCAGGAGCCGCCTGGCTGGAGACATGGTGCTCGCTACCAGAGTACCGCGCACGAAAAACGTAAGTAGACTCGCGCATTCGCCAGTCAATCTTTGTAACGGGCCAGTGCGTCGTGGCGCGCCGAGACTCCACTGCCCACGGGCGCTTATTCCCCAGACGGTGAGAAGAAGAAGCAACATGAGTTGTGCGCGGACCGCACGGGAGCGGTCGCGTGTCGATATTCGAACTTAAGTTCTATTAGTCCAACCCACCCCACTACAAATGGCGCCCAACGTTTGAGGGAAAATTTGAATTTGACATAACCTTCTTAGATTTATAGTATAAATTGAAAAAGTTTTCTTTTTCCCGACGAGTAAATTCCGCGATCAGCAAAGCAGCAACCACGCGAAATTTGTACTAACATTCACTTCTTAATAATATTCTGGTTAATAAATTTAATTTATGAATTGAACTGTTCTACGACACTTGTCTCGTAAAATTCGAGACAAAACTCAAAAGAAAAGAGCAATAACAAGAACATTTTTTTTGTTTCCTCGAAGAATGAAAAAGTGAAATATTACTTTTAGTCTCATCTGTATTTTGAGAATCTTGATGTATGTGCGATGAGGTCGACAAGGTCGAGTTTATTTTCCTCGTGTTCGTAGGATCGTATAGTATTGTGACCGCGACATTGCGAGCGAGCGTGGCTTTGTTTTAAACAAAGCCAACTAGTGTATGTGAGAGAGACGGAGAGCTATAAATAAATTAATACAGCCCTCCGCTTATATCAAGGTGGAATTTTTTTCTCTTTCTTCGGAATAAAATTCACACACACTAAGGACTGAGGAATAGCGTTAGGTAGAATAAGTTCACGTAGCATTAAGTTTTTATGTATCTGTGAATTATTGCACTTATTTATTAATACAGCGCGATAAATAAAATAAAATATACCTATCCCTCTCCCTCTAAATACAGCGAGCGTTAAGGAAGCGAGCACTACTACTCCATGTCCAGAGGCGAATATAATTTTAAACTCGAAAATGGAGCAAAACAGCACTCGAGTCGACCACGTGCACGAGATCGAGGATTGGATCACTTCTCTAAGTACGGAGGAGCTAAACGCCAGAATTGAGCCAAACAACCTCCACTTCACAGAGTTGAGCACTGACGACTCACAACTCCGTAGATGTAATCGCTTATGCATGTGGCTGCTTGGCGAGCAGAGGCCTAGCGAATTCATTCCCGTGCCCGACGGCAAAGACGAAACAACAACATTCGCCCGTCGGGCCTAACTCAGACGCACACTAATAACAGAGAGATGCGCCGAGCACTCGCGGCACCCGCTCGCACCGTTAGGCACCGTGGAACCGTCAATTACAGAACGGTAGACCGCGCTAACAACAGATCACCGCGAGTCCCAACCGACGGGCTCTAACACGCACGATATTGACGCGCCGGCTGACGTGAATCTGAATGAAATCATGGAATACATACAGTCGACGCGCGAATTACAATGGCAATTAGTTCGACAGGTGGAACAGCTGACTGAGATTGTTTTAAACAGTCAGCCTGTGGCCATTTTCAGCCTGAAGGCTGACGTGCATGAATTTATACCCGTAGGGCATTATCCGCTGCCGTCACATATAGCACCGGCCGACGGGCAGCCGCAAACACGATCACATGTGAACTTTCAAGAGACATTCACATATCCTTACTTTGATCGATCACCGACAACAGCAGTGGAGCAGAGTGTACTCCGTGCTCCTGTTCCTGCAAGCCAATCGCTGAGTACCTCGACTGCGCCGCGGGGCACGGACGCAGTCTGAAGGGGGGCGCTTCACCGATCGGCACAAGCAACATAGACTCGCGCTGCTCCGTGAATAGCTCCAGCTTGCCAAAATCGCATGATTTCGGATACATTGTACAATGGTGGAACGTCCGCTTTACAGGAGATAAAGACAAGAGTATCGTACCTCTTCTTGACAAGAATAGAAGAGTACCGAACTCTCGCGTGCCTCGACGAGAGCGAAGTGCTTTCCTCGCTCTCAGAGCTCATGGAGGGTGTTGCGAGCATGTGGTACCGTAACAACCGCGAGCGATGGTATACGTGAGCTGTCTTTTGTCAAGCGACCCGCAGATTTTATGGCAACAGCCGCAGTCACCAATAAAGTCTAGTAACGGAAGCAAATCATCGCACGCAGAGCGCAAACGAGCCCGTGAAAATAGATACCGCAACCGAGCGAGTAGCATCAAGTCGAACTGCTCCAAAAAAATATTATGTCGCGTCTTCAAGGCCGGATCCGACGGGATCAAATTCATTCGGTGGAAGAATTTATCGACGTCGCAATACTAATCGAACAAATGATCGAGGCTGAAGAATCGTTTAAGCCGCCCCCACCGTTGGAAAATTCCGTCGTGCCAGAAGCTTCGTACGGGTACGTGAAGCGACAACGAAAAGCTCCGAAAACGTGCGGAACGAATAAACCCGTCAACGAAAAAGCAAACGTCTGTCAGCATCGTAGGCGCAGAAGTTCCTTCGGCTGCAAAGAATGCTAGCGAGCCGATTTACAAGGACCTACTCGACGAAATGCGTAAAATTCGCGAACTTTTCGATCGAATGGGCACGCCTGCTAGCAGAAATAATTCCTCGTCCCCCGTGGCAAACCAGAGGTAGAAGACCGTCCCGACAAATAGTAGGAAGAGTGGAGGTAATCCAAAAAGATCACTGCCGCGCGCGAGGTGCGGCGCGGGCTTACATCATTCGCCGACGCACGCGAAAATCGAGGGAAATTCTCGTCGCTCGCCGCCTCGACGATACGAGAGCGGCAACCAACAGCAACGAGGCCGAAGATCAGAGAGGAACGGTCGATCGTCCCCGCGACAGTGGTCACCAAGATCGAGTGACTCCGAACTCGGCGCCAAGCAGAAGGCGCCGAGAACCAACTTGAAGAGCTGGGATTGTGGCCTCCCCGGGTACACGACCCGTACGTGTCCGAAATGTTCGGGAAACGGGAAGGGGCGCGCGTAAAACAGGCCGTAGACTCCCCCGCCCTCGTTCAGCAGGCCTTTCAACCGCGGCAAGAAGAAAGCGAACCGCAGGAAGCGGAAACGCAACCGTCCGGATCAAGCGAAACGCGAGACACCGCGGCACTTGACACGAGTGCTAGCGAGGCCGCACGCGCCACTCAACTTGACGAACCACTGGAAGGATCAAAATGGTGGCTGCGAGTGTGCGTGAGTGGATACAGGCACCGCGCGCTGTTCGATCCGGGCGCCGCGTTAACCGTTATGGACCCCGTCGGCTTTCAAATAGTGAGTGCATGCAGCCGCGCACTGCAGCCGAGCACTGGAAAAGGTGCGCGCGTATCAGACGGGGACCACATATCTATCGCTGGGTACGCGGAGCAACCATTCGAGGTAGCCGGCGTGCGCAACGAGATCAAGGTAGCAATCTTGCCTACGCTTGATGAGGATTGCTATGTCAGTGTAAATTTTGTCCGTGCATTTAAAGCAATCCTCGACCCGTGCAGCAATAAATTATTTATTAAAGATGCCGATCGAGCGGTAGTGCTCGAGGTAGCGAGCATATCCTCTACGCTCCCGATGGCTCTGGTGTCCGTCGGAATAGCCGATTTGCTGTATTGAGAGAGGGAACAGCTCGCTCAGCTGTTAGCTCAGATGTTGCCCGACGCAACAGAGCCTGTCGGCTGCACGGCATGGGTGAAACACGACAGAAACGTTGACTCGGCTCGACCCATTCAACAACGTTATTACCCGGTATCGCTTAAAATCGAGAGCGAAATGCATGAGCAAGTCAATGCCATGCTCCAAGCCGGTGTGATCGAGCCATCGACAAATGGCTGGTTGAGCCCCGTCGTTATGGTTAAGAAGTCCAATGGTTCATATCGTTCCTGGGTTGACTTCCAAAAGGTCAACGCAGTGTCGGAGGCAGATGCATATCCATTGCCATACATGGACAGCATTTTACGCAAATTGCAGAGGGGGAGATGTATCTCGACCCTCGATCTATGCAGCGCGTATCACCAGATACCTTTACGGTTCCTGGAAAAGGCCTCTTCCAGTTCACGAGGATGCCTTATGGGTTCAGTCAGGCAGGCGCGACTTTCCAGCGCCTGATCGAGCGTGTCATCGGCCCTGCGCTCGAGCCCTTCGCGTTTTCATATCTCGATGACATAATCATCGTAACCGAGACTTTCGAAGAGAATATGAAGGGGCTCGAGCACGTGTTGCAGCGCATTAAAGAGGCCGTGCTCACTGTAAATAAGGGAAAAAGTGAGTTCTGCCGAAGTGAAGTCAGATGCCTCGGTGTTCTAGTAAACTGAAAGGGGTTTCGGCTCGATCCAGCTAAGATCGAGCCGGTTCTGAATTATCCAGCTCCGAAGAATTTGAAGCAGCTTCGGCGCTTCATGGGCATGGCTTCCTGGTATAGGAAGTTGCTGCGAAATTTCGCCAGTAGCGCCGAACCTCTGACGCGTTTAACGAAGAAAGATGCTCGATACATACGCGTGAGCTGAGGAGCAGGAAAGCGCTTTTTCCGTGAAAGCGCTCATTGCAGCGGCGCCCGTGCTGCACCGGCCGAGATTCGACAAGTTATTTATCGTGCAAACAGACGCGAGCGACACGGGCTTGGGAGCTGTGTTGCTCCAAATGATTGATGGCGAGGAGCGCGTGCTCGAATTTGCGAGCCGCACAATGTCGGCGGCAGAACACAATTATAGCGTAACGGAGCGCGAATGTCTTGCTGTGTTATGAGCAGTTAGAAGATTTCGCCCTTATCTGGAAGGTTATCACTTTAAAGTGATAACCGATCATAGCAGTCTACAGTGGTTGTGTAATCTGCGTAACCCTACCGGACGCCTTGCTCGCTGGGCCCTTGAACTACAGAGCCATAGCTACGATGTTGAGCACCGAAAAGATGACCTTAATTACGTCCCTGACGCGCTCTCGCGCAAATTCTGCTAATAGTAGATACAATTAATACTTCACAAACTACTGATTTAACCAGCAATTATTATTCAATCAGCAATTTAGACAAAACGACGAATCAGGCCAAAACTGGCTAAATATTCACAGTTTTTAAATTTAATAAAAGTAAGAGCGAAAATAAAAGCAAAGAAGTAAGTCTGTCTTCTGTCAGTGCTTCTTCTAGGAGCACATTTTGAACGTTCACTTTATTAACAGAGTTCTTTCAGTGGTAATTTTGTTTATTTTAATAAGAGAATAAATTGTGTAATTAATTAATAATTTGATAATAAATTTTTTTTATTAAAAAAATAATATAAGAATGAAATACAATTGTATCATAGCATCTAGGTTAGATAATCTACAAAGATATTTACGTACTTTTACTTAGTACTTATAGTATTCTGCTTATTTATTATTTCTCACTTTTCAAAACTTTAAAGGGTATTTTCTTGGGAAGTCAGAGTATTAGCTGCGTGATGTCGCTGCGTCAATGCGTTGAATTTCTCAGTACGCTCGAACTAACAGTCTCTAATGACCCTGCTTGTTTATTTTTCGATTCTTCGAAAATGCCTGAAACAAACGATAAATATATCTTTTCTTCCAATTTTTTTAACACATTTAAATTAAATATAACGCCTAAAATGAGATTTTGTCAAAAAATCTCTCTTTATACTTTTATTCTTAAAGTACTAAAGAATTTACCTAGTTTACGATTTAAATTACAGTAAAACGACAGTTAAAACATAACCATATAAAAAAATTTTTGTAATAAAATAAGCAATTTTTATTATTGAGAGAATGCACACTATTATGCCCTTCTTAACACACGTTTTTGGGCGCCATTTTGTAATGTGGATTTACCAGATTCGCCAATCTCAGCGAATCCGCCGCCACAATGGCTTCAGAACACCCGTGAAAGAGACTCACGAAAATACCTAGGTACCAGACACTATGCGCCAGGGTCTATACCCCTTTCCGATATGGTCTCGCAGTGCCCCCGAGCGTCTACCTTTGGCTGGCTCAGCCCTACCGTCGTAGACGGGAGAGGAGGTAGTTCGGAAGCGTACTTTCGAGCGAACCCAATTCCTCAATTTCTACTATGTTTTAGTTTACGTATTTATAGACATCCAGCCAACCAAAAGACAACCGTAGACAACCGTAAGATAATCAATGATATCCAAAGATAACCAAAGATAACCAGAGATAACTAGATATAACACCAACGACAACCAAAGGTAATGAAAGATAACCAAAGATTATCAAGCATAATGTAAGATAACCAAAGATAGGTTAAACATAACCCAAAGATAATTCTTCCTTTTCTCCGATGTCCTTCCGATGTCTACTATCTGGACCTTATCCCGAAAGTCCAGAGGCTCTCCAATGAAGCCTGGACTTTCTCTGTCTGTAATCTCACTCGCATTTTCTACAACATAAATCTACCTTATTCTAACTCTTAACCCTAACTAGTGTCAGGAGTCGCCAGTGCGCCTGAGACACCCACTAACGATCGGGGAGATGCGTCCAACCCCGCCGACCGACTGGATCCCCAAAGCCCCCCTGCAGAAAGGTCGTCTGGGCAGCACCTCAGACCCCGTCTAATTATCCCGACACGTGCGCACGAAATCCCGCCGTATTCCCAACTTCCGACGGAGCCTGATAATCCTACTTAACCGTTAATTTCTCGTTAATCTGGCTGAAAACTTTGCTTCAATTCGCGTCAGCCCGACCAATCTCGCGCACCTGCCTGAATAGGCACACCCGTGTGTCCACAGACCACCCCAAACTCTACGAGTTGGAAGGGTTGTTTATTATTACATTATATTATTAAAGGTTGGAGCCGGAACGTGCATCTGACAGACAGCCACAATAGGTAATCAGGCACGTGTGGGAGTCAGACAGCCATCCACAGACAACTCACGCGAATGCCCCCCCTGCTTCTTATTCGGTCGGCTCGCGACGTCGACCCACGCGTGCGAAACCAACGGGCTCTCTTTATCCTTATACACGATCGCGCCGCAGCGACACCCACGCTACACCCAGTCCCAGCGGTATTGCGAAAAAAGCAGTGCCTTACTCACCCCGTTTTTCCTTTATCCCAAGCTCTTGCTTCCTTAAACAAACTGGTAAATATTCCGTGCTCTAGCTGCTACAGCGTCCCAGATCTAAGAAAGCGATCGCTCGTGCCTTCGCAAGCATATCAGTTTTTCGGCCGCTCCAAACCCCACTGTAGGAGCCCCTTTCTACGATCCTAATTAAATATCCGCGGCTGCACGTATATGTCGATCGAATGTTGATCAGGCATTCGATCGACCTCTATCCTGACACTAAAGTCGCCAGCGCTGACTTTGTTGAAAACTGCGAAGTCCCCGAGCCTGTTCTTTTACGTTTTGGCGAAAGCAGTCGACTCTGTGTACATTCAAAGCCGCTATTCCTAGCCGTTTATTTTCAACATGTTTCATGGACCCGAGAATATATATTTAATATTCTATAATATGAATAAATGTTTTTAAACAGAGCCCACCCTGCATATCCCGGTCACGCCGCATACCGTCTTTGTAACATGCGCCGTACGCAATGTTACAACCTACACTTTTTAGGAATTAATTTTAAACTCAGTCTAAAAATATTCTTTGGAACTTTGTATAGCGTTTTATACTTTTAAATGTATATATTTTTCTACCTTTTGTTGAATTATTTGATACCAGTATTTTAATTTTATTATTAAAAATTATGCGAAAAGTTTGAGAATATTTTATAGAATTACATCATTCTGTCAAATCTATATTCTGTATTTTAATAATTGGTATTGGGGTTTTTTCTGTTATCGAAAATCTTTTACCTTTATCATACATTATATTATTGATAACAGTTTAGTTTACTTTATTTTTTTTTCATATTCTTTTACTTAAAAAATTATACAGTAATGATAGAATTAAGGAGTTAAAATTCCATATTCAGTTTTTATAAAATGTATAGTTTGTAGCTTACTAAAATATTTCAAAAATTCCAACAAATTTATAATATAAAGTATTATTTACAGTCTTACGAAGCTTTTTTGGTTTTAGTTTATTTTAAAAATAGATACGGTAATTAAAGTAATTAAATCAGAATAAAATATTATTCCGAAAATTGCATGAATAAAGATATATTGTAAATTATTATTTATGCAATACATCTGAAAATATAAAAAAACTGTTCATGAGCGATTGTTTTCAAACTTGACAGATAGTCGCGTCAGTTAGTGTATATTTCTTTCAATTTCGACTTGTGGTTTGATAACTATAATTTCAGATCATGCACTCTCAAGAGTGCACCGGCTTCAGCGACTGGCCTCGGCGGGGCGCCCGTTCATGTAGGCTAAAAAGTCGTCCTGCCTTGTTAAATGGGCTCTGGCGATCTTTCCTTATTATCTCTGGTACGAGAATGCATTTCATCATTGCCATACTAACTTTCTGGCAACTTACTGGAGGCGTATCGGAACAGACCCTGAATCACACAGAGGTTAAGCCTAATAATATCTAATATCACTATATTAACGAAGGTAAACGCCTCTTTTTCGTTTATAGTCAATGATCACAAATTTTAGAAAATAGTAAAGGAAATAGAATGGCTACTTTAGAAGATAAGTCTATTTGGGAAGATGGCGAGGTAATTCCAATTGAAATATTAACTAATTTATAGGTTAGATATATATTAAATCACAAATACTTTCCATAACTGAAATAAAATTTATAAAAAAATCCAAGATATAAATTTCAAATAATTTTAATTTTTAATCATTTTTATTGATACTTTAAACATTTACAATAATATTCATTAAATAATTTTTTAAAATAATTATGCTTTTAAGGAAACACTGCGCGAAGAAGTTCTACGCATGTCACCAAATGAAATTGTTTCTCGTACGCGTTTGCTGGATAATGAAATAAAAATAATGAAAAGTGAAGTAATGCGTATTTCTCATGAATTGCAAGCTCAAAACGATAAAATTAAAGAGAACACTGAAAAAATTAAAGTTAACAAAACATTGCCTTATTTAGTATCCAATGTTATTGAACTACTTGATGTTGATCCACAAGATATGGGTGAAGAAGATGGAGCTGTTGTTGATTTGGATGCTCAACGTAAAGGAAAATGTGCTGTAATTAAAACATCAACACGTCAAACTTACTTTCTTCCTGTAATAGGACTAGTTGATGCTGAAGCATTAAAACCAGGGGATCTTGTTGGAGTAAATAAAGATAGTTATTTAGTTTTGGAAACACTTCCTGCAGAATATGATGCTAGAGTAAAAGCGATGGAAGTTGATGAACGCCCTACTGAACAGTATTCAGATATTGGTGGTCTTGACAAACAAATTCAAGAGCTTATCGAAGCTGTGGTTCTTCCAATGACACATAAAGAAAAATTTGAAAACTTAGGTATTCATCCACCAAAAGGTGTCTTACTATATGGACCACCTGGTACAGGTAAAACGTTATTAGCAAGAGCATGTGCAGCTCAAACTAAATCCACATTTTTAAAATTAGCTGGACCACAATTGGTACAAATGTTTATTGGTGATGGTGCAAAACTGGTTAGAGATGCATTTAGTCTTGCAAAGGAAAAATCTCCGGCAATTATATTTATTGATGAACTTGATGCTATTGGCACTAAAAGATTTGATTCTGAAAAAGCTGGAGATCGTGAAGTACAGAGAACTATGTTAGAACTTTTAAATCAGTTAGATGGCTTCAGTTCTACAGCTGACATTAAAGTCATTGCAGCAACAAATCGAGTTGATATTTTAGATCCAGCTTTGCTTAGATCTGGAAGATTAGACAGAAAAATTGAATTTCCTCATCCCAATGAAGAAGCAAGAGCAAGAATTATGCAAATTCATTCAAGAAAAATGAATATATCACCTGATGTTAATTTTGAAGAATTAGCAAGGAGTACAGATGATTTTAATGGTGCTCAATGTAAAGCAGTTTGTGTTGAAGCTGTAAGTAAATTTATTTCATTAGGGTGTGTGTGTACGTAGATCTGTATTAAAACAGTCAAACCACTGCTCATTAATTCAAATTTTAAATTTAATTTTTTGTTATATTTCTCCTGTAAATGTTATCTACTGTGTTAATGAATTTAAATCTTAACACTTTCAACTCAAATTTGTGTGTAGATATCAAGAAAATTATTATTTTTTTCATAAGATTAATTTTTTGGAGTTTTTGAAAACACTATAATGGCCTGCAAAAGTAAAGAGAATTACAAAAATGTTATATCCTCACACAATTACTTTACTTTATGATAAACATAAAATTGTATTTATATCTTTTGTATAAAATACTTTTATGTAACTTTTAAAGAACAAATTTTTTCTTTATGAATAATTGAAATTTATGTGAAGTATGTAAACATAAAGTATCTAGTCAATAGATACCATATTTAAATCATGTAAGCTTTAAAAATAGGCAAGACTTCTATATGATAGAGAAAAAATTTTTAGTAAAGATTAGGTAATGATTAAAATTCATTTATTTTTAAAAACATGCAATATTTTTACAAATATTTTATAAAATTTTAAAACAGTATTTTTTATATAAATTAAGACCTTTTTATAAATTTTTAATCTTTATATATTTTTATAAATCATTCTAATTTTTAGGGTATGATTGCTCTGCGACGTAATGCTACTGCAGTCACACATGATGATTTGATGGAGGCAATTAATGAAGTACAAGCTAAAAAGAAAGCAGATCTTAATTATTATGCCTAAACTATTATATATATTTTAAAAACTGAAATTGTTTTAATTTTAATTCTTTATGATTTAAATAAAGAATATAATAAATATGTTTAAAAATTAAACCATATTTTGTTATTTAAATTAATTAATTTTAATTGTCTAATTTAAATACAAAATTAATTTTTCAATTATATACTAAATTATTATAATCTTGCAATATTAATATGGAAAGAAATTGTCACATCTATCCTCTTCTATTTTTTTTTTTTAACCTAAAAAAATAGAATACCAAGTTTATAAAATATCATCAGTAAAGAAATATTTAAAAAAATAAATGAAATAAAACTTACTTTTTAGGACCTTTGACAAAACACCAATCTACTCCAATTGCTTCTCCAAGGACTTTTGTACCATTCAAAGCTTCTTTCGCAGCCTGCGCTTCTTTGAAAGTCTCATACTCAACAAGAGCATAACCTTTTGAAAATCCTGTCCTACGATCTAAATTTAGATGCAAATTTTTTATCTGTCCAAATTCAGAAAACTTGTCTTGAATATCATCTTCTTGAGCTTCTTCGTGAACAGATGCAACAAATAAAATCCATCCTTCGACAGCTACAATGAGTACAAAATAAATTGAATTTCTTTGACAGAATTATACAAAAAAAAAAAAAATAGTGCAATCCAAGATAAAATAATAAATCTTTTATGTAATTTATCATTCTCAATATTGGATGTTACTCAGATTAATGAGAACATTATTTATTTATTGTATATATATTCTATGTTAAACCTAGATGTTTTATAGATATTTTTGATAAATTAAGAATTGAAATTACATCTTTGTGGACCAGGTTCGTTATCATCTTCAACTATATGCATAGATTCATAATGGCCAACATCATCTCTTGTAGAAACTAGTTCTACTCCATGGCCTCTACCTTTTCTTTTCTTTGCTTTTTCTTTAAGTCTTGCAATTCCTTCTATGAAATAAAATCATCATAATTAATATTATAAAAATTTCATGATACATGTTCAAAGAAAGTGGCGTGTCTCTGTGTATATTAGTTTAATCAATAGAGAATTTCTTTTGTTTTAAATATATAATATATAATTACGATCTCCTTCCTCGTCTACTTCAAACTCTTCCGCATTATCAATATCTAAAACATCGGCCATTACAATAATTTATATTTATAATATAAAATTCAATTTTTCTTGAAAGGTGCTTAAAACGGAGACAGAGTCGTTTACTTTGAACCACCTTTTAACTACAATAGAATATGAATAGATCATGAAAAGAAGAGAGCCAGAAAATATGGAAGGTAGAGACAAAGAAGATAGACGCTCATAGAAGAACACTTCTGTAGAAATCATTGAATCCAGTTTTTCGATAACTTTTCGTAGTTGGATTACCCAGTCACTAGATAGCGCCACTGTGGCCATCGTATATAGATATGCAAGCAATATATGTCATGTAATCCTTATTCAGGTATATCTATATATATATATATATATATATATATATATATATATATATATATATATATATATATATGAAGGTCTGTATATATAAACTATGGAGAGTAGACAGAAGGATTGGAAACTGTTAAAATCGTGTAAAATTAAACGGCAGGACTTCGGGACACAATTGTCCGCCAGGCGGCGACACCCTGCGTGGTTTCTCGTTCAAATGCATGTATTTGAAAAAAAAAGAAAATGAATATGGAGAGAGCGGAAAGTTAAATCTCTGTTCCCCTACTTTTGCTTCTTTTCCCCCCTAACTTGCTTTGACTTTTGCTTTTTCTTTGTTTCATGCAGAAATCGAGGGATTCTTAAGACAGTGACGTCTACCGTATAAATCTAAACTACCATCTCCGGCTAATTTTTGATAAGCTTTTCCCATGTAAAACGAACGGAGTTTCCACTTCTTCTCTCCACCCTCCATAATATAAACAATGCAATAGTATATCGGTGCAGATTAGGTATATCGGCGCAGAGTCAGTGTGCAGGGTGTATCCATTCGATGGGCAAATAAATTTATGATGTGACTATAAGATACGCCAAAAAAAATTTTTGGAGAAAAAAGTTCAATAGCTCCGTCTCCGAGTCCCCTGAAAAATTACGAAAGAATGTTTAAAAGTATCTCGAAATATGTTAGTAGACTGTGGTCGGATTTTGGAATCTCGAGCACAAAAAGGATAGAATTTCATTACTTAAAAGTTTAGGAGTTCATAAAAATATTTTGCAAGAACTTGTACTTGCAAATCATAAGGCGAGGTGACTGTATTAAACAAATGAGCTAGAATATTTTTATATGAAATCATTCTTTAACAAATCGCACACCAATTAGAACTTGACATTTTATAATTCTATGTAATTTTATTTACACCTTCTATACATAGAAATTATGAATACCTATGTAAGGTTTTTGCTTGAAATTTTTTTTCTCGTAAATATAACATGAATTCTTAAAAAGTTCGTAGATTTACTCTAAATTCTCATAATTTACATTGATTTATTCAGAGTATATTGATCGTGTCTATTACAAACTTATTCTTTTATAAATAAGATATAAAATATAAAAAGACACTTATGTTTGTAATCTAATTTGGAAGCAAATTAAAAAAAATATGCATTGCTAAAATTGTTTAACATACATAATTTAATCTTCGAAATAATTGTAACATGCCCATCTCTCAACTGAAATCGATTTTGCAAAAACTATTTATTCTGATATTCTCATCTATAAAAAATACTTTTAAAAATGATGTGAATATTAGATCAAAAGCTGTAGTGGAAATATTGGGAAGAGAAGTAGGTGTTCGAGAACAAAAACTAAATATATTTGTGTTAACTTTATTATACGTAACTGACTCTAACAAAGATCACAGAAAAAATCGTGGCCGCCGCTCGTCGTTAAGCCTTTGACAGCCCGCAATCTCTCGTCCCGTCACTATAGAGTGGGAAGAGCGGTGAAAATTTCGGTCGAATCACCGAAAAACATTAGCACGTGAATTTTGCGATTGCGCTCTGCTTGCTCGCCGCTACACCGCGGCAAGGTTTCGGCCTTATCATATACGACCGTTGAGGCGCGCATTATCGAAACCGCGCTCTATTCCCCCGCCTCAAGAGAGCGACCAAATTTTGGCCCTATCACTTGCGGTCATTGTCGTGTACACTATCGAGTCCGCGCTCTGCAGATCTACTTTGATGAAGACGAGGCGGTAAGTTTCCCTATCCAAGACAAAGGCGAATAGCGCGCGCTCTCTTTATCTCGCGTTGTCTCTTAAACGGATAATATTTTTTGTTTCGCCTTGGCGAAAAAGCAAGGCGGGTAACATTCTCGGTCAAATTTGTCTCGTTCTTTTTTCGCGGCTCTCTCAACCTCTCGCGCATATTACGACTCACTGCCAAGCATTCTCGGGGGCTCTCCGCCCACACTTTACGACTCAAATGCGGAAGTTAGACTTCCTAGAGAGTGCATTATACCAGCAAAAAATTGCTGTGTTTCCAATACATTTGGTTACACCCGTAAGCCTTCGTACACGCGAGTTGGTACTGGCGAGAGACAGAGCTACCCTTTTTCCTTTTTTTTACTACATATATAATATTACATCTTTTTTCAAATCCAATGAACTATATTTTATGTTAGGGCAAGTTATTTCGTAGCGAATATCATCTGGACCTTTAGATATCATACCTGCCTGCTCTATCTAAGCATGACTAACACATGGGGGGGGGGGTTGACATTGTTTAATTCTGTAAGTTTGCTGTTCAATTTTTTGTGCATTTCTTTGTGAAAAAAAGCACCCTCGTATGGTAAAATAGTATACAATGTACTATTAACCATTTAAATTACCATAAATTATTCAAAGACGGACCCGCAAGCTCATGTTAAAATAATTTTTAAATTATATTTTCGTAGTACTACATCCCCACGTTCTAAATAAGTGAGTGCATAATTTTTTATTGAATAATGATAAGTGATAATTTCGAAACTTACACGAATTGATATTTATATACATATCTATAAACTTGACTATGTAAAAATTGATTTCAATACTTTCTTTTGTTTAAATTAGAAACAATTGAATAGAATCCTGAAATGTCATTTTATTACTATCTTAGTCTATAACTTTTTTAAGAGTTAAGAATATTTACGAGTGAGGTAAAGTCTAATTAGGAAAACATATCATTTATATAAATACAATACATTATAGATAAGGACTTTTAAATGATTAGAATATTGAATTCACCATGCCTGCCATATTTTATATTTTTCTATACATAATTAAAAAAAAATAATAGATACATTTGATCTAACTATTTAGTTAAAACTAAAACACGTTCAACAGATTATAGTTATTTAGTTTATCGAGAATGGTTCACTATTAAATGCTTTAAACATAATAAGTATTTCTTCTGTCTAAGAAATAACTCGTTTAACAAGTAAATATTTAGTCAGCAAAGTTTGACTCTTCTGTTAATTCTTTAACTCATTAAAAAAAAGTTTTTGTGCTTATGCAATAGTTATCTAATTTTACTAAATTTTTGTTTAATTACATGAAACAAATATTTAGTTGTTTTAAAGAAACATTGCTTTGTTTTTCATAATTTTTTAATCGATACTACTGTGTACAAATATAAGTAAAACTTAATTTATAACTTTTGAAATCTTTATTTATTCTTTTGAATCTAGTTCACGCCCCTCAAAATAATCCCTCCGGATGCAATGCAGCTATGCCAACGCTTTTTCCAATTTACAGAACATTTTTTATAATTGTATTCCGGAATGGCCATCAGTTCCTTCTTCGATTCGGCTATTATTTCTTCAATTGAATCAAAACCGTATCCGCGAAGTGTTCTTTTGTATTTGTTGAATAGCCAGAAGTAACACTGTGCTAAGTCAGGCGAGTACGATAGTTGCGGAACGATATTGGTTGAATTTTTGTCGAAATGTGCATGTAAAATCAATGTAATGTGAGCTGGTGCATTATCGTTACGCAAAAACCAAAAGTTGTCTTTCCATAAATCTGACTTTTTGAGACGATGATGACTTCACGCAAACGACACATAACACTCAAATAATATTCTTTGTTAACCGTTTGATGAGTAGGAAGGAATTCATAATGCACCATACCACGATAATCGAAAAAAACAGTGAACATAACCTTGATTTTTGAGTGACTTTGGCGTGATTTTTTCAGTCTCCGCTCTCCTTTGGCATGATATTCGCTCGATTGATCGGTTGTTTCTGAATTCTAAACGTAGACCCAAGTCTCATCTCCAGTTATTATACGTTGCATCTTGTCCTGATAGTCCAAAAGCATCGTTTCACAGACCTCCATGCGACGCTATTTTTCCAAAAAATGTCTTTCAAAATGGCGTTGACTAATCCATTTTAAATAACTTTAATTTTGTGGACATGTAACCCATCAGTAGATGTTCTTGGTCGTCTTTGATCAGAGATGAATATTCATCTCTGCTTTGATGTATTTCGTCTTCAACGCGTTCTCGACCTTCTTTGAACAATTTGTGCCAATCAAAAACATTTACTCTTGAGATTAACTTCTCACCAAAGGCCTTCTGAAACATTCTGCGTGTTTCGGCGGCCGATATTTCATTTTGCGCACAAAATTTAATGCTACTTCTTTGTTTAATAATTTTAGACATTATAAAAACCGAAGAGACAACTTTTCTTTGTTCACAATACACAATCGTCACTATATCATTTGGCATAGATAAGTCTGACAGTACTACCAACTTAAAAATAAAAACATTTGTCCGAATCGATAAACCTGGGAAGTTTGAATTGAAAAGTCTTTCTCATATTTGTACACAGTAGAATTTTATTTATTCTCTTTTTTTAACTAGTTAGTTAACTTTACTAATTGCTTTTATTAAAAGTAATAAATATTTATTTAAATTCAATTGCTTATTTCTATAAAATGAGTGTAGGTATTAATGCTAAACCATTTAGTAGATTTAACTGTTTAAATGCTTTTGAATTAACTAAATATTTAGGTTGATCTATTCAATATTATTTTTACTATATGATTTAGTTAATTTTATTCTTTCTTTATTTGTATCAATATAATATTTCTTTAAGTTAACTAACATATTTTATAATTTCTTTTACTAAATACTTGATAGAAGTAACTAATCTTTTTTCACAATGTATTATACACCCGTTGTATAAAGACACATGTTTCTTTAATAAACATATTTTCTTTACAGTCCCTATACTAATAATTTTATTTTTCAACAATATTTAAGAAAGTAAGCGACTTTTATGAATGCAAATGCATATTTCAAAAATCATTGCTGTATTTCAATACCATCAAATAAATAGTTAATTAATTATATACACATGCGGGGTTTTTGTATAATTTTAACGGCCCAATACATCATTAACCTCTGCAGATGGTTGGGAATACTAATCAAACAGATTGCAAAAATATCGATGTATCAAACTGCTCGCGATACTCGACCATCGGAAATGACGGTTACAATATGTGCGTGTGTGTGTGTGTGTGTGTGTGTGTGTGTGTGTGTGTGTGTGTGTGTGTGTGTGTGTGTGTGTGTGTGTGTGTGTGTGTGTGTATTTGAAAATGATTCTTCAATGTTCCGTGCAAGACATGTCAGAGTTGCATGGAGCATGCTGACCACATTCATCCACCCTCTTCACGGTAATCCAACTAACTTGCCAGAATACCCTAGCGACATCCTGGAGCTATACGAAGCCGACTGCCTTTACATTCGTGCGTCAAGAGAGCGAAGAACAAGCAGAAGAAAAGAAGGATAGAAGCCATAGGAGCCTGAGAGAGACAGAGAGAAAGTGAAGGAAAGAAGGAGGGATAGAGAGGTAGAGAGTGCCAAGAATGATCGAGAGGACGTCCCGTAAGAGAGGAAGCCCACCACGAGTAGACACATACTAAAAGTGTACGCGGGAAACGTGAGAACAAGAAAGTATCGTCTCGCACAGTTTTTCCATACGTATTTACGCGTCCCGGTTAGAAAATTAAAATTATGTAGTGGCAAAAAGGTCGAAATTGCGAAACGCATGTGCACGTTGCAAAAAAGTACGAGGTGCGACCATGTTGCGAAGTTGCGCACGAGAATGCACAGTAGCGCCACCGTGCACAGCAGAAATGGCAGTGCACGCAATGAAATAAAGTACATGGATGCAATGAAAATTTTTCTCTCCCTCTCGTAATAAATCATTTCGCCTTTTCGAACAATAAATTATTATTAAAACGAACTAAAAATTATGATGAACATAGAGCCCATTACGTCTCCGTTATCATCGCTTTGTAGTATACTTATGCATGTATGATGTATTTATTGTAGTATACTTAGATTTAGTTCTAAAATATTTTATTGGCAATATGTAAAAAAATTTATAAACATCATATGCATATAAATATATTATTTTCATACTTATATTTATATTACATATTCTGTTTCCATTTGCTATTATTTGATATAGTATATATATTATATTTTCATGTTATACATGTCCTGAATGGTGTATGTGTGGCCCTTTTCCCCTTGTCGCCCAGCTCACTAGCTTGTAAAGGTTAGTGGTAAATACGTTTTTATTCTTTTCGAGTCACCCCTTTAGCTAAAAAGAAGAAAGATATGTACAGAAAAGTCCTGGTTTCATTCTACTAGCTGTACTCAGCTGAGCAGCATCAGCTGACAGCTGCCACATTAAATGCGTATACGTGTGCTTGGGATTTTTGTTTGACCTCAAGGAACAAAAGGAGAGTGAATTTTCCAATTCTATAAAATGCATGCTGTTCAGAAGAGAAACACCTAACAGGGAAATCAAATCCAGAAAGATTTGAACAAAATTCGAGGTTTTTGCTGGAAAAAACTTATAGCTAAAACAGGCCCTCAACGAGCCACATACCCTCTCCCCATTAGGTTGACTATCCCATATATATTTCATAATATTGAACAAATAAAAAAACTACAAGAGAGAAATACAACTCAGTAAATATTGTATATTGTTATATAAGTATATTAGATTACATATAATATAATATATCATGTTATATGTATGTATATGTTAAATGAATATATTAAATATATCATATTGTATATAAGTAAAGAAAAAAAAAGTGTATTTCTTGGGTAAGATATTGTTTGAGTGAAAGTGCATGCATGTCGATGAGGCTAACTCAAACAGAAAGGTTACAGCTGTCAGCTGTAAGAAGCATACGCATGCACGTATAACCTATATGCCACCAATGGTCCATATAGCTGAAAATTGAAAACAGCAAAAGTGTGCGAAGAAATAGGAATTTCCAGGCTCAATAAACTTTTTTAGACTTGTGTGAAGTACAGCAATGGTGGAAATCAAATTGGGAATTATATATCAATAATTACCAATTTTTGTAAAAATAATTTGATGGTATTTTTATACCACACGAGGATCCCTCGATCTTCTTTGTCCAGTTAGCCTCTACGAGCAATAGTATTACACAGTCATTAAAAACAGTTCAATGATATACTGCAAAGAAGGTAAAATTTCAACGTCAATGATAGTTAACAACAATGGATAAATAGTTGACACTTGCACATAAGGAACTATGATAGTTGTTACATATAAAAAAAGAAAAAGGGAATCAAAATGCACTTTTCCTATGGAAGAATATTTTAAATGAATATTGTAAAAGAAACTAATTAAAAACATTAGAATCAGGTAAACAAACTTTCCAATAACTAAAATTTCAACACTATAATCTTTTTGTTTTGAACAATTACAAATATATGGACAAAAAAATAGTAAACTATTTACAAAAATTTTCCTCTACTAAATAAATAATAATAAACACATAAATAATATGTCAACATGGTAAGTCTGCATATATACAAGAGAAAACAAGGTGCGCTTGTACAAGGAGCACAACTCTGAACAGTTATGGAATGAAAGGAAAGGTATCCTGAAAACATAAAACAACAATAACAACTATTTAAAATTAATAATAGTAAATAAATAATTAATAAACAAAGTTTTTGATAACTTAAAATCAAATCAGTAAATTCTTTTTTCTTTTCTTTCATAGAAGAACATCAGAAATTGACAAGTTTGATACCAAGTTTACCTGTATTAATTAATTAATGAACAGATAATTCAATAAACAAACAGCTTAAATAATAATTAACAATAAATAATAAAATCAAAACATAAATGGAAGAAAATTGTTCTAGTATCTGCAGAACTAGTTGGCACACAAGTAATACATGACTATTTAAAATATAAACAATATAAATAATTAATAATAAATAATAAATAATATTCAATTTAGAAAATAGCCAAACAAACAATATGTTTCACATCGTTAAAGAACAAACTAGGAAAGCCAACCAGGACATCATGTGTTATTGTTTTGGACAACTAATAAATAATAATAAACAATTTATTTGCATAAATAGTTGAAAAAATTTTGTTTTAATAATTCTCTCTGCTTTTATTGAGAATTAAGAGGCAGTATACTAGGATTTTCCATAACGTTGACTAAGTTTTTTTTCCAATTTCCTTTTTTTTTACTTCTACTGCTACCTTTTCTACGGGGAACATGATTCTATTTCTTAATTATTCCAATTTCTTGGGAGAATATATCCCACTAGTCGCTAAATTTTCAGGGTTAACATATTTCTACATTGGGTTTTTGAGTGGTTTTAATATTGTTGGTTCCTTGACCTCCGATAATTGGGGTGTCATTTTATATATCAATCGGCTTTTATCTTGTAATAAGCTGGCAATATTTTGTTACATGTTATCCTCGTTCCATGGTCCTTTAAAATGTGCGTTTTTGGAGTTAAAAAGCACGTCTCGTTTTGCCGGGAAACTCTTAATTCGGCGTAATAGTTATGATCTTGATTTATCTTGACTTCGACCGGAATATATTTAAGTACGTGTATAAATTCATCCGCCTTTACGGCCATAGAGCCGAGGTCCTTCACAAGATTATGATCAAATTGATCTGGTATATGTGTCGCAAGAGCTAGAGCGTTCATCAGAGTCTGCTGTTCCAGTTGACATCTCTGTTTAATTAAATCTTGTAGAGATCATTCATTTGCATTCTTCTGCTTTTTCCTACGTATACGAATTTATAATTTATATACGTGAAAATATCTATATTCGAGGTTGACATTGCGTTTCGAGAAGCGAATGACTTGCCTTTGTCAGTTTCGAAAATTACTAATTTCGGATGTTCGGTTTTTATTATTGTATAGCCGCATAGTTTTTTCTCTTGTTTCTTTGTTAAGGCAAAAATTAGTTCCTCAGAGAGGGAGTATACAATTTGGTTGAATGGTTATCTTTAACATTTATGTCGCCCTTCGTTCATATAAAATACTATATTTATTGAACTGGCAATTATTAGCGGGGATCGATTCCCAGAATGTGTGCTCGTTGTGTGAATCTACGCATTGTTTTTCGGATAGAACGCAGGTCGTCCCCGATTCCAGGTGGATTTTATCGTTCTTCCAATTGACTTGGCCGAAATGTTCGCAAAGGCTGATTCTAACGACCCCTTGTACAACCACGGATTCCAAAGACCTATAGGGGTTGCTGTAAGCCGCCCCGTTACATTTGCCGTCGGAATTTAAATATCCGGCTAAAGTAATCGGATAGACCGACGTTTGATTTCTTTGGATTCAGTTAATAACATGATTATTACCCAATTGTATTAGCCCTGTTTGGTGCAATTTTAAACAAGATTCTCTACTTATTTCATACAAGTATTCAGTTACGCCATTGCAATAATTGCAGATAAGTGAAGAGGATACAAGGATCTTTTTTCGGCGGTTCGCACTGTCCGATATTTAACAGCGATAGTCTAGTTACGTTCATAACTCTGGATCTGCAATCATATCCTATGATTCCCAGAACGGCGGGTATGGCTAATATGAATGTTATCGTAACTGAAAACACCTTCATCTAAAAACAGTAACGACTGTTTAGTTATACGTTCTTTTGTCATTTTTCTGGTTCCCGATCAATATACGAAATACGTATCAGTTTAAATGATGGATTTTCGTGTTCTCTTTTTGTCGAATCTTTGCATTATGTTTTCCTATAATCTCCAGTATTTTATTCGGACCAGAATATATATTTCCGAATTTCCCCTTTTTTACACTCTTTAATAAAAATACATAATCGCCTACCTTAAAGTGTTTTTATTAGTATTTTTATCGTAATAGATTTTTTGATTTATACTTTGAACTGATGAGATTATCTTACGCTAATTTTGTTATGCCGGTCAAACGGATGACTAAATCGTTAACATAATCTTGGTAGGTAGGGATTAAATCGGCTTCTCTTAATGGTCCGCTTGATGGGACTCGCGCTAATCTTCCAAATACTAGTTCGAAAGAGGTGTATTTATTACTTTCTTGGACGCACGTATTATAATTTAATGTAGCTACATCCACTCATTCATCCCAGTCAGAATCGTTACTCGTATACAAGTTTTAAATATTCGCTTAACGCGTGATGAAATCTTTCAAGAGATCCATCAGATTGCGGGTGAAACGCGGTAGATTTTATTCTTTTTATTCTAAATCGTTTAGCTACCCGTTGCATTAAATTACTTAAAAAATTTCGACCTTGGTCAGTTAAAGTAACTTTCGGCGTACTGAATACGCAAATGCAGCGTTTAATAAAAGCGTCGGCGATAGTTGATGCTTGTGCGTTTGAAAGAGCTACGGCTATGCAAAATTTCGATAATTGGTCTTGTATAGTTAGTATGTATTCGTGATCGCATGATTTTTTCGGTAAGGGCCCTACGATATCTAGAGCTAGTTTTTCGAATATGGTTTTCGCAGTATCCGTAATTATCATGGGTTGTTTCGTTTCAGCCGCACTATTTTTTTTAATTGGCAATTGATGCACTGCTGTATTCGTCTCTAGACGTCTTGTTTTAAACCTTCCCAAAAGCAGTTTTGCTTAATTCTATTATACGTCTTAGAGACTCCGCGAGGTTCTCCTACGGGGGAGTTATGGTTTTCGTAAATAGTTGCGTTACGTTCGTTTTCTGGAACCTATTTTAGACTACCTTTACACAATGATAATCTTAATGTTACTATCTTCGAATACCATTTTAATCAGTGCTAGGAATTCAGTCGAAGATAAGTTCTCTATATAATCACTCTTGGCTATACTTATTTCCTTAAGATTTTTATCACATGCAAAATTCCTGAATTTTTCGAAGGTATTAGTTATATTTTGCTTTATAGAGAGCTGCGATTCCGTTGTATGTGTTTTTATACATAAGACAATTAGATATTTCTTGTTAGTTAGTTGTGCTTCGTATATATGAGGGTAGATTGATAAGTTTCCGGCCTGACCAAGAAAAACAACGTTTTTAAGAATTTTTTTTGATTGCTCAATATAATCTCCTCCAAGGCTGATACATTTCTCATAGCGGTGTCTAGTCTAGTAATGCCATCTCTATAGACTGATTCGTCAAGCTCCTCAAAATATACATTTACAGCTTCGATTACTTCTTCATTGTCCGCAAATCTCTTACCACCAAGCCATTTTTTGAGGTTAGGGGCTAGGTCTAGAGAGTAGGGAGGGTGCGACATCAATTCAAACTTCAGATCGTTGATTTTAGCCATCGCAAGGATTGACGTGTGCACAAACGTTGCAATAAGTCTGCCGAGTATTCACCAGTGATAGTTTTACCCTTTTCAAGATAATCAATGTATATAATATCTCTTGCATCCCAAAAAGCAGTAGCCATAACCTTGTTCGCCGAAAAAATTGTTTTTGCTTTCTTTGGAGTTGATTTCCCTGGTCCAATCCCTGTTTAGACTGTTGTTTGATTTCAGGAGTATAGTGGTGGACCCGAGTTTTGTCAACGGTTACGAATCGACGCAAAAATTCGCTTGGATGACGCTTATACAACGCCAAATTGGCGGTAGAAATGTTCTTTCGAATCAATTTTTTGTCGACTGTTAGCAAACGCGGCACCCATCTTGCACAGAGCTTTTCCATATACAAATGTTGGTGCAAAATATTTTGTACACATTCATATGACATCTTACAGGTCTCAGCTATCTCACGCACTTTTAATCTGCGGTCTTTGAGCACTATTTGATGGATTTTTTCGATCATATCTGGAGTTGTGACCTCAATGGGGCGTCCTGAGCGAGGCTCATCAGAGGTGCTAACACGACCCTTTTTAAACTCGGAAACCCACTGCTTAACGGTTGAATATGATGGGGAGGATGTCCCCAGTGTTGAGTCCATCTCTTCTTTAATTCCCTTCAGCGTTAACCCCTTCAAATAAAAGTATTTGATGACAGCACGATTTTCCAGCTTTTCCATTTTTGGAACGCTATCTCAAGGTAGGCCTAGTGGCGCCATCTCTTGGTCAGACCAGAAACTTATCAATCCACCCTCGTATTGTTTACTTCAAATAATTGTTGCTCCGGTATCTTGTTAGCTTTAAGTAAGTTTTCGGCCCCCACATCGCTGGGCTTCCCATTTATGTCTACAAAATATGCTATATTATCACGACGGTATTGAATAATATCTTTAGTTTCGATAATATTACCGTACTTGGGATAATTTGATGCTGTACTTTTCCTACCGAAAACAGGATTTAAAAGGCCAGGTTCTTCAATTTCTGATTCGACTTCGGAAAAACTTGGGGTACTGTCGTATACAGATGAGCTTTGTTCATCCGAACCGGTAGTCGATGCATTATTATTTCGATATGATTTTCTCTTACTAGATAATAATTGTTTCATTGGTTTGCTTTTACGTAATTGTCTTTTTTATTTACCGTAGCGTTAGCGTTTTTTATTGTTATCGTTAGAGGTACCTCTTCCTGTTCGATAATTTTGTCAATTTCTTACTCCTTCTGTTTTTCTTTTTGTAGTTTCATTTGTAAGCGTATAAAAGTATTAAAGTTATGTTTTTAAATTTATGTTTTTGGCAATAACGGGGTTTCTAGATAATAGATCGGCGTTAACGTTCGTTTTCCCAGATATATATATTATGTCGAAATCGTATTGGGATAGTTTAAACCGCCATTTCAAAACGTGTGTATTCAGATCAGCCCTTTTAAACGAAACTAGTGGTTGATGATCCGCAATAAGTGTAAATTTCTTTCCGAACGTATATGATCGGAATGAGCGTACTGCATATATCATGGCTAAGGATTCCTTATTGTAAACATTATAACGAAGTGCCGGGTCCCTTTGTACTTGAGAGATATACGCAACAGGCCGATCTTGTCCTATTTTACCTTGTGATAGGATTCCACCTATTGCATACCCCGAGGCATCCGTTGTGATAATAAATGGTTTATCCATATCTGGAAATTATAGTACGGGAGCGGTACACAAGGCTTGTTTAAGATTTGAAAGAGTTTTTCTATTTCTTCTGCCCAATCAAACATTTCGTTGTTCTGTAAAAGTTTAATTAACGGTTTAGCGATTTTTACGAAATTTTTAATAAATCTTCTGTAATAGCCGGCTAAACCCAAAAATTGTCTGATATTTTTGAAATTTTTATTCGTTAGAAATCTTTCTAATTAGATAAACTTAATTCGTCTCTTTCTATATAAAATCTATCTGAATTTTCCTTTATTAATTTCTCGGCCTGCTCCCTTTTAGTTGGGTCTAAATTAGTTAAAGAGAAATAGTTCAAAATTTTTAATTCTCTATCGGTTATACAGAATAATTCTTTAACATTATAGCATTCATAATCAAGGTCGTCCGATAAATATTATGTTTCATCAATATGTTTAAAATTTTCAAAGTTTAAACTATGCTCATTGAACTCCTTTTCGTCCTCATTCTCCGTTTCCTTAGCTGTTTAAGTTAGTGTCACGAGTGATGCGACCTCTTTGTCAATTTGAATGATTTGATAATCGAAATCAATAATTACTTGATTTCCATTTAAGAACCCGAAACCTAAAATTCTAGCGCCCGGCATATCATGGTTGTTTGACACAACTTGAAATTCTGTTGGTTTCCCTAATCTCTCATTTACTACCTTCCCTGAGGTATGGACAGGGTCACCTGTAATCTATTTTAAATAAACTATTTCGTTTCGAATTATATTAATATTGTCGGGGATGCAGGATTCTTTTATAATATTTGCTTCGGAGCCGGTATGTCTTATAAATACATTTTTTAAATTAATTAAGGTCAATAATGCGCGACCATTCATACAGACGTCGGTATTGAAAAATATAATAGTTCTGCATATTGGATCGTCATGTTTGAGATCTATTTTTTTTGTTTATGGTTAATATTTGTTTAATAAAATCTATTATTGCTCGCGTTTGAAATAGGAAAGTTGCACCTAAAATTCCATTGTACACAAGTTCAAAATTGTCTACTACTACATGGAAAATTATACAGTATGACAGGATTTTTAATCGAACTGTACCTAGTGAGCTTATTAACTCGGGGCATATCCCCTTTAAGGTTATCGTACGTGTAGTATCGATGTAGTATATTTTTGCCATATTTCCATGTGAAACCAAGTGAATCATAAATCTCGTAACGTGCTTACTCAAACGGTAAGTTATATAAGGTACATTTCTATTTATAACGGTAGCAATTCCTCCTTTTCTTCCTCTATTGTTGCTGTGTTTGTCAGGCGCTATGTTGGTCTCGGCATTTCCTGTTGTGCTCGACGGGGGAATACTTCAACCGTTTCCCGATTTGATAGTTTGATTATGTTACCGCTTTCGACATTCTAGGATCGTGTGTCCTCTGTTCTTGCAATAACTACAACTTTTTATGTTATTACAATTATCTGCAGTATGCCCATTTCTCTTGCATAACCAGCAATTAAGAGCGAATTTATTGTTGTTCTTCTGAGTATAAGCGGTTGAATTTTTCAATCAGTAACAATTATTTGCTTCGTGGCCAACTATGTTGCAAATCGGACAAATTTTCTGACTTCTGCAAGTGTTGGCAGAGTGTCCCGTTTTTTGACATAGTTGACACCTTTTTTCTTGCGAGTTGCAATTTTTAGCAATGTGACCAATTTTATGATACAATTAGCAAATCGTGTTATTGCTGCATTCTTAAGCCTTATGGCCTAGCTAATGGCATAATTGACAAACAGGTCCTTCTGTTTGACATAGTAAGGCGCGTTTGTTTATTTTGTTATTATGGTCGGAGTTTCCTTTCGGATTTTTTAATGCGTATTTACACTTTAGAATTCTTTCCATTTTTATAGTGTTTTTTACTACGTTTAATATGTGTATAAATCGTCAGCACCTTCTAATTTATTTTCGATTTCTGGCTTTAAACCGCGCTTGAAACATTCTACAACGGTAGCTTCAGTTTGCCTTTTGAACATGTCACTTACCGTTCCTGTGGTAACCTTTTTCGCTTCTAAGATTTGTCTACCTAAATCGCGAACGAGATTAGCGAAGGTGATAACCTTTTCAGAATCATACTGGGATCCGAGTTCACTTTGTAATTGATTCACCGTTTTAGTGGGAACGTACATATTTTTTATATAATCCTTAAGTGCATCTATTTTTTCGAAAGTTTGTCCTTGCATAGATTTCTTAGCTTCCCCCTTTATTTTAGTTTTAATTAATTTTATTAGATTCCCTGCTTGCGTGGCGTCTATCCTTTCCATGACCTCTTCGCATCCTTCAAAAATCTCACCAATAACTCCCTTCCCGTCAAATTCCAGTATGACCTTGAAGGCGTCCTTTATAGACACTGTTGCCACTGACATTTTCTCCGCGTACAGGTAATATTTCTATGATTTTTTAATAAATAAAAAATTTTTTAATTTTTTAATTTTTATAATATCTATAAATAATATTTATTTTATTAATATCTATAATGAATATCTATTTCTATTATTTCTATAATTTTTACGCGTATCCGGTAATATTTTATTGAATCTTATCGTCGATTCAGAGTCAAAACTAGTCGACGAGCTCGCGATGGAAACTTTGTCTAAATCTCGCTCTACGTTCCTTTTTAACTCGCCTGGCAAAAGGCTGTAATTTCGTTTTCTAGTTATTCACTCCCTTTCGCTTGATTCCGAGTAATGTGCTATACGGAAAACATAAAAATGACAATTTCACTCTTTAATACTGAAGTTATTAAAATTTTCAATTAGATTTGGGATGTCGTGATTATCAATTCCCTTTTTAGCTTTTAAACTAATGAAGTTATTAATACACGATTCCACGGAACAAAGAAACCAATTTTTTAGAATGATATTTTCATTTTGCAACCCCTTGATAATTTTATTCTTTTCGCTTAACGTTTTTTCATCAATAGAAATTTTGTATTCAAAATATTTTAATATATTGTATGTAATTAAACTAGTTTCCTATAATATATTAAATTTTTTATTACATAACTCTATATGCCTCTGTATTTCCTTTTCGGTGTTATTGATTTTTTGTTCTAACTCAACTATATTTTTATTGGTGTCTAATCCAATCATATTGAAATTACCTTTATTGTTTATTAAAAAAATTTAATTGTTTTTTTTATATAATTTTCATTTCAATGTAGATATATATTTTTTTTGTATATATATATATTTTTTTTTTTTAATTAAAATTTTTTTATATATATTTATTATTAATTTGTTTTTTTTATTATTACTGCAGTATAATAGTATCGATCATAATTTTATTGCAATATTATTATAATGTTTAGGGTAGATGGGGTGAAAATAAAATCAACTTGATATTAGAGATAAAAAGGAGCTCTTATATTCCCCTGCCTCAGATATAATTATTTGAAATGCAGTTTTAATGAAAAATTTCTAGGTCAAATAATTCATCAAACAAACAGCTTTGATCTTTCCCATTCTGAACTTCGGGAACGTTCTTTTCAATGTCCGAAAGTGGTTGCGACGGACGTGGTAAAAGGATTTGCGATGGTGGCGGTGACGGATCCAATGGAGAGACGGGCAAAGGTGGTTGCTGTATTGTATGCAAAAATGTTGTCGATGGTGGCGGTGATGAAGCCAATGGCGAAATCGGCGAAGGTGATTGCCGTATTTTCATCAGCTAGTGCGCGGCAGCGGTATTAGGTGCAGTGGCAGGCGCAGCCGTAGTTGGCCCGGCGGGGGTGGTGGTGCGAGAGCTAGCGGCGACGGAGGAAACAGCAGCGAGTGCATCGGTGGCTGCGGGAACGGCCACAGCTGTAATCACCCTTGAAGTATTCGGTGCGATGATTCCAGCCTTCGCTGCTTGCTCCCATCTCCACTAAAATTTTATTTTATATAAGATCTCGATCACACGGATTAACTCCCGCTTGTTATACGGAGGACAGCCCTTAGCAATCCTTCCGCGTATCAGTTTTTGTTCGATTATTAGTCGCGCGTCCTTTCGCTTTTGTTCCTGCCACAGACGACGAGTCTTGGCTTGAGCCTTGGCTGAATAGTCGGGAGTATAATACCCGTTCTGCTCTATTGAAATTATATTTTTTTTGTTAAATAGTGTATTGTAACACCTTATTATCGCTCCTTCTCAAATATTACGTTATTATTTATAATTTTAATTCTAATTTTATCGTGAACGCTCAAGCATCAGCTCTCCGTAAGATCCCGGACGAGCCCCCTATTTTATTACCGCGTATTTGTCGGTTTTAAATACCCACTTTTAGCTTACACTCTCGTGTACTAGCAGGGATAGGGTTTTATGTGCGATACCTGCGACGTGAATTAAGTTTATGATCCCACAATGAATTTACCTTGCAAAATTTGTTACCAAGATCGGAGTGTAGGGACCAAAATGATTGAATCCTGTCAAGACGATACTCGTATCTTACCGCGAAAACGCTTAAATACTGGTCAGAACCTTACCCAGAATCCAGTCATACCATGGACACCGCGAATACTCGAACAGGGAATTCATTACAAATAATATAAACAATATACTCACTTTTCCAATTTTATTCAAGTTTTTCCTTTACAGCAAATGCACTTTACTATTCTAAAACGCGGACTGAACTGGCGGTAGTTGACGTCCTCAGCCCGCGGTGAGGCGACGTAGCAGGCGTTAAAAGGGGAAAAATAGCGGTTTTAAACGGCTTCTCGTATAGTGCAGGCATGTTAATAAGAAACTCAAACGCGAAGGGTCAGTGCGTACCACTGGCATAACGCCGATGGCTAGCTCAGTTTTCGTTTCCTGTAGTAATACGTTGGTTTACCGCTGAAAGCGCTTAGCCCGACGTTTAGTATACTAAGGGAATGCGAAGGATCGCAGCACCGAACTGTCAGACCGCTCAGAGCGCCTTGTCAATTACTGGAACCTTCCGTACAGACGTATACTGGGGTATATCCTAAAGCGTTTTCCCAATATACCACGAATAATATGGAAAAGCACGCGAAGTCGCGATGTTTTAATGCACTAGATGTTGGTATATCGCTGTAATAGCGTTTTACTCAATATACCGAGTACGTTCCAGAATACCACTACGTCAGATATACCGCTAATGCTTTCTCTGAGACAGCAGTTCTCCGGAGGAACTCTGAAATTGGGATGCTGGTCGCGTTTTTCTACCTCCTTATATACGAAAAATCTAACACTGTGCTTATAGAAATGTCGTAAAAAACATTTTTGAACCAATAGGCTCATGATACCTCGTCTGCTTGCCCTCCCTTAAAAATATAGTTGCATTAGCCTTATGCAAGCCTTGCAGGGGTGGGAGAGGAATTACGACTTTTCCGAAGCATATGGGAGACGGTACAGTGCGAGGTCGTACCCGTTAGCTTTTCCAATTCGATTTTTCCCTATATAATATTAAAACATATTCGCATATTTATCATGAGTATGTTATATAGTTACTTTTATTTGTTGAAAAATATGGTTAATTTATGTTTTTGAATCATAATTATATCTTAAAAATTAAGAAAGTTACAGCATTTATTTATAACAGACTCATGTTTTACAATGTTTAACATTAACTTAGTTTATAAGCGCTTACATATATTTTGTTTAAATAAGTATTCCGAATAGTATTTTCAATTAGATATCGATATTATCGTTATATAATTATAGTTATAAGTTAGTTAACATATATTGTTTAAGTATTTTAAATATATTATTGTTAGTAATTTAGGTTCGTATAATAATTAATTGATTAATCTAATTTTTAACGATTAGAAGCTTTGTAATTATTCGAAAATAGTAATTATGTAAAATGATTTTTAATAATTGTAATGTAAAACTAAATAGGTTGTTTATTTATATTATGTTCTTAGATTTTCATTAAACAAGTGTATCGATTATTAGTTAACCATAATAAGAATTCGTAGTATTATTAATAATTATTATAACGAGAATAATGATGACAATAATTATATTTATTATTATTAATATAAATCATTACGAATTATTATATTATTCACATGTCAATAATATTCTTTTTTATTATCCTTTTGGAATGTAATATAAAGCCATATGAGTATATACCAATATATACACACATATTACGCATACATACCCATACACATTATACACATACATAGCAGATATATATATATATATATATATATATATATATATTTGTGCTGGCGTGTGCACGTATACAAGTGCTGGTACATTATTTTCGCAATATTCGTATACGCTTAAGAGAAAATAAGAACAGGAGATGCGTCCAGGGCTTCTAGCATGTATGTATATATATATATATATATATATACATATATATGTTTACCACTTGTACATGTTCCCTCACTCGCCCCGCGCTCTTACTTTTCCTGTAGACCAAGTGCGCATACTACGCAGTTCGTCACAGCTGCCAGTAAAGGCCAACACAAATATCTCTTGATCTTCGAAGACCTTTTTACTAAGTATGTGGAATTTCGACTACTACGTAAGACAACGAGACAGACGATAATTAAAGCGCTTGAAGAGCTGCTTGTATTTAAATGGAGTTGCTCCGAATACTTAATTTCCGACAATGGCACCGAGTTCGCCAATTAGCTGGTAAAGCAGCGACTCGACGAGCTCGGAATAATACAACAGCTGATAGCACAATACCATGACAGTCAAATCCCATTGAGCGTGTAAACCGCACGTTCAAGGGTATGATCGCAATCTTCGTAAAAGAAGATCATAAAGATTGGGACATACATCTGCCTGAATTGGCTTTCGCCATGAACACGTCTGTGCATGCGAGTACGCAGGCCTCGCCAGCCTTTCTTAATTTCGGCCAAAACCGCAGAGAAAAGCCCATATACAGAAACAGCCGCGAAAACAATAAACCACTACAGTCGCTAACATCTGTCGACTGACTAATGCGCATGAAAAAACTTCCAGTCACTCATGAGTTAGTTAAAAAGAACGTATTTGCGTCTAATAAGAGCAGGGGCACTATTATAATAGAAACAGAAAAGAAGCGTCGTTGGAGGAAAATGAGATGGTCTGTAGATGAAAACATGTACTGTCATCAGGGCCAGATAAATTCGCAGCCAAACTAGTACAGAAGTTTGTTGCACCGTGCCGAATCGTGAGGAAAATATCCCCTGTCATCTTTGTGCTAGAAGACCCCGATGACAGGAAGAAAACCAGAGTACACGTTTCGGACATAAAGAAATATTAACCTAATGAAACATCTCCTTTTTCCATAGGTACCGTCAGCAGACACTATGATCCGAAGCATCGGACGAGGCAGAGGGCTAATGTCAGTCCGCAATGACCTAGTAACCGCGTCAAACAGTGGCCGTACATACCTTCAACCTAACGGGCTTAGCACCCGACAAAAAGTATACCGTTAAACCCGCAAACGACCGGGCAGATGACGCAAGAACGTCAACACGACCTCGAACTTCAAGGTCAAGACCTGAAAACACAGAGGACATAAACAAACCGGAGTACCCGTTCCAGTTCAGTCTGAAATCGACTCAGGAACTAAGTATCTGAGAAGCGAAACCGTTAAGACCGGTTAACGAGGAATCGTTTGTATTTTCGTTACTAGGTACGAGTATCCATTCCCCCGATGACTTAGTTAACGAATACCACTAGTCACCCCCTACCGCCTCTTCAACTTAAAAGTAATTAAAGAGGCTTGTCCGCAATGATGTAAAACTACGAAAAACGCAGAACACTACATCATCTGCAAGCGTCCGCAACAACGTAAAACTACGAAAACAATAAAAGCTCAAAAAGAGCACGATCGTTCGGAAAGACGTAAAATTACCACACCATCAGAAGCAGAAGTAGAGAACGCATAGGAGTGCGTTCTCGCAAGAGTGCGAGAGTCCGGAACGACTGAAAACTACCTCAACAACAACGATGGAGGAAGGTGAGGTAAATACACCAACGGAGAGCCATCGTCCGCAAATACAGGAAACTAGAAAGAAAAAGGAAACAGACTGGATATACAATCCATTTTCCAGGAGGTACTAGGACTTGGGTGATACCATCCAAATGCGATATAAGTCCGACAGTGAAGTATTGCACAGGACAGGACTGCTCCTAGATACATAGTGGTCTATAGAACCCCACAAAACGTCATACTGTACAGATCAGAGCGTCAGATCCGATTTATCAGCCCCTTAACGTACCGGCCAGGCGCAAGATGCTATAGGAGGATAAAATCCAAGTGACTAGCAAAAGTCGTAAGACCAGAGTCCATCGTTTATGTAAGTACTTCGGAGAATGACGATATCCGCCTGTACCACGGAGATCGCTGCGCGTTCATGCGCTCTGTGGTGACACAAAAGTCCGGTAGCCGTTAAAAGGTCATGGGGTCATGGCCAAAGACATTCTGGTGAAATACCAGAGACCTGATCCGGATACAACAAAGGCCGTAAAAATTCCCACTTTTAGCGTCCATCAGTATTTGGAAATATTCCTTAAAGTCCACTTTCGATAGGTATTTGGCCTTCTGCAGTTTGTACAAGATGGAATCCATATTTGATAGTGGTAGGCGTCCTTGACGGCGACGGCGTTTAGATCTCTGTAATCCACACATAAACGGAACTGGCTGACTGTTCCATGACCCCTTTCTCGAACGTTTTTATTACTTCATCCCGCACTACTGACAACATTACCGATGATATGTCTCTCGGTCGGTACTTGACCAGACCTCGATTTTATATTCGGTCAGCGTGGTCGTCCCCATGTGTTTAATGGCTTCTAGTAATGGTCTGCTCACGAGATCCTCGACTATGGCTTTCTGATCCTCACCGGCTTCGACGATACCAGTTCGACGATTCAGCCGATATGGCTAAGCCTTTTTATTCTCACCTAGCCCTGTGTAGCTAAAGTCTCATCATTTACCGTGTCGTATGCACCACAATCCAGCTACTAAACGGGTTTCGATTTCCCAAATCTACAGAAGTCCGAGTAATTTTACGTTTACATTTAACATTTACATTTTAAATTTATATTTTACATTTGACAGAATGATTTTAAAGAAGGAAAATACGTACGGCCCTGCTCTCCCACCAGCTCAACATACTATCTATACAATTACATTTCATTGTTCACTAAAGCGTAAATGTTTCACTAAACAAGCACGAATATACATTCTAAGCATATACAAATGCCTTTTGCCTATTTTATTTTTGATATTCAATGTAGGCTCATTTTTCATATAATTTATTGATTTCTCTTTCAATAAATCTTTTATTGTACATGATAAGCATAACAGAACAAACCTTCATTTTCTAACGAAAAAGGGGGAGCGAATCTTTAATAGAAACCTCACTTTACTCGATATATTAACTGCAAAAAAAGGTATCATTTACCATTGCGTCAGCATCTGTCAATGTAATTAATCATTGTTTTTTTATGTTATTTAATATCGCTCTATTGATGCTTCCATAAACCGGTGCTAATCAGCGTCGGAGGTCTACGATGTGTTTGTAATTAAAGCACATGTAAATTATTACAGCGATGCTTGTGTCAATCGGCCGAGACCGGAATTGGAACTCGGATCATCGAGTTACTAGTCCTTCACTCTAGCGATCGAGCCATCGTAGTTATTTCTATTAGGAGTGTGAATAAGTCTTTCCCGTTTTTTGTAAGAGATGGCGCCACCAATACTGTGCGAGTATTCAATGGTTACATATGTCATAATCAAAGCTTATTCATATGTCAACAATTCCATACTAACACATTAGTTAAAATTTTTTCGCATCATAAATTTTTGATATCGTGAAAATGTCGAAATTTGAGCCGAGTCGACGTCATTTGCGGGAAGTTTCACTTTATTGGTTCAATTTGAAGAAATCTGCTGCCGAGACGCATCGATTGCTTCAGGAGGCTTATGGAGAAGGTTGTGTCGATGATTCAAGTGTTCGCGGATGGTTTCAAAAGCGGTGATTTCGACGTGGAAGACAAGGAGCGTTCCGGGCGGCCGCAAATCTTTGAAGATCGAGAATTGGCGACTTTGCTTGATGAAGATTCTTGTCAAACGCAAGAAGAACTTGCTGAAGCATTGGGAGTTGACCGAACAACCATTTCCAAGCGTTTGAAAGCCATGGGAATGATCCAAAAGCAAGGAAATTGGGTGCCGTACGAACTGAAGCTGAGAGACGTCGAACGGCGTTTTTTCACTTGCGAACAGCTGCTTCAGCGACATAAAAGAAAGGGTTTTCTGCATCGTATCGTGACTGGCGATGAAAAGTGGATACGTTACGATAATCCGAAGCGAAGAAAATCATGGGGACTACCCGGCCATGCATCATCATCGACGGCCAAGCCAAATATTCATGGCGCCAAGCTCATGCTCTGTATATGGTGGGACCAGCTAGGTGAGGTTTACTATGAGCTTCTGAAACCGAATGAAAGGATCACAGGCGAGGTCTATCGACGACAATTGATGCGTTTGAGCCGCGCACTGCGAGAAAAACGGCCACAATACTCCGACAGGCACGACAAAGTTATTTTGCAACAGGACAATGCTCGCCCACATGTTACACCGCCGGTGAAAACATACTTAGAAACGCTCAAATGGGAAGTCCTACCCCACCCGCCGTATAGTCCAGACGTTGCTCCGTCTGATTACCATCTCTTCAGATCGATGACGCATGGCCTGGCTGACCAGCACTTCCATTCCTACGAGGAAGCCAAAAAATGGGTGGATGACTGGATAGAGGCCAAACCGGTCGAATTTTTTCGCAGCGGGATTCGTATGTTGCCAGAAAGATGGGAAAAAGTTGTAGCTAGCGATGGCCAATACTTTCAATATTTCATTTGTAACCATTTTTTCACAATAACGGCTCAAAATTTGAAAAAAAACGGGAAAGACTTATTCACATACCTGATACAAATACGCTTTTCTCAGCTAATGAGTTTATTTCTTGTTGAATCGCATGTTTCCAGGATTCACTGTCTGATGAATTTATTGCTTCCCTATAGGTTTGAGGGTTTCTGTTCATTCTAGCTAGTAACGCGTTTAATATCGTAATTATTATTTAATATCATAATTAATATCGTAAAAAATCGATATTATTATCCTCCGTACCTAATGAATAGACTATTTGGCTTTCCGTTCTTTCAGACATGCTTCGCGTGATTCTTTACTCTGATTGTTTTATAGTTTTTGTTCTGTCCAGTTGGCTGTCTGTTTTGTTATCGTGTTTGAAGTGATCTTTATAAGTCTGAGTTTCTATAAACCTTACATCCCTAGATTCATATAATTTTCTATCCTCTGGTACGTATATGTTATACCTGTTATTCTTATACCCGACTAGAAATCCCTTAATACCTGTTGTACCAAACTTATTTTCTGTTCCCCTTTGCTTTCTAAATATCGCTACACACCCGAATCGTCTCCATTTTGTTGGATCTATTTTGTATCTGTCTGAAAGTGTCTTTAATGGTATATTATAGTTAACTAATTTATGTGATGTTCTATTGTATATGTAGTTTGCAGTGCGGACTGCTGAATCCCAATGTGTTGGTGGTATTCCTGTATCATTCATTATCGTCCTAACTTTATTTTTTATCGTTCGATTAAATCTTTCTGCCACGGCGTTATGCTCCGGCGTATCGGGGCACGTGAGCTGTAGCTTGGCTCCTAGTTTATCTAAGATGTTTCCTGTGTCTGAGCCTGTAAACTCGGTGCCTTTATCGCACCTGAGATAGCATACTTTCTCGTCAATATCGAGGATATTTCTGAATCTCTTCACTCCTCTCTCAAATATTCTCCGGTATTGTTTTTCTGACGCATCCGATATGCTGACGCAGTTCTACTGTAATCGTCTACCATTACTAGAATGAATTTGTGAATATGATGGTGGGTTTGGATATGATGGTGGGTTTACTGGTCGCATGGTATCTGCGTGAATTATCTCTAGTGGTTGAATTGCTCGTTGTCGCGTGCTGCTACACGGTAACTTAGTGCTTTTGCTGACGAGACAGACTTCGCAATCAGATATCTCGCTCAAGTCCATCTGTTTGGAATTGTTCAAAATATCCGGATTGTGTTTGAAGAATTCTGTCATGTACTTCACAGACGCGTATCCTAAACGCGGATGCCATAACATCTGTTTTCTGAGCTTGTTATTACTCGCGTCATCGGTTTTCGTGTCGTTTTCTTTATTATCCTTTTCTGCTTCTACTCTGCTGCTCTTGCTTCTAGTCTTAACACCCTGATCGATTCTCTCATCAGCTATTTCTGCTGATTGAGCCGCACCTAAGTCCCGTTTAGTTTTTACAGTGAACACTCAGAACGGTGATTCGTAAACACCAGATAGCACTGACTTTTTGGTTTTCGGATCTAGTATATCAATCTTTTCGTCATTTAGATATATCTTTAAACCTTGCTCTACAAGTTTTCTTAACGACAATAGATTTTTCGAGAGATTGCTCGAGTACAACACATTTTTGAGTTTACTCAACAAAGATAGATGGTTATAAAAGCGTAAAGCCCATAGGCTAATAGGTAACAAAAAATCGTAGTACCAAGAAGTCCGTTAGATGGCAGCACTATGGTCTACAACACATCATTATTATCATTATACAGCGCATATCAGTCTGCATCAGTATATGATCTATCGTTCTTGCGTAAAAGCAGAAAAGGTTACAGGCCAGTCAGTAGTTTTTTTGTATAATATAACACATATAATATAATATAACACTCGTATGAATTCATGTCACGTGTATGTATGGAGCAGTGTGTACACTCGTTAGAATGAATGTATACGCATCTGCTTATTATTGCACGTATAATTTCTAATTTCTCATCACTTCAACGCAACGTGTGACTGCGCGTAATCGCGCTTTGTTGTAAAACTAAAGACTAATTAACATGTCACCATATAAAATCCTATAATATATATACTGAAATGTCTTAAGTTTATTGTTTTAAAATGCTTTGACCATGGGATAAAATGTAGATTATGTTAGAATTGAAGTTGAAAAATTAATATTTCCAGAGTATTTTGAAATAATCTGGATTGTCAAGAAATGAAAGTGTCAAAATGAGAAAATAACAAGAGCACTATTTTCTTTAGAACTGATTTTTTGTGTAAGCATTCATTGTTCTTGAAAAAAATTTAGTTACTTTCAATAGAATACTTTTAGTATAAAAATTGTTTAAAAAGCGAGCGGCTGTACGTTTCTCTATTAGTCCTCTTATCGGACTTCTAAAAAAGTTTTATACTTATATATTTTTTGCTGTTGATTACTAATATTATAGTGGTTTTTGTCATATATTCATTTTTCTTGAAATATATAGATTGTATAAAATGCATAGTTCGAAAACTATCTATTTTGATGTCATCTGCAACTTTTCTTCAAAATATTTTGTTCAACTTTTAGTATTTTCCGAGGAAAGTTTGGAAAATCATCTTTTTTTTTAATTTTACTGATTATGAATTAAACGTTTGACGTATGAATTAAATGAATTACTCCAATATAACTACGATATTCGTGAACAATAATCAAAAATACATATCACACATTTTCAAAAAAATCTCATGAACGGACCAATTGAATGTTTATCAAAATGAGCGTATTTACTATATTCTTATATATTCAATGTAAATATTATTTTTCCATGTTTAGAAGGGCTTATACTCTCAAATATTAAAATAAAAGTCTTATAAAAATATTATTGTGAGGCAATATAAATATTAAATACCATTCTGTGAAGTTAAAATATAAAATCAAACTTATAATGCCATTCAGAGGTGCTGTATAGAAAATTTCAATAGTTATTTAATTTCTAATGCATCAATAACATTCGTAGAAAGTATACGTTATTATAAATAACACGTTTAAAGATACAGTGTTGTCTTAAATAAAAATCTAATTTGGTATAATATTTAATTACATAAAAAGTAGTTAATGTGGGAGTAAATTATAATAAGGAGTAAATTTTATTCCTAGTCTGGAAATTGATTATTTACCTTGTGAGACATATCGCACTCCAGCAAAGCGAGAGAGGTAAGTCTCAAGAGCGAAATAATTAATTTCTTCGCTAGTGTTGCACGATACTTTACATCACACATCTAAAAGATCATCCTAAAGTTGTGATTTTGAGGTTGTGCGATGTAATTATGTATTTTTATTATTTTATTTATATACATTATTATTTTTCTCTTGCATCTAGAACTATTTAAATGGTATTTAGTGGTAGAAACTAACTGCTAACCTATCTAATCTACGCTTTTATACGGGTGATCTTTATCAACTTATGGCCAATGTCTTTTTTTTTGGTGTGGGGCTCGAATTGTCTGCTCTCTATGACTGTGTCTTCTTCGTGTTGGTATTCCTCTGGAGCAATTCACGCTGCGCTGGTTCCTGCTACGATGTGATTGGCTGAAAATGAGGTTGACATCTTTTAGTGTACTCTCTCAGCTGTCGATGGGCAGCGTTGGGGGACCCGGAAAGTAGCGCTCTCTATGTGAGGAGCCAATGTGTGCTCTCTTTTTCTAGTGCTACTACTCGTCCTCCAACCTTACGCCATCGTCGTATTGCCGCGCTCGCGTGTGCTCAGTTTTCTTACTCATCGCGGTTTCCCGTATCATGACCTACTTCGTCGCGATTTTGATGCCTGAATGATGCACTGTATTGCTGGTATCGCGGTATAGGGGACATGAAAGGGTAGCTGCGGTATTTTCTGGACTAGGGGGCTGAACGGTATCAGGGTCATCTACTTCGTTATATATATATTGACGCACCTGGCATAATGATCATTACCGACTGTGCGTTCTGGCCGAACACTCCCGCAACCTCCTGCAGGGCCTGACCCACAGTCTCTTGCGCCTTGGCTGGCGCGACTGTCAGCTTCTCAGGGGTGTTTTTCGGCTCAGTCTGATCACGCGCCTTATCTTTCTCTGCCGCGTTAATGGACGTCTGCCGGGTCGTCTTCTCCCCTTCACGTGGCGACTGTTCTAGGCTGTCGCCTACCCCCTCCCCCTTCCAAGACGAGGCGGCAGCGGGCGGTGTCACGTGGCAAAATGTACACGTAAGCACGTCTTCTGTCCTACTGCCACAACGGTAGCAGAACTTGCTGCTTTGTGGCTTGGGGCAGTTGGAGTATCTGTGCCCGCTCTCACCGCAATTCCAGCAACCATCCGGTATCCCGGCCTGCTGTTTCGTGAGGGGCCTGGCTGGATATGATGGATGTGGGCGCTTGGGCGGTGTGAAGTTTTCGCGGGCGTAACTTTCAATGCCATCAGCGATGGGATACCCTGGGATCCTGTGGCGGAATTCTGCGTCGCCGTTTGCTGGGCAAGAGTACTTTGGTTTTTTTCCTGTCGTACAGGTCTTCTAACTCAAAGATGACAGGGGATATTTTCCTCACGATTCGGCATGGTGCGACAAATTTAGGTACCAGTTTGGCCGCAAATTTATCTGGCCCCGAAGACAAGACGTATTTTCGTCAACAAACCATCTCATTTTCCTCAAACGATATTTCTCGTCTATGTTTATTGTAATAGTGCGCCTGCTTGTTGCTGGCTGCACAAAGGTTCTTCCTGACTAGTTAGTGAATGACAGGTAATCTCTTTACTCGAACTAGCCAGTTAGCTGTTGTTAGTGGCTGACGTGGTTGATTGTTTAGGCAGGTATTTTTATACGTGGGCATTTCTCTTGGATTTTGGCCGAAGTTCAAGAAGGCTAGCGAAGCCTGTGTGCTTGTATGCACTCATGTATTCATCGCGAATGCCAACTCCGGCAGGTGTATGTCCCAGTCTTTGTGATCTTCTTTTACGAAGATGGAGATCATACCATTAAAGGTGCGGTTTACCCGCTCTACCGGATTCGCCTGTGCATGGTATGGCGCTATGAGCTGATGTATTATCCCAATTTCGTTGAGCCGTTGTCTTGCTAATTTATTGGCGAACTCAGTGTCATTGTCTGAAATTAGGAACTTGGGGCAGCCCCATTTAAATATTACGAGCTCTTCTAGCGCTTTCAGTATCGCTTGGCCGGTTGCCTTTCGCAGTGGCCGAAACTCCACGTATTTACTGAAAAGGTCCTCGAAGATTAGCAGATAACGGTTTTGACCTTTACTGGCAGGGAATGGGCCCATTATGTCAGTAGCCACGCTTCTCCATGGTCCTTCAATATTTCTGTGCTTCATTAGGCCAGCTGGTGCTCTCTGGGAAACCTTGTATATCTGACACTCTGGGCATTGTTTTACGTAACTATAGACGTCTCGTCTCATTCCTGGCCAGTAGTAATCTCGGGAGACCTTTCGTAGCATCTTCTCAACCCCGAAATGTCCGGATGTCGGGGTGTTATGACACTCGAACATGATTCGTTCCCGGTCTTTGGAAGAGATGGCGATTTTCCAATTGTCTTCTTCGGGACATAGAATGTCCGAGTAGACTTTCGGGCGGTGTTTGAATAGGATGTCATTTCTAATGCACCAGTCAGGATGTTTTTCTGGGCATTCCTGTATCTCTTTCATTTTATTTTCATACCAGCCGTCTCGCTCCATAGCTGTGATGGTAGCTGTTGGTGATTTATCAGTAGTAGGTGGCCGTGAGAGCGCGTCTCGCACTTTGTGTAGTGCGCCTTTCCGATGGACGATCGACATGTTGTAGGCTTGCAGCGCTATGGCCCATCTCACCAGTCTGCCCCTGGTATTTTTTAGCGTGTGTAGCCATTTCAGACTATTGCGATCTGTGATCACCGTGAATTCTTCTCCCAACAGGTAGCCTCTAAATTTTTCTACTGCCCAGAGTACCGCGATACATTCTTTCTCGGTAACGGTGTAGTTGATCTCCGTCTTAGTTAAGGCCATGCTCGCGTAAGCGATATGATGCTCTTCGTTGTCCGTGTCTTGACTAAGCACGGTACCGAGGGCGTAGTTACTAGCATCAGTCTGAAGTATGTAGGGCTTGCTCTGTATGGGGCGCGCTAGCACGGGTGCTTGCATTAGGAAGATACGCAGTTGGTTAAATGCGTCTTCCTGGGGTTTATCCCAGTGCCACCTCACGTTTTTTCGTAGAAGCTTACTGACTGGTGCTTTTACGTCCGCTAAAGATGTTATAAAGCGAGCATACCACCCTACCATGCCGAGAAAAGTTCTCAACAGTTTGATGTTTGTCGGTGTCGGATATTCCGTGACGGGCTTTAGCTTGTCGGGGTCCGTGCGCAATCCGTCTTTGTCTACGATTAGCCCAGGTAACGTACTTCCGGACAGCAGAACTCAGACTTATCCTTCTTGATTTAGAGCCCGACCTGATTCAGGCGGGCTAGTACCGCTTCTAATTGCTGAGTGTGCTGCTCGACTGTGTCAGTGGCGATAATAATATCGACCATGTAGACAAAGACGCTCGGTTGCCATTGCGGCCCGAACACGACGTCTATGCCGCGTTGAAAAGTAGCAGGGGCGTTGGTCAGCCCATATGAGATTCGGGTGTACTGAAACAGCCCTTTCTATGGGACTGCAAAGGCAGTTATTTCCTTACTATCGTCATCTAGAGGAATCTGGTGATACGCCTGGCTCAAGTTAATCTTGGAAAGATAACGAGCGTCACGCACATTATCCAATAAGACGTCCATGTGAGGAAGAGGATATGCATCCTTCTTCGTCACCTGGTTAACTGCCCTGTAGTCAATACAGAAGCGGACCTTGCCATCCTTCTTCGGCACGATCACCGGACAACTGCTCCACGAACTCTCCGAAGGTTCGATGATTCCTTCGGCGAGAAGCCTGTCGACTTCTGCGTGGGCTTACCTTAGTAGTTTGTCCGGTCTACGGCGGAGGCGTTGTTTGATTGGTCGATGGCTTTGCACATTTATGTGATGGGGGGGCATTTGTGCAAGTTTTAGCACCCCTGTTTGTTTTGGTATTAGCTGCTCTAGCAGCTGGTTCAGCTGTCGCCTTTGTCTCTGCTGTAATGTCGCTACTCCATTTACTGCTGCTAAGGGAGTGATAGCTTGGATTTCGTTGTTTGAGCTCGTCACAAAGTGTCGCACTATTTTTCTAGGTGTTTGCCATGTCGCCTAGGCGAAATCAATTGTCATCTGTAACTGGATTAGGATATCCATCCCGAGGCTGATATCGTACGTCAGAGATGTCGGCACTCTGAAGCGCGCTGAAATTTGCTGCGCGTCTATTTTTAGGAGTAGATCTACTTGTCCGTCATTAGAGCAAATCTGGCCATCTGGCAGCTGCATGAAGGACACTATTGGTATGATTGCCGATTTTATGATGCGTGCTAGCCGCGGTCCGATGTAGGACTTGCGTGCCCCGGGGTCTATCAGCGCCAGAAATATCTCGCCTGATAGTTTTATATTCAGGAAGAATGAATTTTCGTTTTTCTGAATTGGGGCTGCGTTTCGGCACTCAGTAACATCCGTGGCTACAATGGTCACGCCTTTTGTGCTGGTCGTTTTGTTGTTTGTTCTTGGAGTCTCTTTGTATGAGGTAATGGGGTCGACTCCGGTAACCCTTTCCCTTACGCATTTCCCTGGTTGTTCTTGTTTGGTCCGCAACGTGGACAGTTCATCTTGGTAACACCATCTTTACCACAATTATAACAAAAGATACGTTTTCTTTCGGGGCATCTATCCACCCAATGATCTGGTCTATTACACTTCCAGCATGGTCGATTGTCTTTCGCTGGATATCCTCGTTCTTCGCGAGGTCGTGGTGACTAGCGACGCGTCCTGTCCTGGTTCATATATCGGTCGTTGCGGTCTCTGCTAGGCGACTGGGGATAACGTCTCGGTTCGTCGTTCCCTCGAGCTGAGCGGTAATCGCGGGAGGGGCTGATGGTGGTATAGGTTCTATTTCTTGGGGATGGACTCCTAGGCCTATACCGATGCCTATATGAGTTCATCTGTTGGTCTTGATCGAGGTTGGGGGGATGTTACTGATTGATATCTGGGCGAGGGGCTTCGTTTTCGCGAATCGTCTGCCTTATATCGTCTTTCCTCCCGCGGGTGCCTCGGTGGTGGGCTATGACTTCCGTCCCTACTTCGCGGTGTTGTCACGGGGCTCGTGACAACTACTTTTCTGGATGTCAATATCGATGTAGGTGGTTCGGTTATCGAAACTCGCTTAGGTTGATCCTCGTCTAGGGCTGCTACTCTTGATCGTCTGGTCGTTCTTCCAGACGGGGGCATGCTGCGCTGCTCACCAGGCAGTTCTCTGCGGTTGGTGGCTCCTTGTATCGACGAGTGAGCTCTCTTTTCAGTTCGATCTGTTGTCCTAATACTTATAACTCATCTATGGTGTTAAATTCTTTTCGGTCGATTTTGTTGAGGAATGTAGGGTGTAGATTTCTATAGACCCTATCTAATTGTGGTACCGGCGATAACGGTGGCGACACTTTACCTAGTAGCGCTCGCATACCTATCAGGTATGATTCGATCGATTCGTTAGGACCATGCGTCCTCTCTCGCAGTTCTTCTTCTAACCTCAACGTATAATCGATCGGCCTAAACTGCTGACGAAGCGCCGTCTTAAGATGCTCTAACACGTGCCACCCCTTGTATATCGGTCTTGCCCAGGTGCGAGCAGATTCGTATAAAATACCGGGTATCATCTTTAGTATGTCTTCCGCTGGTATATTGAGACATTCGCAGGTCTCCTCTAATCTCTCTATGAATTCCTCCACATCCTCTTGCGGCGTTCCGGAATATTTTACATTCCACTGTCTCAGTAGTTGTCCTGTTCCTGTCTCCTTGAGATACGAGTTGTCGTACGATCTGTTTTGCTGCCAGCTCGGCGGATGGGGAATTTCATTCGATGGGGGTGGTGATGGTGTTACTGGGTCTTCTGCTGGGGTGTTATTTGGCTTTTGCTGCGCGTGCTGCATATTTGCAGCATACTGCCTCATCCAAGCATTATGTAGATCGTTCCATGGTCCTGGTAGGTTATACTAGGAGTTTATCATTGGTGCGGGCATTGCCTCTGCGCCGTGCAGATTTGTGCTATGGGCCGGTGGTGATGGCCATGGGCCCATATTATAACCTCCAAATGGGATGTTGATGGGAAAACCCCATGGTTGTGTTGTCGTGTTTGCTTGATGTTGTGGGCTCTGCTGAGCGGCCGTATTCCGTGTTTCTATATCAACAGCCGCTGCTTTCTTAGTTTTTATTTCCTCTGCTGAGATCAGCTCTGTGGAGTATAGTACCTCCGATATCTCGGAAATATCCGGATGAACCTCATCGTTCATCTCGTTCTAGTCAGTAGCGCTTTTCCCGAAAACCCGTCTGAGTTCAAATCTAACGAGTCTATCTCGGAGGGCATCGACGTCATCTTTACTGTTGATATTATTTTGTCTCGCTTCTTGTATTAGCTTCTCTGGCGGCATGTCTGTGAAGAGGCTATGTAGCCTTCTTTCTTCGTTGGCCAGTGCCTGACTCTTTGATGGTTTCGCTTCCATCTTACTCGCGTATGTTTGTTCCGAGAAAAGAAATTTTATATTACTTCGGTATCGTTGATGTAATTATATATATATTCTATATATAATTGTTTGTGTGATTATAAATTAAAATCCTTTCTTCTTTTTTTTTTTTGTTTTTGATTGCTGTGTTCGTAGATATACTCGTCTATTTTAAAATTGTTCGGGTTCAATAAAATTAAAAAAAAATTACTTATATTTCGGTTTATGTTCGCTTACGATTATCAGTCTTCTCTTTTTTTTTATATTAATTAGTTTATCAAGTTAAATGTAAGGATTTTTCTTAAATTATTAAGTTATTTTGCTAAAATATCAAATAGTTGGTTTAGTTTTTTTTTTTGTCAGACTTAATTTTTTTGTATTTAATTCTGTATTTCTGTTTTTGAAACTAATTTCATAGTTATTGTTAAGTTAGGTAAGTATTTACTTAAATGTTTCTCTTGTTCCTGTTGATTATTATTTTAAATTATTTGGTAGTTTTTTATTAATTAGCAATATTATTATGTATATTATTTAGGTCCTGTTGTAGTGAGGAATTGTGAAAGTTGTTAACTATTTATTGATAAAATTTCCGAAAAACGTTGAAATTGGGAATAATTTAGTTCAGCATCTTCTTTTTTGTTTCTATATAATCATAGAAAATTTCAAAAAAAAAATTTTTTTTTTGATTGTTTATGAAAAAAAAATTATTTATTTATTGTTTAAAAACTTCTGTTATTAATTAAATGATCTGTATGTCCTCGTTGGCCGCTTATTGGTGATTCTAAATGTGAACTTTATTGTAAACTTCTTTTCCCACGTGGTATGTTATTTATTTATTTAATTAGTTATTTATTTATTTATTATCTTGATTGTTCGTATTTTCTTTGACGTTAATTGATTTTACCGATGCTTCACTAGCTTCCTTATTTTTATATCCTGATGTTGGTTATTAATTATAAATTATTAAATTATTTATTATTTATTGTTTGTTAATTATTTAATTAATAATTGTGGGTCAGCTATTACACTGAACAATATACAGTGTCCTCGCTGGCAAAAAGAAAGAGCTTGAAGTTTGATTGATATACATATATTTTTTGTATATACTGCTTAAAAACTTTGTTTATTTATAATAAATTTATTGATATTGTTTTTATTGTTAACTAATTGTTATCCTATTTGTAGATCACCTCTATATCTCTTCTATGGCTTCATACTGCTATGATTTTACAATTTTGTGTTAACGCACCTTATTGTTATTTGACCTTATATGAGTACAGACTTATCATATGAGTTATGTGTTTTCTAAGATTATTTATTTATTAAATTATTTATTTATTTGTAGGGAGAAATTTGTGTGAATAACTTACCATCTATTTTTACTGCAATCGTTTCAATTTTGCATCAAAAGAAATTGCATATCAATGTTGTGGTGGTCACAGATTAATTTAACTAATTGTTTATTTATTTGTTATACTTATTTATGATGTATTTATTAATATTTTACTTATTTTGTGTTTTTACTAACTTTTGATGGCATAGCTATTTTTAAAAACTTACCTCATACTATAAGCGCATATTCACATACATATGTGTCCACTTCTTTCCATTCCTTCGTTCAAGCACGGGCGATCGCACAACGATCGGGTCGCGATGGAATCCGTACGCAACTCTATATATTTATTTAGCACGATTCGAATCATCGGGAGCTGGTGACCACCGCCGGAATAGGTGCTGGACATGGAGGTATTAGTTTTGCTGCAGCTCTCTCTCTCTAGATTTTTCCGTGCTCTCGATTCGGTAGCTGGGCGGTGAAGATCTTCTTCTCCTCGTACTTCCTCCTTCTTCGCGATGGTCGCGCACTCTCGCGGCTCGCGCATTTTCGCTGCCGCGCGCGAACACTCGGTTTTCACCGAGAACGCGGGGGAACGCGAGAACCGGCAAATTTAGCTGGTTACAATATATATATATATATATATATAGTAACCGGCTAAAAATATATATATATATATATATATGTATGTATATAACGAAAGATTACATATTATCCCTCTTGAAAATGTATTAATAAGGTTAAATCCAATTCATTGAAAATTTATTTCATCTCCACAACGTATCATAATTCTAAAATTTTTAATTAAAAGTGATTTAATCATACTTAAATTTAATAAACTTAAGTGACTGTAATTAATTTTATTTTAATAGACTGTTAAAATTTTCTTGCAAGTTTATGAAAAAAAAAATTAATTTAAAAAATTGAAGTTCATTATTTCAATTATTTTTGGATAAACTTTAATATAAAATTTCAGAATGAAAAGCGTCAAGGGAAATAAAAAAATTTTCAAAGAATTTGAATTAATTTTAACAACCCATTTTCATCAGGGACATGTATTTTACTATTTACAAAGTAGATATTAATAACAGTGAAGATAATACATTCACGTTATATATAGCTACTTTTTGCAGAATTTATTCATTATTAGAATTGCACATCCTGCATAGAAATTTCATAAATGGCGGTTACGGCTGAGGAACTGGGGTACTTGTATGAGCGGCACCTGGATTTCGAGGAACATTACTAATTAGCAATATTCCCCGACAGTAGTTACCCGCGTGCCTATGGAATTTACGCTTCTATAACCGTCTATCTTCGTTGGTTTAATGGATTTTCCTAATTCGTTTTCGATTTTGATATCTCCCTTGCCTTCTATCTGTAAGTCCGATTTTTTATTTGCGCATTTAATTTTAGATTTAAAATTAGTATCTAGATTGTTAAACGAAATCTTACTGTTGCTGATGTGCTCAGTAGCTCCTGAGTCAGCAATAAACTCCAATACATTATTATGTTTGATTTTTCTTATGGTATGTTTATCAAATGTATTAAATATAAAATGTTCATTGTTCTTACCTATGGGAGTTTCTTCCTCCTATATAGCGGCAAGGCTAAACGGACTTTTGCCTTTTAGTGGCTTCCTGTCTTGTCTCAGTCGTTTGAGACTTTTGAATTTATTCTCAGATCTTATCGGAGCCCTTCTCTTTTCTGACTCCCCATTTAGCCTCATGGCCCTACAATCTTTGGCTATATGATTGCCTGCTTTGCAACAATTATAACAATTATAACAGATCTTTCCCTGATTCAGGTAGCTTGCACTCAGGTGCCCCTTCAGTCTGCATCCGTAACATCGTCTCTTTTCGCTGTCAAAAGAGAGCCTAACTTCCTCATCGCGTCTTGGAGCCCCTTGTTCATAACCACGTCCTTTTGGTCTCGCGTCTCTAGGCTCTGAACGTCCCCGTGTAAAAGGCGGAGATGACCAACTCATCCCTACATTGAAAGAGCTCCCTTGAGCCTCTTTCACAGGTTTCACAGCTTCCACCTGCAATATTAAGTTTTTGAGTTTTTCTAACTCCATTTCTACGCCCATTGTGCCTTTATGAAAGCAATCTGTTAGAATTGTTTCTGGGAGTGAACCAGCAATCGTGTTGTAAAAAATATCACGCTGCTCATCGTTTGATAGTTTATTTGATCTAGGCGCGTTTTCGAACGTTCTAATTTTATCCTCAAAACGGTTCCAGAAATCAGCTGCTTTCTCCTTATTCGAATTGTATTTTAACCTATACAAATCTTTCTTTCCTAGTCGCGACCCGCGTGACTCTACATTCGAGACGTTTGTATTCTTCTAATTTCTGAATTATTTTACGCGGTGATTTTATTTCTACCACGCGTTGATAATACGTTACGTCTATGTGATTTATAATTACTTCTCTAACCTTGTGTTTATCATCTGTTATTTTGTTTTCTGAATACTTATTAATTTTTTCTCCGTCTATACTCATAATATAATCTAACCTTTTTGTTCTTAATTCAGTTGTAAAATAATCTATAAAGATTTCGAATCGCGAGTCTATTGTTATTTTATACTTCCTATTTCTTCCGCTATCTTTACTTACTAGATTTTCAAGACGCTCCGCGAGCAGTTCTATTTTCTCGTCACTCGATCTCTTTTTTAATTTACTTTCAATTAGTTTGTTGACTATTTGTTCAATATTCTGTGCGATTTTGTTATCGTTGTGTGACTCTAATTATTTTCCGTCATCTTTATGTTGGTCAACATCGATCGCGTCTTTTCGAACTGTTGCATTTTCACTCGCATCGTTATCAGACACACAGTTTATAGACATCTTATCGGACGCAGTTTTATTATTCACTCCATCTTTATGCAACATATTTTCAGATATATTATCAGTACATATATAATCATTAATAGAATTATTAAAATCATTATAATTTTTAGTTCTTACCTCATCCCAATTTTCTTTTTGACTACTTACCACCCTGCCCTCAACAATAGTTGGGACGGGGTGTGTTGCACCATATGCAAATGGATTTGCCTCTGGCCAAACCTCCTGGATTAGGCTCCAATTTTCTTGCTCTCTGGAGTTCTCTTTTTCAAGCGCAATATTTTTGCGAATCTTTTCGCGATCGCGCTCATGGACCGCATCTTTTATTACCTGTATGCTTTTAATTCTCTCTCTCTGACTTCTTGATCCTTGATGTTGTTCAGGTACAGGACATGTAACCTTACGATTTCAGTCAGCTGTAGAGACAAGCTTTGAATAAGCTCCTTGTTTAATTCTCTCTGTTGGCGGAAGAACTCTGCCCGTTCTTTTGCCGCCTCGATTTTGGCCTCCGTGACTCGTGCCTCATTTTTCCGCTCTATATCCTCCAGAGCTTCTCTCAATTCATTTCTCGATACTGGGATTTTATTCGTCCCTTCTGGAATCTCTAGCTTCCGCGTTTTAACGCGGCGAGGCCACTCGCGAACGAGGATCTCTCTTTCCGTGACCGTGAGGAGATGTCCGACCTATATAATCTTGTCGTCGGTAAAATACAGATAGACGTTTGACGTGTCCTCCGTAGGCAACGAGACGTATACCTTACATCCATTCGTAATCAAATGTAATCGCTTCTCAGTCCATACACGGATTAAAGCCTCCGCTATGGTCCCTTTCGTCTCCTCGCCACCTATACAAATAATAATAAACATACACGAATAAGTGGTAGCTTGATATTATTATTTCTCGCGCCTCGATGGTTGATATTGACTAGGGCGCAATTATCTAGACCTCCTTTACTTAGGAACAGGCCACGCCAAAGCAGTATTTGACGCAACAGTCTACGTTGCCCAACTGCGCATGTCTGATTTTATTATAGTGCACACTCTATCCGCGTTGCTGCCACTTAAGAACAGACAAAGCTGTTAGTTAGCCACGAAAATCAACTCGTCTGTACAGGCCTGTACTTATTTTTGATCCGTACCGCCGGACTCTATAACGGCTATTCGAACTCGATTACCAAGAATCACCAAAGAAGTATTAGCAACCCAGCGTAAGAGGATCGTATCGTGAAGTAGTGGATGCATAGCGGAATCAAAGCCCGCTTATGCACCCATCTACGTACATCGAGAGTATATGTACGCTCTTTGTCGCACCTGAGTTGGCGACTTCACTTTTGCAATATCAAGCACCGCGACCCTGATCGCCTAAGTCGAAGGCAGACGACCAAGGCCCCCCCCCCGTTTCTATTGCGAGGTTAACACCCCGACGTGCGTGTTACACCGACCTCCTACAGCTGCCTATCTTAAAATATCCTGAGCTCGTTTAGAACCGGTGTTCTTAATCGCAGTCTCTATAGATCCTAATATGCTATGATTCGAACATTATAGCTAAGCATTCATTAAACGTGCACTGCATACCTATGCGCAGGGAGCACGCTTATGTACGCACGCAAGCATATAAGTGTAATCAGCACGAATATGCATATACGCGCACATTACCCATGCGCACATGCACGTATTTGCAATCGTGCCTTATTTTTAATTTTAAATCATCGTGCCACTGGACCGAACCACCATTGGCGAATTATTGGCACACTAAAACCATGCTGTTTTAGTTTCCGACAAGCTTGCTATCTACTTTACAGAAGTTTTTCAGCAGAAAATCTAAGTGGCGTACTCCAGGTTTGAAAGCAATCCCGCAAGTTCTGAGATGCCGCGGGAATCGTGCGCGAGCCAAGCCGCAACTATAGCTTCGCAGTCTCCCTCTGTCCCCTCCGCGCGCACCTCATACTCTCTCTCTCTCTCTCGCACGACGCGCGTGGATTGGCTGCGCGCCACTCCGCGCGCCGCGCACGCGCTTTTCATTTCGACGCTGGCCGCGGCACGGTACACATGGATACCGCCACCGGACGAGCGGATCGCGCGTTCACTTACACACTCGGACCTCATTCTTTCTCTTTCTCTTTTTCTTTCTTTGTTAGCGCATGATCACTGAGGCAGCGTACAGAAGTATGCATACCACGCACAGCAGTGTCAGCTAGATTCACACATACATTTCGTGCACACGGGCATACACATGCTTCGGTCCGAGTGAGTTGGCGGTGTATCTTAACATATATATATATATATATATATATATATATATAAAACACACGTGCATGCACGCGCTCTCACACATACACCGACTTTCACATCCGCATGTTACACACACATACTTTAACATTCACTCTGATCTTAAATGCGGGATCTATCCTACGCGCCGACAACCATTACACCTATATATACATATATGTACATATATATACGTATGCTTTAGATATACACATACATAAGTGTGTATGTATGCACAACTGCAGACGTATACAGCAGCACATACACGTATACGCTTTTCAACACTCTGTTCTACATGCACACGCGCGCTCCTTAAATTTCACAAAAATTCCGTTTTCAAATGTTTAAACAATTAATTGTTTATCAATAATTATTTAATAATAATCTTCAAATAATTGATTATTAGTTCTTTCATTTAGTTATATTTCATAAATGCTTTATTCTCACGCAAATAAATAAACTTTTAAACATTTGTGTTCATTTAACTATATAATAATTTATATATTCTAATTTATTTATTATCTGTTATAATTAATTTATTCATAATTAATACAATATCGGTAGCGCGTGCATTCATATCTAATCTTCCGCGCGCGAATATTCTATCTTTCTCTCTCTCTCTCTCTCACTCAGCAGCGTTTTAACAAGCATCCTCTATCTCTCTCTCACTCCGACATGCTTAACCAGTCAAGCGCGCTGTCTCACTCATTCCCATGCGCTAGTGCAGTTAAGCATGCGCTCTCGTTCACTACAGTGTGGTTGCTTGGCAGCGCTCACTGCCTTACTCAGTCGCGCGCGCTGGTATAGTCGCGCGCTTTCTTTTTCTCCGATGCGCTTATACATTCAAGCACACTGTTCACTCACACTTGCATAGCGCATGCATGTACGGGAGTTCTATTTCATAGTGTGGCTGTGTCGCACACACTAATTATTTTCGATACACGTAAGTACATAGATTAGTACTTATTGTGTTACATGTATATATAAAGACATTTAATTTCATTTATAAATTATTTAGTTTTATTGCAACATTTATACTTATATTTAAGTTTATGCATAAGCATATACTATAGTTTTTCCGAGACATATGGACTTGTCTCGCGCAAGTATACCTGCGCGCTACAGTCCATGCTTTGCTCAAGCCGCAGTACAGTTCGGCCGCTCGCACTCATACATACATCATCGCATCATCACATCTCTCATTCTTTATTCATTCTTCACGCGAACAAAGTTGCACGTGTACGCCCGCCATCTCGGCGTCGCCGCTTCGAATCTGTTTTTCTGATCAACAAGGATTTTTACCTCCCCTTCTTTTTCTTTCTAACTGACTATTTCGCGCGCTTTCTCTTTTTCTTATGAATTCTTTTATTCTTTCGGATTTTCTACTTTTCTTTTGAAATTTTTCAGAGATCGCGCACTTCTCTGTTTCTAAGATATTTAGGATGATGGATACAGGAAGGCATAGGCGAGTTTCGTATTCATTCACTGTTCGATAATAGGGTTGCTTACACAATACTCGAATCAATCGGCTTGCAGATTGCACTTATCTTCGTTTGTTGAGTTTGTACATTCACTGGATCTGGCGCTCGAGTGCCACTGAGAAAATTCAGCCGATAATAAGTTAAGTGGCCCTTTTTTGCAATTGCAGATATCGAGTTCGAGTTAGACATCATTTTAAATTCTGATTTGGAAACGGACTGTCTACTCAGTGTGGACTTCTATCGTACAATCAATGCCATTATCCATCCACGTGACAATACTGTATCAATCGAAAGTGTGGTGAATCTAGTTCCGCTATAACTCTGTACCGTTGACTCGGTGTATTTGCCTGTCTCCATAGACTTAACTGATACCGACAACAGTCAGCGTCGAGAGAACGAAGACTTCCTCGACTAGATACTACCATCTGCTGATCAGCCTCTAGACTAAATGCATGTGACCGAATAAGTAATGGATATTGGCGATGTACGATTCATTAAGTACTGTCACTATCTGGTTTCTCAAAAGACTGAGCTGGAGATGCATGTACAAGTGCGCAAAATTCTTGTCAATGGCGCAATTCGCAGATCAACCAGCGAGTGGTATAAGCGCTAGGAACTATAAATTCTGCATGCATTCTTAAAAATTGAATTTCGTGTCTAAGGTCAGCGCGTATCTGCTCACTTACACGCATGTAATTTTACGGAAATTGAGAAATGCGCGATACACTTCCACGCTGGACCTCAGCAGCGCCTACCACCAGGTTTTTCTTTGCGGAAAATTACTGCATCTCTCTGTGCTTACTGTTCTAGGCATGAGCTTGTTTGTCTGCGTGTATAATATAATTTATAATTGTATATAAATTTAAATATATAAAATACTCAGGTAGTAGAATAAGATGGCCAGCTGTTTCAGGACGATTTCTACAGGAAGTTTGGTGTTCGGACATTAGAATAGTTTGTACAGGTGTCTCAGGACGACTTCCAGGGAGACTTTAATGTTTCGATGATAGAATATGAAACTTTTATTTTGTTAAAAAAAATGTTAATTGACCAAAACAAATAATCATGTTACAAATTAATGAAAACGATGGCAAAATTATTTTTCTTTTCCTGAATTTGAAAAAGAAAATTTTCAGGTCATAGGTATGAGCTGGTATCGTTCAGCGGAAATAATACTGGGATCGTCAATGCTCATGTCCGAGACTGCTGTAAGATTTTGAGGCTCAGCGCCAAAACAGTAAGCGTAGATACATACTTATTTCGTACGATTTTCCAAATATTGGTTTTCAAGCTTGTGAAATAGCGTTCGAGGGGGACCGACGACGGTTTGTGGCCTGAGACTGTTTGTGGATTGAGACACAATCAAAGAAATTAACTGATATTGACGAAGAAAGTCTTTAAGTATTCTTATATATATTGTGATGCGGCCGAAAGTAATCGGATCCTTATTTAGTAAAGATCTAAATTTTATACATTGCATACACATAAACAGATAAATTTACTTACTTATTTACGTATCACAGGGGGGAGCTCCGCCAGCCTATAAGAAAACAGCAAGAAAATACACAAAAGAAAACCTCTTTTTTTTTCACTGGTCATTATTTTCTATTAATCTTTAATTATACTTATTTATTAGGAATACTCATATCTTATCGTTACTTATGCTAGATATTTATCACTAGTCATTTATTATAAATATTTATTACCAATCTTTATATCTTATCATTACTTATACTAATTAGTTATCACTACTCCTTTTTTTATAATTATTTATTTCTAATCATTATTTCCTATAATCATTCATACTAATTATTCAATATTATTGTCATTGTTATCACTTTAGCTGTCACAAAACTCTTTAACGAAATTTTATCCAATTCAATCTCCCGTTGTTACATATACGCCGAAATTCGCGTTCACATGCCTGCTAGCTCTATGTGCGATCTGATCACCGTATCCGCAAACTCGACCACTCACCCGGGGGAAAACCACGACACAAAAAAAGAACTACTAGGATGTCGCGCGACATGCACTCACCTCTGCACTAACGGTGGAATGAAACTTTTAAGCTCTCTACTTCTTCTTCCTCTCTCGCTGTCTTTCTTTTCTCTCTTTTCTTGACTTTCGCCCCTTTCACCATTTTCTCGTTGCTACCACACCAATTATCGAGAGTAAAGTGACTAGAGAGAAACGAAAAAAATCGACCGGTTCGCGTCGGATGCGATGCTCGCAGAGCGAATCACAAATTTTGTTCTTCTGCTAATATCTAACAGCTAATCTCGCAAACATGTGTATGACAACAATCTCAGGATTCTCGCTACCGCATAGTATCATTGTTTTAATAAAAATCGCTTTATTAGTCTATTTTTCAAGGACAAGTTTTCTACTTTCCATAATAATCCAACTCTTTTTTTCTGTACAAGAATTAGTGTTGGCTGATATATTGGCAGTTAGCGCTGTTAAGAACACCATTTCCGATGCACTCAATTTTCTAGATTAAATCTGCATTATTTCCTTATGAATAATTATTAATGAACATAGTATAATTTTTATTTATAGATCTAATTTCACAAGAGAAATATAAACATAATATAACATAATTATACGAGGTGTCGCAATTAATTAATGCGACCGATTTTATTTCTTGGCCTATCGTAATACTGAGAACCTGTAACTTCGCCACCGTAATAGTCGATCCCTACTCTCTCGATTTAGTTGCTCACCATCGCATTCTATTGTATTTCATATTTTAATATCATAGGTAGTTAACAATTGTATTAACTAATATTAGTTCAATTAGTATTTAACAATAGCAATGAGTTCGTAATCCAATCCAGTTCTTTTTAAATATTTCCAGATTAATATTTATATTTTTATTTTTACCCTTCATTGATTTTTGGTCGCTATCACATTTAAAAAATTTCAAATGAGCTAAATTTTCACTTTGTAATCAGTATTGATTGGTATGAAACTCATAGGCAGAAAGAGAAAAGAATTATTTTATAAATTGAATAGATTGTAGTGTAAAATATTATTGTACTGTGTATTCCATTTTAGTATTTTTGGTCTAGATTTTTTCTGTGTAAACAAAGCGGAAAATAACCAAGGCCAATATTTTAATGAGAAGAAATTTTATTTCATCTTTCTTGAAAAACTTTATATGAAGAGTGGGCCCGCACGTTTATTTGTGAGCAAACTAAAGTTGACGCGATCGAGGTAATAATTATTTCTATAATACACGTACAATCTAATAATCTAACATACACGTATAACGTTCCTATCCTCCTCGCGGCGGCTTACGTGCTATTTATTCAGGATTCTTTGAGAGGAGAAAAAGTATTTTCACGAGCGGACGGTATTTAAAATAATTTGTTGGTCAACAGAGTGTATTTTTAACAAAATAAAAGAGATGATTATTAAAAGAAAATATTTCAATAATATATTATATTCTTATTCCGATCGTAATCGGATATTTTCTGTAACAAAAATAGAATAATGGAAACAAAATAAGTAAGTAGAATATATTTACAATAAATTATAATATTTTGTCAACGCTTTTCCGCTATCTAATATTTCGGCGCCAATTGATGCTCGAATACCTGGAGCTATTTTCCACACGGGGAAATATAAATCTATTAGGATCGAGGCGATTTAAATCAAGAAACAAAACTAGGAAAATACTTAATTCCGTTAGTCTTTTGAGGATAGCCTCGTAACTATGGTCTAGAATTAATGTGAAAGAAGGTTCAAGATAAACAGAACTGCTAATTTTTTGAGGAACACCTCGTAACCCGGATCGCTATCTCTTGAAGGCTGAAAAACAGTTAGCCGTCTATATTTTGAGGAGCACTTCGCAACAGAAATCAAACTAATAGTTTTAGGACAATGGTTTAGAACCGGGGTACTGTTTTCACGCAGAAAATTCGTAGAGCTCTCGATCACTTTTTAGCTCCGTAAGATTTCGTATGAAGCAGCCTTATCGGATTCAGTTCATCAGGCGAACTAATATTTTGCGCTTTTTCCCGCTAATTTGCTAATTGCACAGACCACAGTAAGAGAGAGAGAAAAACACAGTGGGAGCGTACGAGAAGGGGACAGTATGACCCTCTCGTTTACGTAAATTCGCCGCGGGTTTGTCTCACTATGAGAGAGTGAGAGGGCAAGCGTCATGTATTAACCCTCTCTATCTCTCTCTCTGTTTCTCTCGATTTGTCCAGTGTAATAGAATGAGCAGTGCTTAGTGTGTGCGTTAATTAATGTTCGCGTCGTAGAGTTATCGCGTGATAATGTATGTACGATCGGTATTCTTCGTGTCGTAAGATATGTACAGTTTTTCGTGCGATATTTTGTGTGTATTATCATGTTTGTATTTTAATCATAGTATTTTATAATAATAATATTTGTGCATCTAGGCTATAGTTTGTCGTAGTGTATCAATTTCGTTGTATTCTCCTCTCTTTTGTGAACGCAGAGTTTATGTGTTTTATAACAAGAATAATTGTGTTAAATGCAGTGAATACATAAATTTTCGTTTTTCGTAGTAGTTGACGTAACAAACATGCCTCATAATCGGGTACATCCGCATGCGGAATTTCTTGTTTCCGACCCATTGTCGATAACGCTCATCGCCTACTTGGAAAATAAGGTAGTTGCTTCGTCATATATAAAAGCCCGTCAGAACCACGCATCCTTCGTAATTTTGGTGGTAGGTGGTTGGTACTGAGAGATTGGTATAGAAGACATGCCCCAGGACATGTCATCGTTAGAAGGTGGTAGTACCGGTGGCCGTGGTATTGACGGTCCGTGTTGCCGGGCATTTTTGGGCAATGCAACCTGGTCATCGTGATCTGATGATGCCTCCTCTTCATCCACAGGCACAGGCACCAGCGAATGTACAGGCGATCGATTAACCACGCGGAATTGCCATTCCACAGATAAGTTACGCGGTTGACCTTCGACCAGAAGACGAGGCGAACGGACTCAAGGCACCACCAGTCGCGGGTGTACTGATCTACGAAACAGATTTCTCAGTTGCTGCTCTGAGCGAGGAAAACGCGTTGTAAATTTTATGTAATAAAACTTAAAAAAAGCTCGTCTTCGAAAAGTTTTACCTGTCGAATGAATAGTTATAAGTTTACTGCGACCGGTAATTTATTTAAACATTTAAGCAAAGCATGTAATTTATTTATATTAGTGTTTGTCTGTGTATTATTAATTTCCGAGTTTGTGAATACAGTTTTTATGGACGAAATGGTGGATATTTTTAATTGTACACATGACAGAGTAAAATTTTCAAAGAAATCAATAATTATTCGAGTTTTTGGACATCAATGTTATTAGATATAATAAGAATAATGTGAAGTTTAATTGGAATCGAAAACCTACTTGATTAGGTACGTTTTTAGATTTTTTCATTTTCACCTTTTCTATGCTGGCTGCTACATGACCGTGGCACTCTTTCGCAACGCGAGCGAGTTCCTCTCTGCTGCTCCCTGGGTCTAATTTCGCGGGACAGGCATATTCAATAGTTGCTCTTGTATTATCTTCATTTGATTGATAAATATAGAATAGGAAAAAGTCGTACACAATATCCTCGTTACAGATTCTTGGATGTGTTCAGCGGAGTCAAAATGTCCACCTTTGACGAATTTTTTCAAATAGGGGAATAAGAGAAAGTTGATGGGTGATCTGTCCGGTGAATAGGGTACTTGAAGTAATGTAGCGTTGCCATTAGACGCCAAAAACTGAGAGACACTGAACACAATGTGACAGGAACCATGGTCGGGATGCAAAACCCAAGTCTTTGCGATCTCTGAACGCACTCTAAGCACGTTTTTTCGTAATTTTTCGAGCACATTGCAGTGGAATGCTTGATTTACGGTTTGTCCAGGTAGTACAAACTTTGGTAGTACATTCTTTGTGAACTACCCCTTTGCTGACAAAGAAGTAAATAAACATGGTTTTCAATTTGGACTGGCTCATTCTTTCCTTCTTTGGCCTTGGCGCTCCAGGAGACAGACACTGTTAGCTTTGTAGTTTAGTTTCGGGGTCATATTGAAAGAACCAACTTTCATCACCAGTAATAACCCGTTTGAGAAGAGTAGAATCACTTTCAACTTACTCGAGGTGATCTTGAGTGATGTTCATTCATTGGGCATTTTGCTCATCTACAATCTTCTTTGGTACCATCTATTCGCATAGCTTTTTTATGGCGAAATCTTCGGTTAAAACCTTTCTAACTGTATCGCGTTTAATATTCAAGTGGTCAGCCAACATTCTAATGGTTAGTCGTCGGTCCTGACGAGAAGGGCACGGACGCGCTGTTGCGTCAGATCGCACTTGAACTGGCCTTTCGCTCCGCGCCTCCTCTTTAACGCTCTCACGGCCTTTTTTAAAATCGGCATGCCACCCAAGTACCTGACTACCACTCAGGGCATTAGTACCATACACTTTAAGCACTTTTTCATAAGTTTCTGTCGCGGTTTCGCCGAATTTGGCCCAAAATTTTATCGTGCACTGTTTCTCTAAATTTATCTGTCCCATTTTCGTGACATGCACTATTCGCGCGTTGTTATAAAATATTGTATTCCCAGCAATATAAATTTATTTGGCTGGAAACCCGCCATGATTTTGCTCTATAAGATAAACAACACCGAAAAAATGCTCAAATATAATGCTGCAAAGTTGTTGAAGATACACAACTTATAAATATAATACATGAGGTGTGATATTTCTTGCCAAGATCAACTGCTGACGCCAACTTGTGACAAACACTGTAAACTTACATACATCCAGAATTTTTGAAAAAAAACCTATTAGGTGTACAACTTTGCTTCCGACGTTTTGCAATAGATGGCTGTAGCGGTAAATAGTAGTCAGAATAAATAGATCGTAGGTGTCATAAAATAAGCTTAGGTATTTGTAAATATAACGTCATCGAAATATTAGTCAATTTGTGTCTGCATTATAAAATAGAAAGTTATTTTCGATTAGACATGTCAGCTTACGAGTCAACTTCTCGTCATTTGCGGGACGTTTTAATTTTCTGCTTTAATATGAAAAAATCTGCGGTTGAGACTCATTTAATGCTCTCAAGTAACTATGATGAAACTGTTATTAGTAAAGAAACGTGGTGAGAGTTGCTTCAATGCTTCAAGAATGGTGATTTTTACGTTGAAGACCAACATGGCGGTGGAAAAGAGAAAATTTTCGATAATGCAGAATTGGAGGCATTACTTAATCAAGACTCGTGTCAAATGCAACAAGAATTGGCAGGATCATTGGGAGTCGCACAACAAAAGTCATGGGAATGCTTCAGCAACAAGAAAATTGAGTGATTTGACGCCGAGAGATGTTGAAAGACATATATTTGCTTGTGAACAACTGCTTGCAAGGCAAACACGGAAGGGATTTGTGAAGCGCATTGTTACTGAATACGAAGAATGGGTTCATTACCATAATTCCAAGCACAGAAAATCATGGGGATATTCCGGTCATGCTTCCACGTCAACGGCCAAACCGAATATTCACGGTCTCAGGATATGCTCAGTATTTGGTGGAATCAGCATGACGTAGTGTATGATGAGTTGTTAAAACCGACTGAAACTATTATAGACGATCATTATCGAACGCAATTAATGAGTTTGAGCCGAGCACTGAAAGACAAACGGCCGCAATACAACGATAGACATGAAAAAGTGATTTTACAGCATGACAGTACTCGACGCCATGTTGCGAAACTGGTCAAAACCTACTTGGAATCGTTGAAATGGGAAGTACTGCCCCACACGCAATATTCTCTAGACGTTGTTCCCTCATATTATCATTTGTTTCGATCAACGGCACACCGGTGGTAGAATAAGATCTTCAAGTGTGTCCAGACGACTTCTTCAGTAAGTTTGGTGTTCGGAAAGTAAAATACAATGTATAGATGTCTCGGGATGACTTCTACGAGGTGCTTAGTGTTCGATTGATAGAACAGAAAACTCCCCATAGAAGCAGAAATGATTAGAGATTGTTAGAGCCCATATAAACGGAAGGTTCCAAATCTGACGTTGTTGCTTGCTGCGGTAAGAGTGCAAACAATAATCCGCCTAGTTTCTCGTTTTCCAGGCTCACGAGCCCTGGCTAAGATCTGTGCATCCAGATTGGCTGATGGATATTGGCACGTACGGCAAAAATGATTCGTAATAGCCCAAAATTGATTCGATATTGATACATAACTTTTTCTTCTCGATCCCGTTATCAGATCAACGGAAGTCGCTTGTTTGTATACCATTGTGAAAATCCAGGATGACCAGAATCGACTTTTCCTAAACCTGGATATAGCAGGGAAAATATTCCTGGCATTAGTAGACCCAGGGGTGAGAAAATCCTACATTGGCCCACAATCCGGAAAAATGATCCAGTCTGCGATTATATCGGTTGTGTCATATATGCAATTACCCGACTGATATGTATGCACCAATGCCGGAAAAGGCGACTTAACATCGATGACCAAGAAATAACGGCATGTTTCAAAGCTTCAAACTCGCTGAAGTATGATCGATTTTTCCGAGGCCATCTAGTATATGCGCAGGGAAATGTTGCGGCGATTCGCTAACAGAGAGACTATCTGCAGGCGATTACTGCACTAGCAGCAGTAGCGGGCGTGGCCATGCTAAATCAGTGTGAGGGACAATCTCTCGAGAATATGCTGATAAGATTACTGCAAACACCGAGCAACAAAGTATCCCCCGTAAAATTACCGCCACACCATATCAACATACTATCACACCGACCCATCAAATAGCGGTTACGTTGCATACCCGAAAAACTGCTTCGACAAGCACATGCTGAGATTGACAGACTACTAACTGAAGAAATCATGGAACCTTCTGAGAGTTTGTGGAGTAGTTGTCCAGTTCTGGTGTCAAAAAAAACTGAAAAATCCGCTTCTGCATCGACTATAGAGTGGTCAACCAAATTACGGAGAAAGATGCATAACCGCTGCCGCACATGGATGTCCGGATCGATAACGTCAAAGGCGCACAATATTTATTAAAAATCGACTTCAGCCATGGTTATCATCAGATCCCGCTAGACGAGCGAAGTAAGGAAATTAGGGCACTCGCCGTACCCCGGAAAGGATTATACCAGTAATCCGAATGCCCTATAGAGTCACCAACTCCTTCGAGTTATACACAAAAGTTGACGGCAGTGCTAGAGCGCCTCATGAGAGGACGCCTATAAGTAATCTCTGCTGCCCAGAGGTAAGATGTCTAGGGTATATTATTGACAAAATTGGCTTACGCATCGATCCGGAAAAAATTAAACCAGTAAGCGAATATCCAGCTCCAAGAAACGTCAAGGAATTTCGAGCACTTTTAGGATGGTTAGATGGTACGCCTATTTTATAGAAAATTTGACAGAAATGAAACTATCCGTGATGAAGCTATTGAGAAAAACGTATCATGGGCATGGAAAGCGAACATCAGGACGCTTTTGACAAGTGAAAGATCTTGCTAACGCTAGCACCAGTAGTAGCAATGGCTCTGCTGAACAGACCTTATACATTACAAACAAATGACAGCAGCTACGTTCTAGAAGCTGTGATAAGACAAATAATCGAGGGAGAAAACCATAGCATACGCCAGTAGGACGCTAATTGCGTGTGAAATAAATTATACTGTTACGGAAAAGCAATGTTTGATGATACTATGGGCCGATGAAAAGATCCGCGGTTATTTGTTAGGCAAGGCCTTCACGGTCATAACGGACCACAGCACCTTAAAATACCTGCATACATTGAAGAATGCAGCAGGATGCTTGGCACGATGGGTCATAGCTCTACAGGACTATGTGAGTATATATGATTATCGTCCATAGGAAATGCGCGTTCCACAAGCTACTGGATACGTTATGTCAGTCACTAACCAAAAAATGTGTCACGACCACTTCCCTGACGATCATAGACAAAAACAAATGGTTGATCAGTAAACTGCAACAATTGAGCCGACAACCCGATAGATTCGCGGATTGGTAGACTGTAAACGGACTTTTATAGAAATACCGACTCAATTCAAAAATGAAATTATTAGGACCAGACGCAGAGGACTGGAAATTACTAGTGTTGTCGAAGGACAAAGAAAGAATCATGCACTCCAAGATCAGGAACTTTTTGAGTCAAAAAAACTCTCCACAAAATTAGCCAAAATTATTATTGACCAAGCATAAGAGCAGACATATATAAATATGTAAAAAATTGTCCCGAATCTCGAATCCATAAAGTGGAACATAGAGCACCCGCAGGGTTCATGAAAAAAAAGCATCGAAGATGCCCGTGAACAACTGTAGCTGTGTATATCATGTTACCATTTCCCGACAGGAAAGACCAACACAAATATTTGCTGGTGTTTGAAGACCTTTTTACGAAATAGAAGTACACATAGCATCTTTACGTAAAGCCACCAGACAGACATAGATAAAAGTTCTAGATGAGTTACCAATAGTTTAAATGTCCAAAATTTTTGTTAACAGATCACGGCACGGGATTTGCCAAGTAATTCGTAAAAGAGAAACGCAATGAAATAGAGATTCTTCAGCATCATATAGCGCCATAAGACGCCCAAGCTAATGCTGTAGAAAGAGTGGATAGCACCATTAAATTCATGATATCGATATTTGTCCAAAACGATCATAAAGACTGGGACTTGCATTTGCAAGAATTAATGTCTGCAATGTGTATGCAGGTACCCAAGTATCGCTAGCGTTCCTTAATTTCAAACGTAACTTGCATAAAATGCCAATTTATCGTAATCTACGAACGACATCCATTGATATATGGTCTTGAAGAACACAAAAAAAGATCGTTCAGTTATGCTTTGTTACACATAAACATTCCCGGACGCACCTAGCTTTCGCTTTATCGGCCGGCCGTGCTCTAAAATTTTTCATTTTTGCTAAACTTTTCTTTTAGTTGCAGATCTGTATATCATTGGGACTTTTGTGGACCTACAGTTTATAGTGGGTTCAGTACCACTGTGGTCTTCAATAACACAGGACTGGCTAGATCGAATGAAACGCTTGTCAGCAATCCATGAATTAGTACGAAAAAATTTGCATAAGACTAATGAGAAACAGGGGCACCAATGTAATAAAAAAAGAAGGCACGCAAGTTATGAAACTAACGATATGGTATGCAGAAGAAATCATGTATTATCATCGGAATCCGACTAATTTTCGGCCAAATTAGCCCCAAAATATATAGTCTCATGTAGAATAGTTCAGAAGATATCTTAATATGTAATTTACGAATTAGAAGATGTGGCCAATAGGAAAAGGACAAAAGTTCATATATCAGATATGAAAAGTTCTAATTCCCTAATGCTCCACATTCTTCTCCTATAAATATCATCCACGATCAATAGCATTATTCCGAGAGTACGAGACCATGGCCTACGCCACTCAGACCAGAGCGACCAGGTTATCAAAGCCGGAGACATCTCTGCACCCAGGAGTGTACACAGTCCGTTCAAGGAAGTACATCAGAAGTGATGACACATTACCTGGAAATGCAATCCAGGAAGAGCATCCATAGATTAGATCAGCAATATGTCATTTGAATCATCCCTGGTAAACACTAGCAACCCCCCTATCGACCCAGAAGATACCGGAAAGTCGCACCCTAGCCCTACCGACACCATAGTGTACAGACAGTATGAATAATCGAGGCGCCCAACAATTCACGATGAGAATGTTCGGAAGGTCAACGAGACAGACTTAATTTTCAATCCATTTAGAGAATGCTACGAGGAGCTGGGGGAAACAACATAACACAACCCGAATTCCGTCCAAGTACGTACATACATTTTAACGCGCCCAGCTGCCATACCCCCACTAGATACAAAACACTATCGCTTAGACTACAAAACAGATTTTGATCTCTTTAAACGAGTGTGTGAAGTCAATCCAGTTCCTTGCATCGAAGATTCTGCACCGCGCTAGGCAAAGAGTATTGATTCCGTCATAATGAATGACCCCATCTCAGAATGAATGGAGCTTGTAGTAAAGTCACCACGAAATTTTTACCGCCTAAAACACCTTACCCATCCATGCCCTCGACGCGTTTACTGGAGCTTATCCGCATTCCAGCGATGCGTGATGGATGTTGGAACGGTAGAGAGTCATCTCACTGTTATACTGATTGCCCACACCCACGCAAGGAAAGCTTGTGCTATAGGTGTATTAATCCAGCTAAAAGCGTACAGTTCTGCGCCTTATGTAGACATGGACCGACTCCTGCAGAGTCATTTTGGGCGAGGATGAGCGACAGCGTGCAAGAAGAAGGCAAAGACGATGCAACAGGTATCGTTCGGTGAAAAATAAGACGAAAGCGGTGTACAAATGACGCAGGCCACGATGACACCGATTTTAATGGATGATACCATTGTTACACCACCTTCAGTAACACAAACACTGAAACAGGCAACCGGCATATTAGATCATACTACCCAGCGCATTATAGTATTTATTCCAGGATCGTCAGCTTATTGTAACTAATAGATGACATAAATTACACCCACAAAACTTCCTCTTACCGTATCCTCATTCATCCCACCATACGGTAACTAGAAAAACAGCATAAACATTAAAGCCAACCCAAACTTTCCCCTATACTAACACTCGTGTTGCCGCAGGTGCAAATAGGATGGCGCGATCACTAATATTTACCCGTGTTGATAAAGAGCGAACTCAATAGTACTCGCAGTAAAAATGCACAAAGATCGCGATCTAATCAACACTGCCATAGTTGTAATCAATTAGACACAAAAATTCTAATACATCCCCTGTTTCTAGCGGAGCATAAGAAGGGGAGAAATAGTTAGATTAGAATAGTAACGTTATTTTATAACCTTAAAATCACGTTCAACTTAGGAATACGTAATTAGGAATCCTTTTTTTACTTTACCGGTATTCAGATATTATTCGCGATTAGAATAGAAATGCATCTCAAGAAAATTAAAAACTCGATCTTGGACTGGTGATGTCGGTAAGAAATTTCATTTATCCACCCCTTACGCACCCAACGAAATAGCCTCGCATACGGAAAGGATTATGGCTCAGTGGGCTTGCTCACTTCCCTTTTGAAAAAGAGAGTTGTAACCGTCGTTTCGACGCGTATGAGTTGCGAGCTGTTGGATATCAATATTTCGAGTGCGGTCGAGATCAACGCGAGCACGCGTTTTAACCCGTTTGCGCTAAGCCAGGATACGTTTAGAAAGATCGTAGAGGAAAAAAAGTATTAAATGTAATATGTAAGTGAATCAGTTAATTCATTAAATAGTTAATTAAAATTAATGAATTTATTAAAATTATCTAGTCTATTGCAATTGTAGTGGATAAGCAATAAGTCGATATGGAACTTTGGGAACATAGATTATTCCATTTTTGTCTTACAGTTGTTGTTATTGATCGACGTAATAAATTTGGTTCTTTACAAGTTTTGACAGCACTGTATCAAATAAATAACTATTTAAATACTATAGTCCTTCAATACAAGGTACCTTATTGTTTGTCAGGCTATAATGGCCAATTGATGAACAATGGTTGGTTTTGTTTGCAAGATTTGCCATTATATTCAACATCAATTCCTGGTTTTTCCAAAACATTACCAAAACAATATTGTACACCTTCTTTAAACCATGCATTGATATATCTTATCAAAAACTTACTTAATTGATATAAATGCATGAAATTGACATGATCAGTATACGATAGGTTTTCGTTATACCGTTAGAATTTTTTTGACTACAGATACTACAAATTTTTCTCGATTTACTTTTAAAATAATTTTTGTCAAAAGATTTATTTTTTAAACTAAGACATCTTAATTTTTTTGGATCACCCTAAAAATTTATATAATAATTTTGGAATTTTTATAAGTATTATAATTATATGCGAAGCATAAATATTATATTCTTTTAGATTTTATATTTAAATTAAAAATATTTTTAGAAATTTTTTGCAAGTTACATCAACTCTAGAAGTATATTTCATTTTCGTTTTCATTTTCTCAAAAATTTAAAACAAATACAAACATATATGGTTAATTATTCTCGAAAAATATTTAATTTTTGGTCCTTTGTATATTGCCTACTTTATTCCTCTACTGTCAACACCAAATATTAATCTTCCATATGTTAAATTAATTTAAATTATTTTTATTTTTATTAGATAGAATAATATCTATTAATTAAATATACTATTTCAAATCTGATATATATATATATATATATATATATATATATATGTACCATCCTGTATATATATATATATATATATATATGTGTGTGTGTGTACCATCCTGTATATATATATATATATATATATATATATATATATATATATATAGGATGGTGGAGTGTCTCACTATACACGATATGTTCGTAATTTTCTAGATGAAGTTTTTTTCAATCCATGGGTAGGGCTGAGAGGTGCTATAAAATGACCAGCTAGATTACCTGACTTAAAACATAGGGTATATAAAACAAAACGTCAAAATTTAGATGTATTACGGCAAGGAATTATTGATGAATCAGCGATGATTCTTAAGGAAATGATCCAAAACGCAGTTGATGCTTTTTACCACCGATTAACTTACTGTCAAGAAGTAAATGGAGGTCAATTTGAACAGTTAAAATAAAAAATTGCAGTCCATAATGCTCATTATCAAATGTGAGAGGCAAGGGGACTCAGACTAATCAAACACTCCATCGCGAGAAACATGGGGACACACGCTAATCCAGCACCCCAAGGGGAACAGATTTTACTATGTCCACGTCGGTGTCCCTGGATAATGTCTAAAGTAGATAAGAAAATTCAAAGTAAAATGTCCTTGAAGGGCATCGCCAAGGCCGTGCAGAGCGTCACCGTTGCACGCACCTTGATAAAGGTAATAGATTCTGTGGTATAAAAATTAAGAATTTCCTATGCCAAGAGATTTCCAGACCTTGTTTGAGGTTAGATGACCTTGTGTGACTATCAAGGTCATCCTTGACCCATAAAATGAGCATATGTTTGGACGTAAGATTTTCTACTCTTTCGATTTCCGTTGCCAAAATAGAGGTCACCACTGAAAAAACCAAAGTTGACCTTGAAATAACCTCGAAAGTCCAACCCAAGGTCAAATGAAAGGTCACTTTGAATTTCCTTGATAAAAGTTACCTCTAGATTGACCATAACCTTGTCCAAAATCAGTTTACCTGGAGAAGTATTAAGGTGTTCCGGGACTTTTTGGACACCCTGTATATATATATATATATATATATATATATATAAATATATATATAGGGAATGAGCCGGACAAATATGCGTATTTATTCTATTTTTCTTTTCACGCATGTCGTTCTGAATCATGTCTCTCCTTCGCATTCCAATATTTACCCTACTCCACTCCCTTTGGCTTCAAGTCGAATCTTATCTAGCAGTATCCTATCCTTATCGATCGTCAACGAACCTCGTTAGTTTTTCTGCCGCAAAATTTTATTTAGTTGATGCTGCAAGGGAACCAGATTAGCCTATATCCCTGAGAATTTATACTAATCTCTACTAAGTCGTCACATCATGTCTAGATATCGTATGCTACCGCCCCAACATGAAGGTCCCTGCAGAAATGATCCCGAAACACAAAGACATGTATTGTAATGTATTTTATCGTCCGAATATAGAACTTCCGGTATAATTTGTCTCAACATACTTGGACCTCGTATTTTATTTTTTGAGTACAAAATACTCAGTAGAAATCTACTGTAGGTGCACAAATTAGTCCATAGAAGTCATACGAAGACACTTACAAATCGTATTCTATCGCCCAGAGACCAAACGTCCTGTAGAAATCTTCAGAAAGACACAGTGTAGTGTTTTTAGACATAGTGTTTTTTATTGAAAATCATTTGACTTTGATCTACAGAGTAACTAAATAAGGTATGATTTTAGTCGATATTATTAGAGATAATAGGGGAACATCGGTAACAGTTATCGGCTAGACTGTAGTAAAAATTTTCGTCTAAAATATAGGGTTGTGATGGCTAAAGCAATCTCTCTTCGACCCACACAGGGGAGGGGCCAAAAGTGTGCGCCCAAAGTTTTAATACAAAGGGGGTACAAAAAACACAACAATTGTATAAAATTTTTTTTAATATACTTTGCATTAAAAATAGTCTTCATTAGAAGTAATACATAATTGAGTAAAACTACCATTTTTTTGCCAAAAATGGAGTGTTGGTTGACATAAATGCGAGTACATTATTGTGGATAAGGAAAAAACAGCGATCTTTCCGCAACTCGGATCTAACACTTGCAATTATTTTACACAAGCAATCGAACACTTGATGACAGAATAATCGTACCTGGAAGAAAAAACGTTTGATTTAAATTTAAAATACAAAACTATTATTAAAATGGGTCGCATTCACATTAATTGAATAAATTTTGGAATTATATTGGTATTTAACCTGAGAAAAACTTTTATTAAAACGAATTTTTAGTTTTATAACGTAATTGAAAGAAAAAATATTTGATTCGTAATTATAAACTGTATTTTTACTTTGTAACTGAAGAACCAAAATATAATTATTACATAATTTTAGTTTCATCATTTATATGTAATTACTACGAGTATATTATAACGGTACGACCCCCGCTGCCGGACGCCAGATTTCGGGATTGCGAATCGGGGTTTAAAAGAACACAAGTATATTCCTTCGACAATATCTTTATTATATATTCTACGTTACATATAAGTATTTACCATTGGCAATTCGCCTGTGTGGGTGATAGTGATGTCTATGAAAGTCTCCGTATACTTTTCTCGTGTACGTAGCTCTCACTTCGTGATCTCGCGCGTTCTAGTGCGAGACAGTCCCTCGCACTAAGCTCATACTATTTTCTACGGCGCTTGAACGACGCGGACCCAGAAGTATCCAGGTTCAATTCGCGGACGCGCTTATATCTACCCAGACATGATTCGTCGATGCGCTTATATCTAGGACGAGCGACGTAGACCCGCACGTATAGCACTGGCTCGATTCGCGGACGTGGTTATAACTACGGTGAACTTGACTGCAAGTTAAGTGTTCGCGACTTGCGCATCTAGTTCACATTCTCTGCGAGTGGCGACGTGTACTTGAACGCATCCAGGCTCTAACGCGGGGGAAACCACGAGAGTGGCGAGGCTGGCGTACAAGTCAGGTAGCCGTTGTTTTAAACCGTCTGGACACCTCCAGAGTTAGTGGCTGGTAGTCTCAAAAGCACCCAAGAATCGGCTAGCGCAAGCAAGACAGTCTGTCAGACTGCCCCGAGTCATGGTAGGGTGAGCGTTCCCACACTAGCGGTGCATTAGCGATCCATGAAATTCTCCCCGGCTTTACCCTTGTGGGCTGCCTGCCGGTGGCTCAGTGTTGTTGGCGATGGCCCGGTGTTGGCCTCGATGATGCGGATCTGCTTGATTCGTGGCTTGTTGCCTCTAGGTCGGCGGGCCTAGAGCTTGGCGGTGTGCGGCTGACGTAGGCTATGACGCGTTCTCCGTGGTCGATTTTCTCGAACAGCTCTTGTTGGGCCATCTTCCATTCCCATTTGTGCTTTTTCCGTAGTAGCGTGATTAGGGGTGCCACGAGTTTTCACACATCTTCCAGGAATCGCCGGTACCACGATAATAGTCCCAGGAAGCGTTGGAGCTGTTTGACGGATGTGAATAGTGCGAGCTCGAATAGCCTATCGAATACCTTGCGCAATACGCTGATGTGTTTCTCGTAGATGGTAATCCAGCAGGCGTTGGAATGTTGCTAGTACCACATGGAAGCTGAAGGGAATTAATTTAAACTCGTAGAGACTGCGACCGGAGACCGTGAAGGCCATGAGTGGCTTACTGGTTTTCTCGAGTGGAATCTGCCAGTACCCATTCTTCAGGTCGACGCTCGATAGAAAATGCGCACCCTTGAGTTTGCCTAGGGTAGCAATGACCTGAGGAAGCGGATAGGCATCCTTTTTTTGAAACCTCATTGAGTCGCCCGAAGTCGATGCAAAACCGCTTTTTTCCATCTTTCTTGGTGACTAAAACGATGAGGGAACGCGAGCTGATTGTCGACGATTGGATCATCCCTTCCTCGAATAGGTTCTCGATTTTCTCTACGATAATTTCCTGAGTTACCGGATTCCTCGGCTGATATCGTTGTTTGATCAGTGTGGAGTCGGTCAATCGAATAGCATGGATCGTTAATAAAGTGGTTCCGGAGACGATCTCGAAGTGAACGGTCGCTCGTTTGATGAATTCAGTCAGTATTCTTGCTTCGTTGGGCGCCGGATCAGATAATCCCTCCGTCTGCACCCCACAGCAGGCAGTGTTAGCTCCACCCAGTGTCAGGGGCTAGTCATTGAGGGATATTCTTATATTTAGTTTCGTTAGGATGTCCATCGCTAACAAGACGTCAGGTGTCTGTGAGGTAATGATGGTGTATACGTGATGGACCGGCCAATCAATATTTATTGATTATTTATTCATCATAGATAAATATCTATCAGTTATTACATTAATATTTATAATAAAATCGATTATTAGAATATAATCGAGTTATATTATATTTTAAAATCAATGAAATTAAATCGAATTATTATAAAACGTGAAAGAAAATCTGACTACATTTCTTAAAAGGTAATCAGATTTACGACCTTCCTATGGGTCAGACAACACAGCGCGGCGCAAAAGAATTAGAGATGCGCGCCGCTAATTATCAAGCCCCAAATAATTATAGTGTGCTTTAATTGCGTTTTTGTCGATTCCTTAAATACAAATTAATAAATATTTTCATTGGTCTTACAGTCTAACTAAGTAAATCGAAAATAATAATAATAATAGGTAATAATATCAATCTATATATTTATATTAATATTAATACATCAATATACAATAAATAAAAAAGAAAAAAAAGAAAAAAATTAATTGACTGAATTAAATTTACAAGGAAGATTAAAGTCAATAATCAGTTGAGTTTTTTGGACATTAATCTCATTACATGTAGTAATAATAAAGTGAAGCTTTATTGGTATAGAAAACCTACTTGGTCAGGTAGGTTTTTAGATTTTAATTCACGCCACCTATTCGGAAAGAAAATTGGAGCACTGAAAGGTGTCATTGACAGAGCAATAAAATTGTCACATAAAGATTTTAGACAAAATAATTTACAGATAGTAAGAGAAACTTTCATTAATAATGAACATTCATTTGAATTTATTAATAAATTAATTGCTGAGAGATTGTTTGATATTTATAATCCCGAAAATAGACACAATACACGAGTTGATGTTAACAGAGGTAAAATGATTGTCTTACCATATGTTAGAGGATTCTCTGAAAGAATTAAAAGAAATTTTCGGAAATATAACAATCAAATTTTCTGTAAAAATAGCAATAATTTATGTAAGTTATTTAATAATTGCAAAGATAAGGATGATCTATGTTTAAAATCTGGAGTTATATACAAAATTAATTGTAGGTATTGTTATAAATAATACATTAAACAAACAGATAAATATTTAAAAAAGAGAATTCATGAACATAAATATAGTTTACGTAGTTCACATATTACTTCCGGTTTATAGAAGCATTGTTTAAAGTTTTTACATTTTTTTGATTTTATGAATGTGGATATTTTAGAGTATGGTGTTAATAATAAGTATAAAAGGGAGTCTTGAAAGTATTCACATTTCCAAGAATCAAAATAATGTGAAGTTAATGTTTGGGTCTAGTAAATTAGGTAACATTTATCATTTCCTTATTAAATTGATTGGTTTTGAACATTTTGTGTAGAGGGGGATTTTATATTTAATATACAAAATTTGGTAGTGGGGACAAGGTATATATATTAGGTGTACAAATAAGATTCCGCCGTTTTGAAAAGATCGTACCACCGATAAGATAACATCGAAATAGTCAGCTCTAAAAAGTCGTATAGTATATGTTGACATCTGGAAACAGTATAACCTTTTAGTGTTTCTGACTTTTTGCTAGCATCACTTAGTTTTCATTGTGTTAAGATGTCAAGTTTTGAGCCAAGTAAGCCTCATTTGCGGAAATTGTTAATTTACTTCTTCATTTAAAGCAATCTGTAGCTGAAGCACATCGGCTACTCATAGAAGCATATAGTGATGATAATTTAAGTGAGAGATCTTGTCGGAAGTGGTTTCAAAAATTTAAAAAGGGATGGCTCCTAAGCACAAAGCCCGACGAATCTTCCGCGAATCATCCATCCCGCGTCTACGATAAAATAGCGCAAACTCCGCGCCGCTCACTCCTCTCGTCTCTTACGACCCTCTACGGAATTTTGTTGACTGAGCCGGTTGAATCACGGTAACCTATTTACGGTAGCCGCCCCCGTTCTCTTTTAGGATAAAGGGACGATAGCCAAACAAAGGTAGCCGCTGTTTCGTTAGCCGCGCCCGTTCTCTTTCAGATCGGGACGAGAGCCAGGTTCTCAGTAGCCACTGCGACAGTAACCGCTCCAATTGTCTTTCAGTAGAACGGGACGAAAGCCAAGTTATAGGTAGCCGCGATACAAATAACTGCTCCCGTTCTCTTTCAGCAGAACGGGACTAGAGCCTCACGACTAACTCGCAATTTCCGAGACGAACGCGACTACCCCACGTTAGTCTCCCCGCATGAGCGCACGTGACCCGATCTCGCCGCTTATCCTAAGACTCCCATGATTCAACCGCTGCGAAACGTCGTTCCGCGCCGATCTCCCGCACTGGTTGAATCGACGAGTCTAATCCATTAACCCCTGATAGAAGGGCAGTGCCTCTTAAATACCTTTATTTAGGCCCGCAATGATAAATACAAAGGGTGCTTATATTAACTATACGCGTTCCGTACGTCACCTATTAACGCCTAATTTAATAAAGCGGCAGTCGCCGTAATCATCCTTTCTTTAAACGAAGTTCGGCCCACGGCAGGAAAAGTCCTCTTTTTGTAACTGGCAGGCGGTTGAGCGCAAAAGGGAAGAGCTTGCATGCTCTCTTGAACCTAATGCTTTATCGGCGGCTAGTGACTCCCCACTACGCCGATCCTATCCTGCCTAAAAGTATCGCGGCCGCAGCGACATCGAGCCCACGCGCGTGACGTACGTGATCGCCGTCTCCGTATGACTTCTTCTTCTTCGAGCTCGTCGCCACTTGTTTACGCCGCAGACGAAGTTCTTCTTCTCTCTGCTTTGATCTCCTTCATTGCAGGCCGAGCGTCGGCGGTCTTGCCTACTTCATGTTTACATTTGGCGCATCGGGCCGATCGAATTTCTATGAAACTCGTCGTCTTCTGTACTCGACTTCTCAATTCCTCGGAAATAATATTAGAGCATTTATTATATAAAATTATAATTTTTATTTTAACAGTCAAGACTCGAGACCTTGACGCTTCGAAGGCTTATTTTGCGCTATGCTACTAACGTGTATGTTTTGCCACACAACAATATAAATACTTAATGTAAAAAATAGATTCAATTTTAGAAAAAACCATTTACTTAAAACAATTAAATAGTTTAATAAAAATCTTTATTTATTTAAATCTAATATTAAAATCTTTCTGCTTTTTTTAATAAAATCGAAGAAATATTTATTAGTTTTTAAGAATGCTATGGGTCTAATCAAATAAATATATTTCATCGTTTGATACAGTTATATAATTTTTCCAAGTAAATAGCTTTCGAAACATTGAAAATATTTGTTATATTAGCAGTCACACTTAGTTTCCGACCTTCATGTTTAAATGGCGATATAAGTAGTACCAAAAGTCAGGTGCGTCGGATCTAGTACTTAGTTTTTAGTTTTGGAATTTATCCATCAAATTCAGTTAACAGGCGCCATAATTTGTGTAACGTTATAATTTTTTGATCAGTGAAAAATGAATCGTGATTAATCGTTTTTTCGAGATGTCTTTTTGAACTATATTGATTTGAAGAAAAAGAGTGTAGCAGAAACTTATCGACTGTATCAAGAATGTTATGGTAAATAAGTTCCATTACTTACAACATGTAAAGAATGGTTTCAGCGGTTTAGAAGAGGAGATACGAATGGAGAAACGAAAGACAAAGAAGGTTCTGGACAACCGAAAAACATTGAAGATAGTGAATTGCAAGCATTATTGAACGAAAACGCAGCTCAAACGCAGAAAGAACTCAGGAATAAGTTAAGAGTTAGTGGCAGAGCAGTTAGCAAACGTATTGTTTTTCTATATTATCATTAAGTTTGAGCTTAATTCCAACTTCTTGCAAATAACATAATTCATCTATTATTCGATTAAAAACTATTTCATTTTTAAAAAACTCTCTGTCAAGTGAATTAAACAATGAAAAAACGAATATATTGTCCAGCTTTGAGTGAAATCTTTCTGGTAAACAAGGAATACTTATATATAAAGCTCCTGTTTTAGCAATTACTTTGTGTGTTCCTAAAGGGTTATTATTTTCGTAATCGTCGAAATATAATACCAATGGAAAAATTATTTTGTCTATATCAGAATAATTACTTTTCCAGTATTTTCCTTGTATTAAACTTGAAATAATTTCTGAATCTTTTTTTAATAAATTAACGAATTCTATAGTTTCGTAAAAAATATTATCTATTCAAAGAAGTTCTTTAATACTGTTCGCAAAGGAATCACCTGAATATTTACTGGTACTAATTTCATGGCATAAGAAGTTCCTTCCCTGCGAAATTGTCGTCTTTCACCAATTTCAATACTTATTGGCTCTACAAATGTTTTTTGTCTTTTAAAATGCTTTAAACACTTATATTCGGTATCAAAGGAACCGAGAAAATTAGAAGCATTTTCAAAAAAATTCGTTTCAATTTTACTTTCTCCTTTTTATAGATTTCCAATTTCTGGACGTCATCGGCAATTATTTTTGTTAATGCTTTACAAACATCTTTTGTATCATTTACTATAGATTGTACTCTATTTCGGTTAATATCACTATATCGGTATATCTTGCTCATATAAAAAAGGCCTAAGTTATCTAGTAAATCACTGTTATCATCTCCTCCATTGCATTCTGAATTATTCTCCAATAAAATATTATAATTCGCATCATCAGAATCGCTTTCATAACTTAATTGTTGTATATAATAACTATCGCTAATTGAATTTACTGCCGGCGTTTGTTGATTTTCATAAAAATCAGAAATACAAAAATTATTTAATTTAGAATACACTGAACCTCTGCTCAAAGTAGAATTTTGCTGAGTTGGTAATAAGTTAAATTTTGTAATTACCGCATTTTCAAAAATATCGTGCTTTGATTTTACATGTTGTAGAAAAGAATGCATTATCGAATATGATCTGCCACAATTTTCAAAAATACATTTATAATTATGAGCATCTTGATGAACATATTTTATATGACTCAGTAAACTGTTTTTATCCTTATAATTAGAGAAACAAAATGAACATTTATTCATTTTAATTTGATGTTTCTTGTAATAAATACTGATTAATATGTCCTAATAGTACATTTAATGAAACGTTGTTTATATCATTAGGCAAATGGAGTTGAAACAAGCACTTTTGAATAGAATACTATATCGTTAAAGAATTGGTTGGGTAATGGCAGTCGAAAGCAAAAAAGACTTGGAAAGCTAACGTTATTGCTTCTAAGCACTTTTTTCTTTTATATTGTTGACGATTTATAATTACTATATATTTAGAAATAGAAAATAGCTCCCCAATAGCAACAATCAGTGGTTGGAAGGTTGGATTATTTTGTTTTAACTTTTCTTGCAATTCAGTCACAGATGGTTCTAAATCCGCTTCAGTCTACAATTATTTTAAATAATTAATATTATAAGAAATTCCAATATATTTATTCATTATTATTCTTACATTTAAATGTAAAATGAACGTTTCACGTCTTTCCTGCATTGACAATTTAAATGGTCACGAACCGTGTCGCCGTTATTGATATCATTATTTATACTTCTTTTGATCCGTTTTTTTTGGGCGTTGAGAACTGATGACGTATGGAAGTAAGTAAAAAATTATAAAATCTTCTTAATCTATAAAAACAAAATAAATTTATATTTAATAATCATTACCATTTTTCATTAACATACCATTGCTCAGTGTATTTAGTTTCAAACTATATAGTAAGCCTTGTTCTTCGGGAGAAATTTTTGCTTTCTGTAAAAGTAAACATATGCAGTGTTTTATTTTTTTCCATTCACCTTCACTAACTATTTGGGTACCGGGTTGTAATCGCGAAAAATCACCTTCAATCTGAAAGAAAATTTATTTTGGTAATTTCAATGTATATTATTGTTAATATTATTGTCAAATCATTTATTTCATTCTTTTTTATGGTATTTTTTATTATTATTATATATTTAATATTATTATAAATTACATTTAATATTTAATTTTGATTTAATTCACAATTAAAACAGTTTTACTATACTCATACCAGCTTATAACCTTCTTGCACTTATAAACAGAGATACTTTTCTATATAACTAGTTGTTGATACTGCATCTACTATAAGCTGCGGTCGTCGGATTTCATGCGTGTCTCTCCAATAGTCTGTCACTTTATTCCAGTCATCTAAGTTATTTTTCAACCAGTCTAACTTATTTAAATCTGAAGAAAGAGCAATAAGAATTATGAATTAAGAAAAATAAAAATAGGCGATGATTAGAATGTTTAAAAAATTTAAAATTTATATGCATTTATCATTAATATCAAATACGCTGACTTACCTTCTGTAGTAGTTAAATAAAAAGCAGTATCTTCGTTATTTTTACTCTTAGCCAACAATCCAACTCTTCGGAAACGATCCTTCTCAGAATTATAGTGGTCCCATAATTTACCTCCTGCAGGAATTCGTTGATTTCGTATGGCTTTAAAGGACGTATAGTAAGTTGCTGCTGTTTCATTTGCACAAATACCTGCTATTTCATTTGAGAGCGTCGTAAATCTAGCCTTAGAAATTCTTTGACAGATTATTAATAATGTATATTCATTGTTATTTCAAAACCTTAAATTATTTTTATAAATTATTCACTAACTGGGATTTTTCTAGTTGTTCGACACGTGAAATATTCCTAAAAAGCCAATTCTTTTCTCTTTGAATTACTAGTCTGACTAATTTGTTTCTAGTATTTTTTGGCAAAAATTTATGTAAATTATATTCTTTTAAAATTTCCTTACCCCTAGTATTTGTTTGTAAGTAATGTAGTAAGCCCTGAAACATAAAATGTGCATATATTAGTAATTTATAATAATAAACATCTACTTATGTATATACATTAAATTTTATATATATAGTTACTTACTGTGTCGAATTGATTGAATAATGTATCTGCAAACGGTTCGATATTAGATTCTGCAGTATTTAAAAAATACTCTTTAGTTTCACACAGTGAAGTATTATTAGAACTGAATTTTTCACTCTGTTAAATAATATTTCAAAGGAGTTAGTACGTTAATTATTTTAAAAAAATTTGTTTATAGATTATAACACAGTGATATTGGAAGTAATTTTTGAAGGAATAATAATGGAAATTAATAAGAAAAAAGGCATATTACCTTTGAAATGGTTATGAATAAATAATAGGAAGGGATGTTGAGGAAGTAATGCTTAATTTTCCTAAGAATTTTTATTTACCTCTTCTATCTCACTTAGTTCCATCATTATCTATAAAAATTTATTAACAAAATACAGCTTGCATTTACCCCAAATGTTAGTTTATGTGATTATACATATATAAATAAACAAAAATTAAATGAGTTAACTATTTTTGAATGAGTGTTGGCACTTACCTTAATCAGTTAAACTCTGAAATCGTTACAAAATCTTCTTGAAAATCTAATTCTTTTCCTGTACTAAATATTCTTCAAGCTTTAGAGTTGCAATCACGTGTACTTTTTAGAGGTTATGTTTTTCTCACTAAAAGTCGTTATGTACATACGTAACAAAACATTGGCAAGAGCGCCACACTAAGCTTCTATCAGAGCTCTGCGCATGTACACAACCGCAAACTGTTCGCTATCGCATGAGAATTAATGACAATTGCAATAGTTTCTCTCCAAAATTACTATATATTTTCGTAAATAGTGCTATAAAATTAAGTAATTTTTGGAGATTAAGATTTTTCCTATATTTGATAGTAATTATTCCTAACGGAGGTTGCAATTTTCAACAAACTTTACGTAAATTCTACCAAGAATCTCGTAAAAACATTTGTTTTGTCATTCTATTACACAATTACTATACTTTCAGGTATAATTTATTGAACTATTTGTAATATTTACTAGGAAATTTCTCTCCGTGTATATAATTGTGTTCTGAATTTTCATATTTTTCATTCATTTAGTCTTTAATGTATTCTTTGTATGTATTTTTCTCGAAAATTATTAACAATTATAATTTTCATATAACTTTGTTGACAATATTTTGCAATAAATGCATTTTCTTTTCATTTTTAAGCTCAGCGTAGATGATTATTTCACCTAAGATGTTTTTGTTTCAAGATTACCTTTTTTTTCATTTTCTTTCATCGCTAATAAATTTGATTTAGGAGGAGTACATGTCGGTATATTTGTATTTCTTCAATATTTTGAATCTTTGTGTAGATTTGTTCCAGTAATTGAGTCAGTTTTCTGAGCTAAAACAACTATTCGAAATTCCAAAGTTAGATTCGATATAATTGTTCTTCTTAGATGTATCTGCAGAAAATTTTGGTGTGGATTTATTTTTAAGACTATCTGGAATCAAGTATGATTGACTTTGTATGGTTCGTTTGTTATGATTATTTATTTAAATAAAATGCCTCACTTGTATTCGTTTGGTAATAGGATTTTTAGTATCTTATATTTTTAGTTTAATTATTTTGGATTTCATTAGTGTTTCAATTTTAAGATTTTTATTAAACGTTTTCAAATCTAGAGATTCAAAAGTTTCTAAACAACAATACTAAAATATGGAGATATACATGGATATGAAACTCGAAAAGATCTCTCAAATTGAAACTGTTCCTCTATCAATCACTTCTCTTGCGATGTCTATATTCTGCACAGTATGTTCTGCCTAATTTTTGGTACTTTACTTTTATATTCCTTGGTATTATTTTATTCAGTTCTTAATTTCTAAAATGTAGGATTTATGAATCGATGTCTCTTAATCTATTAGCAAATGGCATGACATCTTCATTGCTGCCTTGAATTTGACTTTGTAGTTGGTATATTAATTGATGTATTCTCTCTGTTGAATTCATTTTATGTTTATTTTATTTAGTCTTCGTTATGATTTTCTTAAACTTCCAATTTAGTAATTGCTTTAGTGATATTTCTTTATTTCAATTATTTTACGACATTTATATGCTTATTCTATTTAATTAATTATGTTGTTCTTATCTTCATAAATTTTCAATTTTGTTCTTTTCGATTAAGTTTCTTTGATCATCCTTCAATAACTATATTTTCAAATTTTAATAATAATGGTACTGTTCATTTCAAGTTGCGATCTGTAATCTGTAATCAGACTTGATTGCGGTTAAAAGTTTTTTTTCATATTTTGTTGTTTTGATTTTTTTTTGACTCAAAGGCAGTTAAAGGTAGCTATTTTTAAAGGTTCAGAGGCTTCGGTGCTTGATCGTTTCTAATGATTCATGAATTACAAAATATTCCTTTTCTTAATGGTGACATTATTTTAGTCATTTCTTAAAATTATTTTTTCATTTTTAAATAATAAGAATTTTTGCTGATTCCTGAACTTGTATATAATTTAAATTTGAACTTTTCATCGATTATTGATTCTTTTTTCTCTTTCCTTTATATATATTTTCTTTTTTTTTTTATTATATACATAAATGCTGATTGCTTCGAATTATAATGTTGGTATCATTTGCAACAAGAATTAAATCGTAAAAATAGTAATTTATGCTAAAATATATTTTAAACATTTTAATTAAGGGTGTCTTGAAATTAGGGACTTCTTAACATAATTACAAATTAATCAATTAATAATTAATAATAAATTATTGGTTATTACTTCCTATTATTCTATAATTTAATTTAAAAGATTATAATTATTATCGTTTCCTTTTCATTTTATTGGCTTCTTTTATTTCTTCGAAAAGTTGTTTGCTTATAAATATAATAGCACGCCTCGTCTCGGTTTTCTTAAACAGTTCAATAATATCTATGTAAAAAGTACTATATGTATAAATCTATATTCCTATAGATAATTAATCTGTTACAAAGCAACGTCCGCTTTAAAAATGTGATATTTCAAAAAGGATTTTATACAACGTATAAATATATATATATATATATATATATATATATATATATATATATAATCCTAGTTCTTGTAGAGCACACTTTATAGGTACTGAATTTCCAGTTATACGCTTACGCGCTGCTGCTCGAAGACCATCTATTCTTCTGAAAAATGCGCTACTATTCCACGCTGTATGTCCCCTTCTAACGTAATTTTCTTAGGTATCAGTAATTTCGTCCTAAACAATAGCTCAAAGGGAGTAGTTCCAATAGATCTTTGATACGTTCCATTGGAAGCGTGTTGCGTCCCACTTAAGTTTCATTACCACTTACGTGGCTCCTCTGTTTCAATCTTGGACATCATGGCAATAACTATGGCGTTTATCCTTTCTACTTGCCCATTACCGCCTGGTACTCGAGCCGTTATGACCAAGTGCTTTATTTTCTCCTCTTGACAATACTCTTCAAATTCGCGGGACGTGAAGGGTGTACCTCGATCTGTTACCATAGAAAACACTACTGGTTTCGAAAATACTACTGGATTATCTTCAACTTACTAACTACTTCGCATGTGCCTGTGAACTTCGTGGGGAAAATCCGAGTATATTTGGTGAAAGCATCTAAGATGACGAGCAAATACTTATACCGCTTTCCCGTGGTCATCAGTAAGCCTAAATGTTCGGCGTACAAGGTGTGGAATGGTGTGTCGTTCTGAGTAATCGGCTCCCAATATGCAGCGCAAACAATTTTGGATGCACTGCTCGACACACTGTTCCATTTTTGAGAACCAATATTCACGCGCCAGCAGTTGAACCATCTCGTTCATGCCGAACTGCCCTACCTCGTGCGCAGCCTTTATAGGCTATTGCCCTTCCTCGTGTTACCACCGATCGTTTTTCGCCTTCTACTACCTTGTACACGAGGCCATAATTTAAACAATAGTCCCTACACTACGCAGGTTCCAGAGCAGTGTTGATAGTAGCGATGCTGTCGTCAGTGATTGCTATGCTCTAGCAAGGCACTAGAGTAGTGCGTCGTCGACAACTTTTATTGATATCGCGTGGTTCAGCGCATCAACATGCGCCATTCTGTTCCCAGCGCGGTATTCTATAGTGTAATCAAACTGTTCAACAAACATTGCCCACCGGCCCGCTCTCGGCGCATGTGGTGCCTTAAAACTCCTTTTTCTCCATTCTCTGTGGGAATATTACACAATCAGTAACGATCTTAAACTGATCTTAGACTAATTCCCAGGAGATAGCAGTGGAACTTCTCTAAAGCTCGTATAACGGATAGGACACCAGCTCGTAGGTACTGTATTTTTCGCATCGTCTTCCTGCTCATCAAATATACAGGATGCCACATTTGATCATTCGGGTGCTTCTGGAGAAGTATGGCTCCGTAGCCATCGTGGAAGATGTTGATCTGGAGTTTTAGTCCCTCTGTGCTAATAGTACAGCTGCAGCACTTTTTCACCACAAAAAGGCTGCTTTCTCTTTATCACCATACTTGAATCGAACGGCATCCTTCAGTAAGTCACTGAGTGATTTTGTGATCTTCCCGTATCCCGCAATAAACTTTCGAAAATATCCAGCCAGATCCAGGAATCCCTTTACCTGTTTCGCAGTCTTCAGATCAGAAAAGTGGCTTAAAGCCGCAGTCATTTCTGACGAAGGTGAAATGCCGCCGTTCTCCACTACGTACCTTAAAAACTCGATCTTCCTCTATAATAGGTAGCAGTTTTTCAAACTGATTTGTCCGCTAATACATGAAGAAACTCCCAACACAGTTTTCCAATTTTTTCTTTGATTTACGCTTCACCAACTGGTATACTTTCAAAGCTTCGCTCAAATGGTCGTACGTGTTTTACAAGCGTAAATAGCAGCCTTGTTATGCGCATCGTTCTGCATCCCGCTCACTATAAATTTCAGAGTAGCTCAAAATAGCCCACTTTGGCTCCCCAATCGCCTCATCTGATGGACAAAGCTAATCACTGATTCCTCGCGGTCGGGATAGGCCTTGCTCATTTTATCTAGTATCTCAAACTTGTCAATTATTCTTCGAATAGTACGTTCCAGAGCCTCCTTTAGCTCTGGCTTCGAGTTGAGGTCATATCTCGTTTTGATCAAGTCCGCCGCTCCTCCAGTGAGCTCTCTTTTGGCTTCAAAAAACGTCTTATAATCGGTCCAATCGCTAACGGTCCTTAACACGTTGACTGGTCTTGTCAAAGTTCGTACTGGTAGCTGCTCATCCTGCCTGGAGAATTTATCGAGTATGGCTGCTTCATCAGTAAAAGGAACAAGCTTACGCGGTGGCCTCGTTCTCTCCAGTGCTCCATCATTTTCATACGGTCTATGGATTCTGTCCCCGAAGCGCCTACTCCGTTTCCATCGGCAAACTGACTCAGGTACTGTCACTAAAGGTTTAATATCATTTGCTGCATTGCATAGATTTTTTCCGCCAAGCACCAGTTAGCTTCGCGCGGTGCTTTCAAAATTGCTCCTTTCTCAAACATTTTTTTTCTCACACACTCCATTTCGTGCCAATGACTTGCTACACGACTACTCTAAACTGTTTTTTGGAGTAAGTCTTCTCTGTTACCCGATTCCTCACTTCACACCCATCGTGCCTCGCTGCTTTGCCTCTAAGATAACAGCGGGTGCTTTCTTCTAGCCTGTCAAAGGTAAACGTTACGACCACGTTCCTAATATCACTCCTCGTGCTTCCTATGTCCTTGTGACTTCAGTAAGCGACCAATAACTGGACACTCCTACTCATCGTTTCCACCTTCTCGTTAATACAACTCTTCAAGATGAGGCCTATTGTATTTCTTCTATGTTCTACCTATGTTTCTTCTCTGAATCAAAACCTAAATCTCACGCAATCTCGAATATTAAATTCTCAAATTTGCATGCTACAGGTCAGAACCTGTTTATGCTGCGCTCACCAACAAACTGGTGCTTTTGTCGCTGTCGTTTTCTTATTCTCTTTTTCTCTTGATCTCTTCCATTTCATATCAATGAACTGCATGTGCATACACACACACACCAGTGTGGAGTTTTGTTGCTTTCTCCCATCTGGCGCCTCCCCAGGTTGCGGATAGGGGATGGCTCGCTACAATTTGTAGAGGGCACTGAGGAAATAAAATACTCAGGGCGGACAGAAAAAGCTAACAGGGTGGGCCTCCCGAACTTAATGCCAATTATGATTAATGTTTGGTATAAACAAGGATATACTCCAGGGAGTAACTCCGGCAAGACCGGTCAATCTCCTCACCGATTCCGATAGAGTGCAAGCCTCTATGGTCGGTGGTAGCTCCTCGGATTCTGGAAAGGGCAAATCAAACATCATCATAGACAGTGTATTGAGTCCTAAAGGAGATGTCATGATGGACCAAGAAATGACGGATCGAGAAAGCTCCATCACGCGAAGAAACAATCATCTGGAGCGACTTGGTGAGAAGATCAGCCAACTGTTGGATTTTGTTAAAGATAGGCATAACGTGCACAAGACCATTAAGGATACAAATGCATCAGTATGGCAGAGGATAATCTGTTGCAGTATCACCGTCCCGGTACTCATGAAGTGGTGACTCAGACTACGCCGAGTCTACGCTCTGATACCAAACGAAGCGCAGCCGAAGGGATGGGTTCCACTTCGAAAACAGTAGGTGGTAAAAGGACGAAAGAACCATCACTGGTCTTAAGGAGAGGTCTTTGGGTGTACAGCTTGATGCCAGGTTAAACTTCAAAGAGCATCTAAAGATATCTGGCGAAAAAGCGCAACAAGTTTCAGCTGCCTTGTGTCGGCTCATGCCTAACATTGGTGGCCCACGCCCACCCCAGAGGAAGCTATTTGCTTATGTTGTTAATTCTGTCAGCATGTATGCAGCGCCAATCTGGCATCATGCATGTGGAATTAAATCGTATTGTGAGCTGGCCATTGCGACCCGTCGCCCCGCCTGTATACGTATTATTAGTGGTTACAGGACAGTATCCACCGACGCTGCTGAGGTACTTGCTGGAATTCTTCCTTTCGATTTAGCTGCAGATGAACTGGCTAGGCTGCACAATATACGTAAGGCCGCAGTGGATTCTCTACAAGGTGCTAAAAATGTGGAACGTCATCGTTCTATAGAAATATGGCAAAAACGATAGACCGATTCTAGCAAAGGCCGATGGACTTATCAGTCAACACGGGGAACTAGATTTCCACCTAACCCAGTTGCTGACTGGACATGGTTGTTTTAGGTTCTATTTCCACCGCTTTCACCTGGATAATAATGATTTCTGCCCCATCTGTCCGACTTTGGTCGAGGATGCCGAGCATATATTAGTGAGCTGCCATCGTTTTAGAACACAACGTGAGCACTTGATGAACATCATCAATAAGCCAATAAGACCAGAGAGCATCCTATCAATAATGCTGGAATCTTCTGAAAACTGGAAGGCAGTAGCCAGTTTCGCAAAAGAGGTGATGACCAAACTTAGAAATGCCGATAGAACTAGGCGAATGGTCCAGGATGAACCAGGCTAACTGATTCTATTTTAAGATACAGAGGACGAACACCGAACCCCTGATCACTTGTGTGGATGGGGGACGTAGGATAGTGTCATAAGAAGAGGAGCCGTATAGGCTAACAGCCCCGCCGAAGTAATATTCCCGGATAGTTTCGGCAGGATGCTGGTTTCGAGAGGCCACTAGTTGCTCTGCCTACGCCTAATAAAAAAAAAAAAAAAAAAAAAAAAAAAACACACACACACATATATATATATATATACGGTGTCCCAGATATAATTGCTGATATTAGTGGTATGGTATGAGGAAGGAAAAGTCATGTGTAAATATTAATATTTATTTATGTCCATTTTTAATCGTTTTTGCAGTACGGGTCAATGTCTGTGATCCAATTATAGTTTAGACAGGTGGGTCATCACCTGCAAGCGAGGAAAAGGAGGTCAAATGAAGGGAAACGAGGTGCAGTTAACCGAACACGGCAAAGACCAGTAGTTGTTATTTGTCCTGTCCATTTTCAATGCTCGCGTAACTGCTTGCATATACGGACGCAGTGAGGAAGCAATGTTCACACGTCTAGTGAATAAATATTGTCTTTCTTCATCTACAACGATCCCTACTTATATTTTTGTCAAGCTACCCTTTTTTGTAACAGCCCACTCCACTGCATTGAAAATAATGAAGAAAAGGCAGCTGTTTGCTTTCAGCCCACGAGAAAATCGATATTATTACTGGCGCGAACAAACTGACCGCGAGTGCATACGTGTGCTTTATAAAAACAAATGTGTAACTGAATTTTCGAAATGACACTAAGGTGGACAAATAAATATTCGATAATCATTCAACATTCAAAACTGGCAAAAATACTGATTGCAAGGAACTTGGAATGGTAAAAATCAGATAAAATGATCTTATAGGGCTCATTTAATTCCTTTATAATTATTTTATACGATTTTATACGCAACTCGAGCCCAAACCAGCATCGGCATCGTATGGACCCACTGTAAACTTGAATGATCTGTTACGATCAGAAAGTGGTATCCCTCTATATATGCTTGGAATTTATGCACGACCCACACAACTGCTAGACCCTCTCTCTCTCTCCATAACTGAATAATTATTTTCAGTCTGAAATAGTGCCCTACTGGCAGACTCAAGCACACGTCCCTGCTCATCAATCTCCTGCAGTAAGACCACACCAATATATCGTCAATTATGGTTCGAACGCTGGTCGATGTAGAACAGAAACAGTAGCGATCATCGACTTCATTTTCTCGAAGGCTCGTTGCTGTTCTTCGCGCCACTCACATCTTTGGCCTTTTCGTGTTAGAATCGTAAGTGGCTCGGCTATCGTTGCCAAGTTTCTTAAGAACTTTCTATCCCATGACGCCATGCCGAGACAAAGCCTCAGTTGCTTGAGGTTTCGCTGTTCCGGGTACCGCATCACAGATTCGATCTTCTCAAGATCTAGGTGGAATTCTTCACGATTAACAAGTACACCAAGGTATCTTACATTGGTATCGCCAAAAACTATTTTGTCTCTATTAAACATGAGGCAAGCTTTCTGAACTCGTTTGAGAACACGTTCAATACATTCTAAATTTTGTTCGAATATTTCTGTAGCGATAATAATATCGTCCAGATACGAAAAATGTAATTAAATAGTTCATTTAATTAAATAGTTCCTTTCTCGAGTTTACAAGCCTTGAGAACATACAATTTTAATCGTTGTCAAGAAGACACGGTTGTAATCGAGACCCATGTTTCATGTGCACCCGAGCGCCTAAAGCGGTGAGACGACGGACAAACCGAAAAAATTAACCATTGTCCAGACTCACGCTCCGATCCTGGTAAAGTTCATCGAGAAGAACTTTATGATGCAGACACAAATTAACTAATATTTCAATGAAGTTATATTTACAAATTACAAAAACAAAATACGTAAGCTTATTGCATGACACCTGCGATCTATATTTTACGACTGCCACTTACCGCTACAGCTTTATAATGCAAAACGATAGAAGGATCGTGTATACTTAATATATAAAATACTTCCCAAAAGTTCTAAATATATTAACACAAAAAATATTATATATTTAAATTAAAAATCAGTTCAGTGATATAGTCAGATGTCCTACTGATTATGATAAAGGGAAATATAGTAATATCTGTTCTTACTATTTTAAGAAATTTACAACTTATAAATATTATATGTATTTTATAAATACTTTATATAAAATATTTTTCTAAATTCAGTAATATATTAAGACAAAACATAACAATATATGTAATTATATTCTAAATCTTTTCATAGTAAAACAATAAACTGTTTATATACCAGAATAATATTTATACAAATATTTTTTAAAAATACATAACGCAATAACGTCTTAAAACAAGGAATCATATATAAATAATCAATCTTAAAATAATGAGATCATTTACAAATAGCCGTGTTTAGTTTTACATCATTTTGCCCATGCATGGACTCATAAAAAAGAATTACGAGAATTATTATGTGCTATGAGTAAAATCAAGCATCGTAGTAGTTACAAATATAAAATTTCTGAAGTCGATTTATGTGTTGATCTATGTTTTAAGATTTATCATATGAAAAAACTCTGCCTTGATTTATGTAAAATTTTTTTTTGAATAAAAATGAAACAATAATTTAACTCAGTAAAATACGATATCTAAGAATATAAGTCCAAGAACAACATGCTCCAGGGGACACACTGTTGGCTGTGTCGTTTAGTTTCGTGGAAAGAACCAACTTTCATTACCAGTAATAACTCGATCGAGAAGAGGATCACTTTCAACCAGAGATGAATCGAGATTGCCAGGGCCCATGTAAATCAATGGTTCCAAATTGGCGCCACAGCCTACTGTGGTAGGTGCCCGAACAAGGGCCGTCTGCGATTTCGATTATCGGTAACTGCAATACACTGCTGAAAAATGTCCGAACAGAAAATAATAGAAATAACACATCTAAATCAATGAAGGAGAAACGGCGGGCGAGAGTACAGACTATTATTAAGGGGAGGGGCAAGGTGGCAGGCAGGCACGATGCCGAAGACGGGAAGTAGGGGAAGTGAAGGACCGAGTGAAAGAGAAAACAACTGTGTATATATACGTGTGTATATATATATATATATATATATATATATATAATGCGTGCACTAATTCTTTTCTCTATTTCGGCAAGTTCATACAGATTCCAACCGCGATTTAAATCCATTCATTTTCTCTTTCTCTCTCTCTCTCTCTCTATATATATATATATACATATATATATATATATACATATATATATATATATATATATATATATATATATAGGAGCGTGAATCGATAAGTTTCCGGCCTGACCAAGAAAAACAACGTTCTTAAGAATTTTTTTTTTATTTCTCAACATAATCTTCTCCAGGGCTGATACATTTCTCATAGCGGTGTTCTAGTCTAGTAATGCCATCTTTATAGACTGATTCGTCAAGCTCTTCAAAATACCCATTTATAACTTCGATTACTTCTTCATTACTGCAAATCTCTTACCGCCAAGCCAATTTTTGAGGTTAGGAAACAGATTATAGTCACTCGGGGCTAGGTCTGGAGAGTAGGGAGGGTGCGGCATCAATTCAAACTTCAGATTGTTGATTTTAGCCATCGCAACGATTAATGTGTGTGCTGGTGCGTTATCGTGATGACATAATGATTTTTTCTTCGCCAGATGAGGTCGTTCAATTTTCACTTCGTGGCTCAAACGTTGCAATAAGTCTGCTTAGTATTGGCCAGTGATAGTTTTATCTTTTTCAAGGTAATCAATGTATATAACACCTCTTGCATCCCAAAAACAGTAGTCATTATCTTGTTCACCGAAAAAATTGTTTTTGCCTTCTTTGGCATTGGTTCCCCTGGTCCAATCCACTGTTTAGACTGTTGTTTGGTTTCAGGAGTGTAATGGTGGACCCAAGTTTCGTCAACGGTTACGAATCGACGCAAAAATTTGCTTCAATTACGCTTATACAACGCCAAATTGGCGGTAGAAATCTCTTTCAAATCAATTTTTGGTCAACTGCTAGCAAACGCGGCACCCATCTTGCACAGAGCTTTTCCATAAACAAATCTTGGTGCAAAATATTTTGTACACGTTCATATGACATCTTACTGGTCTCAGCTATCTCACGCACTTTTAATCTGCGGTCTCTCAGCACTATTTGATGGATTTTTTCGATCATATCTGGAGTTGTGACCTAAATGGAGCGTCCTCAGCGAAGCTCATCAGAGGTGATCATACGACCCTTTATAAACTCGGAAACCCACTGCTTAACGGTTGAATATAATGGGGAGGATGTCCCCAGTGTTGAGTCCATCTCTTCTTTAATTTCCTTAGGCGTTAACCCCTTCAAATAAAAGTATTTGATGACAGCACGATTTTCCAGCTTGTCCATTTTTACAAAAAATACAGAGGCGTCTTGTTCAGCGTGCTCTCAAACCTAAATTAACATGGCGATTGGACGGAAACTATAGCTACAAGCTATCTAAAGATGGTACTATAGAACGCCACCTCAAGGTATGCCTAGTGGCGCCATCTCTTGGTCAGGCAGGAAACTTATCAAACCACCCTCGTAAATATCGTGAATATTTTAGTAGTGGTGCCAACTGAAATTCAAGCGCAAAATGTTGGTATGCGAATAGCGTATTTTTTAAGCGGACACTGGATAATGCCTTTTTATTTATGCGGAAGTGCCGATGTAATATATATATATATATATATATATATATATATATATATATATATATATTGATTGACCCTAATAGAATTTTACTTATTATAATTTTCAATAACTAAATAAGTTTATGAATAATTTTTTTTCTCGGCGCGTGTAGAAAATTCGTTCTTCCGTATGCGTTTCCGTTAGGAATGGCACCCTATCACGACAGGTGAAAGTTATTTTTAAAGCGCGAAAAAAACAGTCGAATGAGAATCGGAGAAAAAGATATATAGTAATGCAACACTTATTTATTGGACGGCTTTTTAAATTTTCTTAATTATGATTATAAATCTTATTGAACGCGCGAAACTTATTTTCGTACGCGTAAAAGGAAACAGGAAATGTAGGAGACAAAAAGAAATATATAGTAATGCGTAATAATTTAATTAAATTTTATTGGATATTCTATATGCAATAATATGCATGTTCTTTATTAAAAAAATATTTAAAAAACTGTAAATAAACATTTAAAATCATAAATTCTTAAATTACTTTAAAATTATTCTTATTTTAACCCATCCATTTAAGTTTTTAAGAAAATGAAATATATATATATATATATATATATATATATAATATAAGAAATTAAATATACATTCCTAAATCCATGCAAAGTCCATTAAGATCATGGTTTGTTCAATTTATCTTAGAAAATAAAAACAGTTAACAATAATTTTAAGCCATAATCATAGAGCTCCTTAAAATACATATTTTTTATTCTATACAGTTATCGGTGCAAATAATATTTCTCGATAAAGTTCAACTATTCGGTTTCGGAGTCCCGTGAACGGTTCTCCATATATACTTAATACAGGTACCTTCTTATGCATTTTTTTTGAGAAATACTGCTTGTAGAGACGAATTAAATAGAATAAAAAATATTTATTTACAACGGTTTTTTAAAACATATTTTTGTAAATTTTAATATTTCCCGAGATACATCCAAAAGACTGTGTTTATAATTTTCAACTTGAGAATTAAATTTTCATCAAACGCCACTACGATAATTTGAACCAGCATTCAAAAAAAATCAGCAAATCAATTATGTTCGTTTTTTGAAATTTCGTCCACGATCTCTGTTATAGACTCATATAGCAATTTTCATTGGAGCAAGCTTGCTGCGAGCACGCAAGTAGTATATAACGCTTATGGCGAGACATAACAAATCACCCTCTTCCCCCCTTTGACGCCAGTCCGAAGCAACTCTCCTACCCCCAAAGTATCTGGCGATTGTACTGAAACCTGACACCATGTGATAAGAATAATTTTTAATTGTTTTTATTGCTTCGGCGGCCTTTGAAGGGGTGATAAGGGGATGTCTCTCCATAAGTGTTTAGCAATTTATATATATATATACATATATATATATATATGCGTACATATGGGTATATATATATATGCACGCGCGCACGCATGCACACATGCAACGTAGAGAGAGAGAGAGAGAGAGAGAGAGAAAGAGAGAGATAGAGAGAGTCGTTGCCTCATCAGGCCGACAGCAGACGGCTATCGGTCTCTCCGTTTTGTGCGGATCTTCGCACCGAAGCTCGCCCGCGCTGCCTACCGACCGCCACTGGCCGCGCGCCCTGCTATCTTTGCTTAAGCTTGGTCCTCTCGTCTCAACTGCTATTGTACTTTCGAAAATAATTTGAAAAGTAAGAATATTTAATATATTACCTTTACAGTTTTTGCTTTTGAAATTCTTTTCTTCGAGTACGCGGACTTGGCTAATCGATTATCCCCTGTTTGATGTACGATATGCACACTCCAACGTCTCTGAATCGACTGACAACCTTTTCATCTCCGAAATAGTTTTATATAAAATAAAATCAAGGATAGAGGGCGCTGCGCACGGATGAGAAATTATTAAGGAGATTAGGTATTAAGCTAATTGTTCACAAAATGAACGCTCTTACAGAATAAATTTTAATATTATATAGATGCAGTAAATATGCGTAGTACATGATAACTATTTTTTAATAATTATTCATATATTTCACACGTAAGCATTGTAGAATATGTTACTATACATAATATTTTATTTCAATCCATTGTACGATATATAAGCGGAAAAGTCATGAAATTTAATACCCTTTTTGGGCAGCTACATGCGCACGATTGCTTATATTAAAATTGAAGGCGATAGAAGGACCGGATAAAGCTGATACCACTGATCTTTTTCAGGAATATGCGCTTACATCCTAAATGCAATTCAACCCTAGCTTACATATACGTGATACGTGTCGAGAAATAAATAGACATTGGGAGAATGTGTACATTAATTTAATAAGTCAAAGATATTTTGCGGCTTCGATTTAGAATCATTGCTTCCTGCCGACAAAAAATAGATGGCAAAGCGGATGCTCATACTCTTATTACGTAATCCTGTTTTAAAAAGAGTTATAACGTAAGCCATCTGCGAAAAGCGTTTTATAAGAAATTGAACTACCTTCAACAGAAATATTCTTATTTCGTGTACGAACGTGTCGTTCTTTAAGAAGGTCGTCATATCAAATAGCTGATTAGCTTTTGATATCCATATACGACTAGTGAGACTTAAGTTTTATAGTTACACGTTGTAATTCGACTTCATTTTATTATAAATGAAAGTCAATCGGTGAAATAAAATATATGGAAAGATAATATCTAAATCATCTTGTAAAAGATGCTTCATATCACGCCGAATTTCGCTGCTATAAAATACGAGGGTGTGAACCAATAGCTTGTAGTAAGTTCGGGAATTGCGTGCATAATAGATCTACTTGCGTTTTTCGTTAGTAAAATTCACAGAGCTTAGCAATGGATAAAGTACGGCAAATTATTTTACAATTCGCTGCATCACTGCGATATAATTCTTTTCTGGTTCGCAGAAGATGTGGTATTAATTGGCGTATCCGCGTTCGTGTTATGGGTGTTAGTGCTCTAAAACGCGAATTGCACTTTTTACTTCAACAGTGTAATGTGCCGAGAATAGTGAGATACCAGAGGCAGCTTTTTATTAGATCTCCTCTGGTTTTAGCGATTTCGGAGCAATATTTGCAACGGGTAAATTCTGGAAACAATAGTATTAGAAACAGAGTTTCCGTAGATTACGTTGGAAAAAATGGTAAGTATTGTTATAATTAATTAAATAATCTAATAAAAACAAATCATGTTGATAGCCTTAATAAAAATTTATCCTATTATAAAATTTCTTAGAGGAAATCGAGGGCGATAATATGTCGAATACGTTGACGATGATGAGTTTTTTGAAAATTCTGGAAATACTGGTCCATCGTCACAAAACGAAAATTTCAACGATACATCTATTAGGATCGAGGAAGAGGACAAAGATGAGGAAGAAGATGCTGTAGAAATGGACGAGGAGGCGGAGGAAGAGGAGGAGGAGGAGGAGGAGGAGAAGGAAGGGGAAGAGGAGGAGGAGGAGGAGCACTCCGTGGTGAACTACAGACCGCTCCGAACTCCTGATTTCCTAAACGAAGAGGAACAAAATGGTAAGTATTTTAAAATTAATTAAATAAAATAATAAAAATCATCTGATTTCTATTAATATACATATAACATATCTAGCATTACGGAATTTATTAGTCGACCTTGAGTTACCTCTCGTTGAAAACGATGCCGAGGAGCAGGAAGTGGAGTCTGAAGAGGACCAGCCTGTAGTAAACTACAGACCACTTAGAACTCCCGACTTTTTGGAAAATAGCGACAATAGTAGTAATTCTGGAATGGAGAGTTATTCTGATGTACACGAAGTCGAATTAAATAAACGAAAAACATACGGTATCATGGTCAGCCAATATAAAGAACCTCATGTGACTGTTCGAACCGCCATCGACTATATTCCAGAATCAATGACGGACGCCGAAATAGCTGCGCGATATGAGGCTATACAAAATTTTTATATGCCTCGTGAAGAAGAGCGGCTACATCAACGTTTTCACAATGTTGTAGATAGAATGCGCATGGCATACCACGAATTCAATTCAAGAAATCCTGTGGACAGATCAGTAAATGAGTGTAAGTATTTAAACTTATTAAATTTTCTTAACGCTTATTTTTATTTCTTATTTTTATTATTTTTAAAAGTTATTCGAAGATACTTAAACAAGGGAGACGAAGAATTTCCTGCCATAATACCAAATCAAAACTTTTTGCATATTTATATGGAGAGGATCAGCAATGTCCCGAGAGCACAAGAATTGCGATTTCTCTATAACATGGCGGAAGACGAAACGTCTCCTTTGTATACGGATCCTGACATTAAAGATGTGTTAAATCCAGTGCACGACAGTTTTAATGGAATACCCGAAGACTAATTATAAAATTAACTAATGTGGAGAAATATATGTGGTAGTAAATTAAAGAAAATTCATTCCGAATTACAGTGGACAAGAATTCCAACACTGTTAGTCAATCAACGTCATCTTCGACAATATCCGACTCACCCACGTCAACAGGCTCAACGGAACCTTTATTACCACCGCCGTATTTAACAAAATACAAGGATGTTGGAGAACCTTCTCAGAGTGGAGGTCGTGTAAACGAGGAACGATTGGGGGAAATACAACTACCTGGTGAACGATTTCTGATAACTGAAGAAAACGACCAATTTATTCGAAAATTTGGTGTTTTAGGTAAAAATTTTATAATACGTATAAAAGAACCACCGTCCCAAAATACAAATACTCTTTTATGGCTTGAGTCTGTTATTCGAGACATCTATGCTTACCTTGTATCATTAGCTTCATCCGAAATCGAACTCGTTGGTGTAAGTATAAGAAGTGAATACTTTACCCATGGTCCTGCCGGTTTTTCTATTAGACCAGTCGAAAATTTTTCTTGCGAAGATTTATGGAGTCTGATTAGTAGTTTAACGCAGAGCAATGACAGTTTGCAAATGAACAATACATTTATTTTACAAACTATTTTTATTAATATGCGAGTTGGAAGTGGTTTTCGTCGGAAAAAGAATTTAACAATAGATAGCGTTGCGCAGAGATCTATAATTTCCATTAATAATAACGATAATCTCTCTTTACCTCGCGCTCTCGTCGTTGGTGAAGCATACATCTTATTAAAATTAAATAACGCGGAAGAAGAAAAAAACGAGTGGAAAGTTATTCGCGATGCTCGACGAAAAAGGCAAAAAGAGCGAGCCGTAAAACTTATAGCGGAAGCACATGTTAACATCCCCGACAGAGGATGTACATTGATAGAGGTAACGAAGTTTCAACAATATTATGAACCTCGCGGAATTGCGATTGTTATTTTCGATAAACAGACTTACGGTTACGATGGATCTATAGTGTTTGACGGTCGCAATTCTGTAATAAACAGTAATACAGAGATTATCGGTACTATTAATCTTTTATACAATGCAGAGATAAATCATTTTGACACAATATTAAATTTGATTGGAGCTACAAAAATGAAATTTTTCTGTTCATATTGTAACAAGAGGTATCAGTACGTAGACCAGCATGTGTGCAATAAAATTTGTTCGAAATGTTTTTTACCATCAGCTTGCGAACAAAACAATACCGGTGATTTAATTAAATGCATAGCATGTAATCGTGAATTTTTTGGTCAATCTTGTTTCGAGAATCATAAAAAAAGTCTACAATCAAAAAGAAAAGGTAGCACAAAGGAGAAAAAAAATATTTGCGATACCGTTAAAATATGTACTTGTTGTTGTAAAATGATACATTCTGATCGGGTTAAACACGAGTGTGGAACGAATTGGTGTAAATTTTGTAAAAAATCACATAAATTAAGAGAACTTTGTTATATGAAGCTTATACGATACAATGTGAAAAATGAAAAAAGAAGAATCTTTTTCTGTTTTATGATTTTGCGACTGGTCAAGATACAGCATATAAACATCATTCGACCACGAAAATTCATGTACCCAATCTTTGCGTAATTCAACAGGTGTGCACGGATTGTTTGCATTTAGACGATGTTAGTGAACGTTGTAATACCTGCGGAATTCGGGAATATATATTTCACGATGACCCCGTTCGTTGTTTGATAGAGCTCAGTATACGTGAAAAATCTGAATTCAATGAAATTATTTGCATCGCCCATAATTCTAGTGGATTTAACACTCAATTTATTTTAAAGCGGTTAACGGAGTAGCGATTGAATGAACAGATAATGCCTAGTGTAATTTTAAATGGTCAAAATGTAGTAATTTTGCAATTAGGGCGGACAAAATTTATCGATAATCTAAATTATTTTCATATGAAATTAACGCGTTACCCTCTGCTTTTGGTTTGCCTGACAGTAACAAAAAAGGCTATTTTCCGCATTCATTTAACACGACAAATAATCAAGAATATGTAGGTCCGCTTCCAGATGCTCATTTTTACGAGCCTGATTCTATGTCGTTGGAAGTGAGAAAAATTTTTTACATGTGGTACGATGAAACATCTTCTAATTATATTTTTGATTTTAAAAAAGAAATTTTTAAATATTGTCGAATAGATGTAGGGATTATGAGACGAGCTTGTCTGGTTTTTAGAAATATTTTTCTTTCTCTCGGCGATACGGACTCCTTTCTAAATGCTACAACTGTAGCATCGGCGTGTTCATACATGTTTAGGAAAAAATTCTTGACTCCGAACAGTATAGGTATAATACCACCTACAGGTTACAGACGAGGCGACGTACACTCTCAAAAAGCTATCGAGTGGTTACTTCTGTGCGAACGTGAAGTTGGAAGAGACATAATACACACAGGTAGATCGCGAGAATTCCGACTACGCGAAGGTTTTTTGGTTGATGGATACTTGCCTCCGATGAATGAGTCGAGCGTTGAGAGGGGCATAGTGTATGAATTTCAAGGTTGTTATACACACGGTTGTCCAAAATGTTTTAAAGATCAGCGCGGTCGGAAAACGAAATTTTCACGATCCTTGGACGAGGCGTATGAACATACTAGAGCTAAAATTGATCGTCTCAACTCTTTGGGCTACGTAACACGCGAAATGTGGGAATGCGAGTTTGACAAAATTAAACAGGAGAATTCGGATATTAGGGATTACATAATAAATCATCCTCTAATAAGTAAAATTACATTCAATCCCAAAGAGGCATTTTACGGAGGTCGAACAGAAAATATCGTTACTCATTATCAGGTGAAAGAGGGGGGAAAAATCAAATACACAAACATTTGTTCTTTGTATCCGTACATATGTAAGAGGGGCCAATTTCCTGTCGGTCATCCGGAAATATACGCAGGCTCCGAATGTTCTGAATTGACAGAGGGAAATAATGATAATTTATCACGTGTAGAAGGACTCGTAAAATGTAGAATTTTACCACCGCGTGACTTATTTTTACCCGTTTTACCGATAAAAATGCACAATAAATTGCATTGTGTCGGAGTTGTTGCGAGGAGATGTATCAGCCTGTCTGTAACCACGAAGAAGTTAGTTAATGCGAATTTACGGAAACTTGGGTGGCCGACGAGTTGCGAAAAGCCATCGAACTAGGATATCGTATCGGCGAGATATATATAATTTGGCAGTACAAAATGACACGGTTTGATCCGAGCACAGGTATGGGAAGCTTATTCGCCGGCTATGTAGATACATTTTTACGTATAAAACAGCAAGCTAGCGGATGGCCTACGTAGTGCGTCGATGAATTGAGTACAGCTAAATATTTGCAAGAGTATAAGGAAGTAGAGGGTATATAATTAGACGCGGAACACATCGCAAAAAATGCGGGTTTACGCTCCGTGGCCAAACTCTGCTTGAATTCGTTCTGGGGTAAATTTGGTCAACGAGATAATTTAAAGCAAACGACTATTATTAAAACGCGAAAAGATTTACTGGAATTATTGCTTGATCCCAAAAAAGAAGTTTTATATTTATTACTCGTAAGCGACGAGATTTTATACGTTAGTTGGCAGTTTAGATGTGAGGCTATAGAGTAAACTACCAACACAAATGTTGTTATAGCTGCTTATACGACTGCACAGGCGCGCTTGAAGCTGTATTCTTATTTGAAAAAATTAGATTGACGAATTATATATTACGATACAGATTCATACATATACTTGACTACGAATAACATTGGCGAATACGAGCCTCCTACAGGCTCACTATTAGGTGAAATGACGGATAAGTTAACAAACTACGGTTCAAATGCTTGCATATAAACATTTATATCAGGAGGTCCGAAATTTGATGGATTTCGAGTAATTAATCCATCTACTCGTGAAACCACAGACTGTTGTAAAATCAAAAGAATAAGTTTAAATTTTAAAAATTCTTTAAAAATAAATTTTAATAATATAAAAAATATTGTAAATGCGGCATTTGAGAATGATAAGAATCCTACAGAAACAGAGGAAAATAATATAAATATTAATTTTACATCTATAAGACGCATGCCAGATCACGATGTTGTAACCAGAAAAGGTGAAGACATGTTGTATTGTTTTGAAGAAAAGGCGTTATCTCACACAAACTTTGTCGTTACCATATGGTTACAAAAATTAATGTAAAAAATCATCTTACCAGATGTACTTTATTATATTTTGTAAAAATACAATGTAAAAACTACTCTGTAAAACAAAAAATATGAAATATTTTACCATATTAAAGATTTATGATTATTATTAATAATATTTTTATAATTACTATTGTTGTTATTATTATTATTAATATATATATTGTGACGAGCGTCACAAGGCGCCCGCGCCGACTTGTCCAGGAAAAAGACGACGCGCGCGCCACCCCGTGGACAAGAAAACCTCAAGGCGCTCGCGCGCGCCGTCGCGCCTTGTGCTCGGCATCCTCCCTCCCCCTTACCTCCCCGCGCCACGAGCCACGCATAATCGCCGGCTGGGGGAAAGGCGAGTAGCTTAGCCTACACCACGGCATGGACAAATGCCAAGGCTGCGCACAACCAAATGAAATTAATTACAGTTATAAGAAGAGAGAAGATAGTCAGAAAAATAATAGAGATAAAGAGAAATAATAAGAATAAAGAAGAAGATAACATAGGTTTAAATAGATTAAGAGATAAAATAAAGCATACATTTTTTTTCTTCAAATCACAATTTTCCATATGAAAATTTATATATAAACTAATTTTTTTTCTTTCAATTATATTTACTAGAAAAATAACTAATTATATAAATTAACATTTATTTTAATACATTAATAAAATAAAGTTGGTAATTAGATTTTGTAATGACTATAGTTTATGTATAATTTGTATTTTAATTACTGTAATAATTTGGAGTTTATAAATATTAGAAAAATTGCATTGACTACAATAAAGGAGCAAATGATTATCATAAAATTATAATTCAGAATATCTTCATTATTAATTACAAATAACTCTTAAAATCTAAATAATGTATATTTATGTATAAGAAATTATTGCTTTTTAGATTATCATAATTTATAAATTGCATTATAAATGGATTTAAAAGCATATACAATTATAAATTTAACATTACGAAGCGCTTAAAAAAAAAAAAAAAAAAAAAAAAATTAATTGTTATCACTAAATCATTTTGTTTACCGAAAAAATCTAGAATTTATAGTAAAGCAATGTATAGAAAGATAAAAAAAAAAGTCTTGTAATTATTAATAATTATAAATTTATAAATGATCTTTAGGAACTAGTATAATAATATATCTTTAATAACTAGTATAATGTAAGCGCGTGTTCGGCGCGTCACGACCGCGGTCGGCCGTCGCCAGCAGTCGTCGAACTTCCCCCCTCCCCTCTTCCTTCCCTGCGAGTAAGGAGACACGAATACGCCGCGCGCCGCCGGCGGAGTTGGAGAAGAAGAAGGAACGGAGATTAGTGTGCCGTTGACCGCCAAGGAGAAGAGTAGTGCGCTGTTGGCCGCCGGAGCGAAGGGTAAAAGAAAGGAAGTGAGAGAAGTACAGAAGGTGAGAAAAGGAGAAGAGAAGAGTAAGGAAGAGACAGAGAAGTGAGAAGAGAGATAGGAGAGTGAAAGGTGAGAAGAAAGTGAGAAGTAAAGGAAGAGAGTGAGAAGTAAAGGAAGAAAGTGAGAAGTAAGAAAGAAGTGAGAGGTAGAGGAGAGAAGAGTAAGGAAGAGGGAGAGAAAGGCTGAGAAGAGAGAAGGAGAGAGAGGGTGGAGTAAGAGGAAGAAGCCGGGCGGACGCGACCGAAGGAGCCCAGAAGACCACCGGGGCAACCACCACCGCCGAGAAGGAGCTGAAGAGAGAGAGAGAGAGAGTGACAGCCGGAGGGACGTCAGCACCCTGGCGAGCGGCGAACACCCGCCGCGTGTCTTCCTTCGTGTGTCTCCCTTGTGTCCCCTATCCCTTCCTTCCATCCCCGAGTACCCTCCTCCCAAGTCGGCAAGTGCGTCGGGACGCGGGTCGCGGTCGTGACGTGCCGAGCACGCGGATCGGGCGAAATTTGTGGTGATAGTGTAAGAAAAAAATTTGTCACCGAATAAACGGGTGTCTTAGCTTTAGTGGATCATAAAATTTTTCTTTCTTTTTCTTTCCCCCCCCTTTCCAGACCGGCGGGACCTCCTCTGAGGTAAGTAAGGAGTGAAGCAGCGAGTAAGATTTCTTTTTGTGAACGCGAGCAATCGAGACATAATTTATTTTTTTTTTATGTGTCGACATAAATTCATTTTGCCGCATTACAATATATATATATATATATATATATATATATCTACGCATTAAAAATTTTTCCCCTGCGGTCAAAGCACGTACTCTTATTAGCTGAGAAATGTGCGCATCTAGCACGCGCGTCTCTTATCAGCTTATTCACGCGTGTTTCCAGCTACTCCTCCCCTATCGCGCTAATAGTTTATCACCGCGATCGCGCGTTTGATTAGCTGGTTGACGCGCACTCCTCCGCGTCGCGCCGCCGGACCATCCCGCCGCGGACTGCTGCTGAAATTTAGTCTAACGCGCGATGATAAATTGCAAAGAAAACGTTTGTAGACCTTAGTTGCAAAGATGGATACGCGACTGAAGCATCCATTTACTTGTTGCATGTGCGGTCCCACTGGTTGCGGTAAAACAATTTTCGTAAAAAGATTTTTATCTCATTTACCCGTAGTATGCAACACTCGTTTTCACCGCGTTCTGTTTTACTATAACGAGTGGCAAGAGGCCTACACGACAGATTTCAGACCGAATGGCGATGCACGTATAGAATTTAGAGAAGGACTATCACACCTGAACGACTACTCGGGCGATAACGAACAGAAAAAGCTACTCATACTAGACGATCTCATGCGTGAGTCGTCGAATGATATAATTCTCAATTTATTTACAAAGGGTAGTCACCATAAAAATATAAGTGTTATTTTCATAACCCAGAATATATTTCACAAATGTAAAGCTCAGCGGGATATAAGTTTAAATACAAAGTACATGGTTATTTTCAAAAACTCTCGCGATGGTGCTCAAATACAACATTTAGTGCGTCAAGATTCGAAATTCCTGCAAGAAGCCTACATGGACGCCACAAAGAATCGTCACTCTTATTTGTTTCTAGATTTATCGCAAGATGCCCTCGACAACTTTCGTGTACGTAGCTGCATATTTCCCGACGATGAGCGACATTATGTTTACGTTTCTAAACATTATAATTCTTTTTTTTAATTGGCTAAAAAAGTTAGTCTGCAAAAAGATGATGTTTATAAAAAAAATTTGTCAAGTATGCGAGCCTCAGTCTTTCGCGAGCAATGGCTCGAACAGCATCGAGAAATCGGAAAAAAAATAACAACTTACCTGGTAAACATTTTACAAAGAAAAACGCGTCTCTGTTACTAACCCTCAAACACACCGATAACCAAGCGCGTAAAACACTTTTAAAGTGTAGAGATAAAACAACCGTAAGGTCTATATGCGAATGCGTGTGGAATATTCTGAAAGGTGTGGTTCCGTTAAAAAAATCGGAGCATAAACGTTTAAAACAGAATCGACGCGTAGTGCGTAAATTAGTTCACGATAACTCTACGAACGGTTGGAAAAGACGAAAGAAAATTTTGCTGCAACACGGTAGCGGTTTCTTACCGTTAATTATAGTACCTACAATCGGTGCTCTTATTTCCAGATTAATCGGTAAATAAAATTTAAAAATAATTATGGAGTGAGCTCGTAAAATGATTATCGTTCCTGAAGATATGATTGACCGGTTGCAAAACAAGAAAATGGATTACGAAAAACAGTATTACGATGTTTCACACGAGGCAGGCTACGCGGGTGCGCAAAATCTTTTACGTGTCAATAAGAAAGGTAAGTACCTCAACAAGACGGAGAAAAATAATCTTATAGAGTGGCTACAAAATCAAGACGCTTACACGTTACATCGACCAGTTACTCGAAAATTCCCAAGGTTGCATTACAATGTGACAAACATTGACGATCTTTGGGAGTGTGATTTAATGCAATTAACCTCGATCGAAGAATACAACGATAATCATCGCTTCTTACTCGTTGTCGTAGATGTACTCAGTACACTTTCGGGCGGCCGAAAGCCGCTCTGCTTACAGACGGATCGCGGTAAAGAATTCGTGGGATCAGCTTTTCAGGCACTTTTGAAGAGGCACGGTATCACATTTAGAGTCGTTTGCAGTCCCGATATTAAAGCAGCCGTGGTCGAGAGGCTTAATAGAACTATACACGAGCGTATGTGGCGATACTTTTCTCGCAAAAACACGAAACGTTATATTGATGTGATTCAAAGTATTATTTACACCTATAATCATACTCTGCATAGTGGAATACGAATGAAACCGACGAACGTAAGCTTGTATAACGCTGAGGAAGCTCGCAGAAATTTAGAAAAACGTGCCCTTCTACAAAGTAATAATAAAAAAAAAGAGGGCGCTAGGTAGTTTTGTTAAATATAAGATCGGTGACTATGTGCGCAACTGTCGAACTAAAAACACCTTCGAGAAAGGTTACGAGAAAACTTTAGCGAGGAAATATTTAAAATAAATCGCTTATCGAAAAGACAAAATCTTTATACGTACATCTTGGAGGATTTAAAAGGTGAGATTATCGATGGTTTCTTTTACACGGAAGAACTCACGCATGTTGGAAAGCAGCGTTTTATGGACAACGGCGAACGTTTCAAAATAGAGCGTGTAATTGATACAAAGGGACGAGGCTCGAAAAAACTTGTACTCGTTGTGGCTCGCATATCCGGATAAGTTTAATTCCTGGATCAAAGCGTCCGAACTAGAAAGTGTATAGCCATGGATACCACTGTAGATTTTTACCTTGTTCTACCCAGCAATAGTAGTATCGGCTATTACAACGATAATACGACGAGTTGCTTTACTACCCATTTATCACGCAAAATACGTCTCAGTGGTAGCTGGAGTGTGGGTCTTGTTGAAATTCACGTGCCTTGTACTATCATGCATATAGAACAAACCGAAGCCACTTCCAAAGTAAATTCGAAGCCAACCAAAAGTATTATCAAGAACATCGTTTTCCGCATGGTATGTACAACAGTTTAGAAGAGTTGGCTAATGAGATTAACAACGAGAATATACAGGAACATCAAGTACTAGAGCCACAAGTTATCGGAAAAGGATTTTACAGCATGATGCGAAAATGCAACTGCGATAATCCACATTACATTGTGTTAAATGAAAAAATACGCCGTATATTCGGTTTTTTAGACCACTCAGAAATTCTCGAGTCTACTGAGAATACATATATATCGGGAGATGTACCAGCATGCTTGGCCCCTGCCATACCCGATCAGTTGTTTATTTAGACGGATATTTGCGAACCGTATACCGTTGGCGACACTCAAGCTGCTCTTTTGCGTATCGTGTCTATAGATACCAAGAATTATCAGTTTGGATCTGATATCGTGAGACATTTTATGCCTGCTCACTATATTCCATTGTTACAACATAGTTTTCGCTCTATTATCATTGATATAAGAGATGAACAAGGTAAACGTATACCATTCGAGTACGGGACGTTGACGGTTACGCTTCACTTTAAGCGCAATCGATGAAAAGATAGAAAATGAAAAATCAAAGAGTATGACTCATTACATGAATTACTATAACGATCAAATCGGTGGCGGAGGAGTGAGAAATGTTTTTACTGGCTCGCGATATCAAAGAGGTAGGGGAGTGGGATCGTGGCTGGGCGGACTACTTCGCAAAATTCTACCCTATATGGCTTCTGGTGCACGCGCTGTTGGTAAAGAAGTTTTTCGCGCAGGAGTTCATGTAATCGACGACGTTGCCAATAACGGTTCTAAATTTAAAGATTCGCTGAAATTACGAGCCAAAGAATCTGGTAAAAATTTAAAAAGCAAAGCTGTTAATAAAATTGCTGATTTAATGAAAGGCGATGGTTATAAAACGAATGCAGCTAAACGCAGACGTCAGTCTAAAAAGGTACGTCCATCAGACATCATTGTCGGAGCTCGTAAAAATAAAAAGAAGAAAATTGTAAAAAGTCCAACCGTGAAGAAAAGACGAAGAAAAAAAGTGAAGAAAAAGAAAAGAAAAAATCCTATAAAAAAATTAAAAAGTAGTAAGAAAAGTAGGAAAATAGTTAGTTACAGAAATATAAACGATATCTTTGGGCATCGCTAAACTATGGCATTCTTACACACGCACTCGTCCGAGTGTATGTCCGTATGTCCAGTGAATTGGATATATTCACATTGCCAGCCATACAAACTTCTATAGAGAGTAGCAGTTACTTAAATTATAAGCCTATATCTTCAATTGGTGAAGAAAGTGACGCCCCTTTAGAATTTGTCATTCCAAGCGCTAGCGAACACTACACTGATTTTGCTCATACTATGCTTCATGTTCAAGCGCAAATTCTCCCTGCAGATACAGAGGTAGAAAATGCAAAAGTTGCACCCATCAATAATTTTCTGCATTCTATGTTTAATCAAATCAACGTATTTTTGAACCAAAAACTAGTTTCAACTCCCAATAATGCACACCCTTACAGAGCTTATATAGAATCCTTACTCAATTACTCACCAGCTGCTAAAGAGTCACACTTGACGTCTTGCTTATGGTACGACGATACAGCAGGTAATTTCGAAGCTGCACCAAACGCTATGGGAGCTCAGGCTAATAAAGGCCTGTTAAACCGTCAAGAATTTACGCTAGGTGGAAAAACCTTTGATATGATCAGTCATTTACACTGCGACGTTTTTAATCAAGATAAAATGTTGATAAATGGCGTAGAAATGCGAATTCGTTTAGTGAGAAGCAAAGACGCGTTCTGTCTCATGGATTCATCTGACAATGGGAGATTTAAGGTTAAAATAAAAGAAGCAACTCTCGTTATACGCAGAGTAAAAATTAATCCTGGTGTCTTACTCGCACACGCTAATGCGTTAGCTAAAACTACCGCTAAATATCCAGTCACGCGAGTTGAGGTAAAGTCGTTTACGTTGCACGCGGGGATAATGAACGACTCACTCAATAACGTAATTCTAGGTCAATTACCGAAAAGAATTATTATCGGATCAGAAGCTACGATGATGTACCCTCAGAGAATACAGGTCTAAACCTGCAAGAGTGAACTGTTTAAGATAATAACATACGGCATTTCTGGGAGTCATCTTATCCGTGGAGGCTACAGAAAGATTAAAACTTGTCAAAGCGTGTTGAAACCTGATATGTAACGCCTTTTCAGTTTTAGGAGTTGCGTAATAATTTGAAGCAGATATACTTGTCAGAACCTGTTGTATGATGCTATGTAGCGTTATTCGACTAACATAGGGCATGGGGGAGAAAAATGTTAGTGAGGTGGGGGCTATAAGATATAAGGCGGGTTGATTCGAGTGTGATGATCAGTGTTCTCAAAGACGAGATAGAAAATATACGTATTTTTTCAATAACACGCCCACCCATCCACATACACTCCCATCTATAATGGAGGTAACGAGGAATGTAACGAAGAACTCATTGTTTGGTGTATCCAATATGCTTTTATCGACAATGTACGATATCCACAGATCCAGCTCGAAGAGAATCGCGATTGGCTTAGAATCTTCGAATGGATTATATAAACCTGTCGTAAAAATCTGTAGTGGTGGTGGTTTAAAATGTGTGACTTTTGACGCTGATAGCTGGGAAACGTTTAACTGTCACACGGATGTTATATCATCCTATCTGAAGAATGAATATTCGTTTGGCAAGCCTAGAAAAATTTTTCTACAGAATCATGATCTGTCCTTCGTAACGGCGTACGGTTCCAGAGCAATACATATTGAAGAACGCCCGTTAAAAAGACCAGGAAATATTGAAACCGCTGTGAGTAGTAATAAACCGAATCAGCAAAGAGAAGAAGAAGAACAGTCTGTATGCAAGAGAAAGAAATACGAAATACCACCCAATTTGACCTTACAACTAACAACGTTTGAAGGTATGTTGCAAGCTCGCGAATGCGTCAACGCTCATCTTAGACGTGCGATAGAACAGTCTAATATCGTAAACAGTATAATAGAACTTTTGTCGAGATTTCTAACAAAACAACTACTCAGCGAGAAGCCAGAAGAATTAAAAATCATACATAACGATCTTCTTGCTTTTAAACAATACTGTTTTCTTCATAAGCACAAAATTGAGAATTATGTTAAATCCAGTATGGAGATATCAGCTCCGAAATTCGACGTTCTAAATATTTTATTATCTGAATTATTGGCTTATTCATTACCTATGATAGCTGAAAATGTTCATAAAAATTTCGGCAATGTTGAAGAATTGTAATATTTTTAATGTCATGTATATATATAATAAATAAAATTCAAAATTCATTGAAATCCAATTTTACTATATATTTATTTTCATATTGCCTCTGTGTATACTACCTTATCCTACAAAAACATATAAAAACGCCTCTCTTTTATTAATTTATTCGTAATAATTTGCGGCACTTTATATTTCGTTAACAAAGGATAGTCTGCGCGGACATTTTCTTATCCATTTCATATATACTATTTTATTTTTCATTAATATTAATTATTTTACAATAAAACATTGCAATATAATTATAAAATTTATAACATTGCTAGATTGCAGATAACATTATGTCCGTACTTTGTGTGAAACGCCTTGAAAATATTAAAAGAATACAAAACATTTGCAGCAATACTTTTTTAAGAATATACTATAATCCATAAACTATTTACAGATGCCTATTGTAAAAATATAGCCTTATTGTACAAATATAATTTTAAAACCAGTTATGTAAGAGCGCTCATATTGTGATCAACTAGCTTAATACCTAAGCTCCTTAATAATTTCTCATCCGAGCGCACCGCCCTCTATCGTTGATTTTATTTTATATAAAACTATTTCGAAGACGAAAGTGTAGTCAGTAGATTCAGAGTCGTTGGAGTGTGCATATCGTACATGCAACAGGGGATCATCGATTAGCCAAGTCCGCGTACTCGAAGAAAAGAATTTCAAATTATTTTCGAAAAGTACAATAGCAGTTGAGGCGAGAAGACCAAGCTGAAGAAAGATATTTCTTTTGAGCATGACGCGATATTCTTCTACGTCTTTATCATGGTATCGTGCTTCCTTCTCGGACAGGAAATAAATTTCATATCAGTTGGTAAATTCCTGCATCGTCGCTGAGCAGCCTTCACGAATGAAGCGTTGTGTAAAACGGTCAAACCTTAGTCATTCGGCTAGATTTTTTAGCCAGGGCGCGTTGCCACTGGCGGCCGGTAAGCTGAGCAGGCCAGCCTCGGTGCGAAGATCCGCACAAAACGGAGAGACCGATAGCCGGCTGCTGTCGGCCCGATGACGCAACGACTCTCTCTCTCTCTCCCTCTCGCTCTCTCTCTCTCTCTCTCTCTCTCTCTCTCTCTCTCTCTCTCTCTCTCTCTCTCTCTCTCTCTCTCTACGTTGCATGTGTGCATGCGTGCGCGCGTGCATATATATATATATACACATATACAGATATAATATATATATATATATATACACCCATATGTACACATACATATATATAAATTGCTAAACGCTTATGGAGAGACATCCCCTTATCACCCCTTCGAGGCCTCCGAAGCAATAAAAACAATTAAAAATTATTCTTATCACATGGTGTCAGGTTTCAGTACAATCGCCAGACACTTTGGAGGTGGGGGAGTCGCTTCGGACTGGCGCCAAAGGGGGGGGGGGAGAGGGGGATTTGTTATGTCTTGCCATAAGCGTTATATACTACTCACGCATTTAGATTGCCACATGATCGTAACAGCCTTGAAGCAAGATTGTATTATCAAAAAATCTTCGCGAAATTGAGATCGCAGCGATCATACGGGAAATATGCACTATTAAAAAAATTTTTTTTAATTCATCCTGAAAATTTCGAAACATATTCTCATATATATATATATATATATATATATATATATATATATATATATAGGGGAAGGCGGGGCGTATTCAACACCCTTTTTTTGATTTACATTGAAAAAAATTCTGTATAATTTTTTAGATTAAAAACTACACCGATTGAAAGTTGAGTATCTAAAGATTTATTTTATAAAATTTTAATTTTTCATAACAATTATTTGTTTCAAAACAATAAAAAATATGGAATTAAAAAATAGAGGCATGGCGAGGCACAAATGGTTTTTCATCGAGGCACGATAGGCACGAGTGATTCAATGACAAGAAACCAAATTTTTAATTGTATACTTATTTGAATTTCCAAATGTAAATATTAACAAGTTGAAAACAGAAGAATAACAAAAATATAATTATAAATGATAATAAGAATGTTAATAATAAGAATCTCGGAATCTTCTGGAGTTATAAATAATAAACATTAAAATTTTGAACTGCTATAGCTGGATTCGTTATTTCATATTCCGTATTATTGGATATACTCGTATTCAAATAAGAAAAATATTAAAAATAAAAAACAAAAAATACACAATATATATTAATTTCTACGAGAAGGAACATCTATGCACGAGAAAAATTATCTAAAGAATGAAGACTTTCAAAAACAAGAAATTTTAGGGATTTTTGTCGTATCCGCATGTTGTGGATGCAGGTGATATTACAAAAATGTGTGCCAAATATGCCCCGCCTTTGGGAGCTGATCATGTCCCGCTCAATAACTATTTCTAATTTGTCAATAATTGAATATTTTGCAACAATATTAGAAAATTAAAAATAAATGAATCGAGAGAAAAAATCCTCAGCTTTCTAACGGTATTAATTTCATATATTAAAATGTAATTTTCTTGTTCAATTTGGTGTTTTGAAGGATAGCTACCAAAAAAATTTTGAGCACTTTTTTAAAATTTATCAATAACTGAATTAAACTAATATATTTCATTAAAATTTTTTGGTATACAAAAAATTTACATTAATCATAACAATTTCATACATGGTTTAGTAATTAAAATTTATTTTAAATAACAAAAATGATATGTCCAACTGACCCGCCAACCCACACATGCCCCAAAAATGATGTGCAAAAAGTAAATATTTCATGTAGATTCCTTATTCTGTTTTAAAGATCAATGTGAAATGGCTGAAATCAAATTAAGGAAAACTATAGCAGGTTTAAAGTTTAATTATGTTAATACAATGACAGATATATCTATTTATATTGATAAAAATTATGAGAAATATATCTTGCGTAATAAGATATATTTAAATTTCATGCAAGGTTCATTAATCTACTTAAAATTAGTTTTAAATAACTATTTTACAAAATATTTTGTAAAAAGTAACTTTATTATATTTATTTAGCTGGAAATCATTCAGATGCACTTACATCAAGTGAAGAGGATTATGCTGTTGAGTAAGCATCAGAAGAAGCTAGATTAGAAGTTGAAAATGCTAGAAGGCGTAGTCGTAATGTTAAATAGGAACGTAATAAAAATATTGGAGTTAAAGTCGAATTTGTACCAATGCAGATGAATGATGACAATTGTAAAAACTCAAGTTCAATGTATACCAATGACATTACAGAAGTTACTTAGGTATAAATTATTTGACCAATGTAATTTTACTACATGAATTTATAAGAAATTATGAACATATATTTTTTATAGGAGTGAGTTGTATCTGAAGGTGATGATAAAACTTCATTCTACTTATCAGAAGGATCAAAAAGTTTCAAAAGCTATTTTGAAGCTAAAAATTATTATAGATTTTCTAATCTATGTTTAAATTAAGTTTAAATTATGTATTTAATGTGTGTTTAATGTATGATTAAATTAAGTTTTTAATAAAAGCAAATTGTTTATTTATTGGAATGTTTATAATTTTAAAAAATGCAAATATAACATTTAAATATATATATATATATATATATATATATATATATATATATACGTGAACGCGCAGAAATGAATCACACTATATGCACGCGTCCTATTCATAGTTGTATTATGTTACCATAATCATGAACATTATACGTTCTCATTAGCTCCATATCCATAGCAGAGATTAATAAGGAGAGATTGCCGATGACATATACGAAAGGCTCGACGATTTTCGAGCGCCGGGAGCGTGCGCCCTCAACAGGCTCAACTGCTACACTAACACGCCAACGCGACGTCACAGCTACGTCAGCATAAATTAATGTGCGCATTCGCCTACGTCACAAGCTGTGACGTAGCATTAAATATATATAGATATAGTTATACGCTTTTGTGCAATGCGACCTTGTCGTTTTCGTTTATATCATTACAGAGGCTAAGCCAAAACATCTAATATGCGCACGAGTATCAAAAAGCAATTCAGACCAAACTCCGATGCCAGCTTTATCATGCAGACGAATTTTTGATTCTGCAGAAAATCAAGACTTCCTTTCCTTTCTTCCATTGTAGGAATTTCAAATTGAGTCATGATTTTGTGCTAAAATGCATATTCTTTCATTAATTTAAAAAATTTAATTTTAATTTTTAATGCTTATATTATATTGTAGTAAATAACGCGTAGGAACAAAAAGAAAAAATCCATTAATTGTCTCAAATAATACAAATATAAATAATAATATCAATCAAACATACTCTGTATTATTACTTATTGGTATGATATATATATATATATATATATATTGATAAACAATTCGTGTAATTCCGATTTAACACAAAGATTAATCTAAATCATAAAGTTATTTTCTGTATAAATTAATAATGTAGTTCTTCTGTTTGTTTATTTATAATATTGCAGTGACTGTGGATATAACCTCACTTATGATGAAATTATCTATTGAAGAAATTGTTAAAAAAAATTATCTGAATTACTTATGTATATTATAGAGTAATTCCAATAATTTATTTTATTTTGAAAATTATAGTATAATATTTTAAAGAACATATAATAAATCGTTTATAATCATAAACGTATATTATGTAATATATATATTATATATATATATATATATATATATATATATATATATATATATATATATAAACAGAGATGTTTCGAACAACTTGTCAGATTTATATAAAAAACTGATAAAAATTCTGGATAGATAGATTAAGTATAGATTTTGAGTCGCTTGATTACTAATATTATAGTGATTGATAACAAAAAAAGGTTTTGGAACAAATTGAATAAAAAAATATAGATCATATCAAAATATAATGCTTAATTTCCATGCAATTTTTCTCTAAAAGAAAAAAATAAAATCGGATACAAAACAATCGATTGAAAAAGAAATTGAAGTAAAAAATTTGGAGAAAAAAATTGTGAGATAAAAAAAATTTTATATAAATCAAACCAGTTTAAAAAAAACATAAGAAAAAAATCCAAAAAAAAGTAGTTAAAAAATAAAAAAAATTTTTTGAATAACACTGATTTCAACAAAATAGATTAAAATAAAATTGGTTTTAAAAAATGTAAAAAAAAAGTACGAAATGTCGATAGACTACTACCGTGTAATAAACTGCTTATTATCTCTGCTAAACTATACATGCTGTTATTTATGAGGATACATATAAAATGTATTTAGCCATTTGTTTTAATTGTCCATAGTTGTCAGCTGTAATTTCGTTACATAATTTATTTTTTGTCAAGCTACTTAGGAATATTTCCGAAAAATATTTTATATAAATATTGCTCTTATATACGAACAGTTTTTTGTTTTTCTACGAAAACATTTACATATATGATATAAATATTTTTAGTTTATGGATTAAAAATCTACAAATGTATTATTATTAGCTAAAATAATAGTAATAAACGGCAATGAATGAATAGAATAAAACTTATGTTTTATATAAAATTGTTTGATAGATAGATCTCTTAAAAATAAAATTTTTTATGTACAGCTGGTTCCGTTAACTGTTTTAGAACCTACGATATTTAGAAACAATGTTCGGAGATCTTTTTGGATCAGCGAGTATCGCCGGACCACTTTGGGGTACGAAAATCTGATATTTTTGTACATGATTTACATAATTTACAAACATCATTTACATGAGTGTACAGTCTTATAGCAAATACTGTTGGGGCTGTTTATTTGCTGATTTATTTACTGTTTTTAGAAACATCTCAGGATTCAATTTTTTATATTAAAGATTATACATTTAAGATTATAAACGATTTATTATATGTTCTTTAAAATATTATACTATCATTTTCAGAATAGAATAAATTATTGCAATTACTCTATAATATATACATAAGTAATTCAGATAATTTTTTTTTAAAAATTTCTTCAATAGATAATTTCATCATAAGTGAGGTTATGTCCACAATCACTGTAATATTATAAATAAACAAACAGAATAATTTCATTATTAGTTGATTCAGAAAAGGACTCTATGTTTTAGACCAATCTTTGTGTTAAATCGAAATTACACTAATTGTTTAAAATGTCAATAAGTAACAATATAGAGTAGATTAAAATAAATAAAAATGAAAAGTATGCTGTTTGAATGTGAGGGAAACTAGGAATAATTTATGTGATTTATGAATTATATTTAGTACGTAGTATCACAGATATGGGTTGATTAACTACGTTGACATTAAAATCTACGTTATAATTGTATTTTTTAAATATATGTTTAAGCTCATGTCATTACTTATAATTATTTAAAATACTTATACATTTTTTATTGATAATGCATATTGTAGAAAATACAAAACTTTAAATTCTATCCTATTGTAAAACGTTGTAGAATGTAAATCTCATATATTGTAGTTATAATTTAGATAACGTATAACTTTTAAACTTAGTTTTTTAACTAAGCTAAAAAACTTTTATACTTTTATTTTATTTTATTTTAGCATTTAATTTCAAGAATTTCATTTTCCATTTTTGATTTATATTATTATTTATATTTTTATTATTTAAGACAATGAATGGATTTTCTCTTTTTGTTCCTACGCGTTATTTACTACAATATAATATAAGCATTAAATATTAAAATTACATTTTTTAAAGTAATTAAGGAATATCCACTTTAACACAAAATCATAAGTCTCAATTTGAAATTTCTACAATGAAAGAAAGGAAAGTCTTGATATTCTGCAGAATCAAAAATTCGTCTGCATTATGAAGCTGGCATGGGAGTTTGGGTCTGAGTTGTTTTCTGATGCTTGTGCGCATATTGACATTATTTTGCTTAGCCTCCGTATGATTTAAACGAAAACAACAACGTCGCATTGGACAGAAGCGTACAACTATGTCTATATATATATAGTTATTGTTACGTCACGAGCTGCGACGTTGCTGTTTTCGTTTAAATCATACAGAAGCTAAGCCAAACACATCAAATATGCGCACGTGTATCCAAAAGAAATTCAGCCCCAAACTCCAATGCCAGCTTCACAATGCAGACGAATTTTTATTCTGCAAAAAATCAAAACTCCAAATAGAAAAAAGAAATTTCTTTTGCAAAAGAAATTTCAAATTGAGACTTATGATTTTGTGCTAAAATGGATATTCCTTAATTAGTTTAAAAAATGTAATTTTAATATTTAATGCTTATATTATATTGTAGTAAATAACGCATAGGAACAAAAAAAGAAAATCCATTCATTGTCTTAAATAATAAAAATATAAATAATAATATAAATCAAAAATGGAAAATGAAATTCTTGAAATTAAATGCTAAAATAAAATAAAATAAAAGTATAGAAGTTTTTTAACTTAGTTAAAAAACTAAGTTTAAAAGTTATATGTTATCTAAATTCGAACTACAATATATGAGATTTACATTCTACAACGTTTTACAATAGGATAGAATTTAAAGTTTTGTATTTTCTACAATATGAATTATCAATAAAAAAAGTATATTTTTACAAAATATATTTTTAAATATATTTTTAAAAAATACAAATATAACGTAGATTTTAATGTCAACGTAGTTGATCAACCCATGTCTGTGATACTACGTACTAAATATAATTCATAAATCACAAAAATTATTCCTAGTTTCCTTCACATTCAAACAGCATACTTGTCATTTATATTTATTTTAACCTACTCTATATTGTTACTTATTGACATTTTAAACAATTAGTGTAATTCCGATTTAACACAAAGATTGGTCTAAAACATAGAGTCCTTTTCTGAATAATTTTTACATTTTTTAAAACCAATTTTCTTTTAATCTATTTCGTTGAAATCAGTTTTATTCAAATAATTTTTTTATTTTTTAACTACTTTTTTTTTATTTTTTTCTTGTTTTTTTTAAACTGGTTTGATTTATATAAAATTTTTTTTATCTCACATTTTTTTTCACCAAATTTTTTACTGCAATTTCTTTTTCAATTGATTGTTTTGTATTCAATTTTATTTTCTTCTTTTAGAGAAAAATTGCATGGAAGTTAAGTATTATATTTTGATATGATCTATATTTTTTTATTCAATTTGTTCCAAAACCTTTTTTTGTTATCAATCATGTTAGATTATATTAGCCTTCTATAAATAATAAAGCAAAAAATACTTGAAACTAAATATTGGAGAGTATCGTAAAAGGATGTATCTTTATTTTAACATTCCACCTACTATATTTAATAAAAATTCAATAGGTTATCGGCCCAGATTTAGCGAGTAAACTTTCCGTGATTTTGTGTATAGTGTAATCTAGTAATAAAATAAAACTGTCTCAAATACAGAACAAAAAAACAGTTTTTTTCTAGTAAGTGAAAAATGGAATCCATTAAAATAAAAAGGAATATTAAGCCTTTTAACTGTGATAAATATAGTGTGTGGAAGTTTAAAATTCGATCTCTTCTATTTAAACTTCATCTATTGCACGTTCTTGATGAGCAAGTCCCTGCAGTAATGATAGAAGAATGGAAAAAGTGTGAACGAATTGCAAAAGGTATAATAGTGGAGTATCTGTCGGATTCTTTTTTGGGTTTCGTGAAAGCCAATGATACGGCGTAAACAGTTTTGCAGTCTTGATATGGTTTTCCAATATGGCAGAGAAAATCATCGTATAAAGGATCGCAGATTCTATACGAAAAATGAACAGCAATATTCAGGAGATAATAAAACTTGACAGTTTCACTTAAAAGAAGTATCCTGAATATTACCAGCAAGGAAGAATTAAAGATGTTCTGAAGGACGGCTTATGTTGTTCGGAGGTGCCGCAAAATTTACTATCTGTCAGCAACATGCAGAAGGCACAGATGAGTATTCATTCACTTCAATCCAAATGGGATTGAAGTTACTAAAAATGATAAAATAATTTTTGTCGGTAAGCCCATAAATAATTTGATTCCTATAGGATTCATTATTAATAAATTATATAATAAAAAGTCTCTAATGCGATAAACAGTAATTATAGTTGATGGCATCAAAGACTTGGACATATGGGCAAATCGAAAATTATTGAAATGAAAAATAATAAGATGGTCGATGGTATTAAATTAATTAATAATATTCAACTAAATGATTATATGTGTGAAGCTTGTATTTTTGGCAAACAAACAAGAGTACCTTTTCAAAAAAAAAAAAAAAAATAAAAATCATATAAAAAGACCATTTTTTTATTATTCATTTAGATGTTTGCGGACCAATCACTCCTTCGCCATTAGATGGTAAAAATTATTTTGTATTGTTTGTAGATGAATTTACGCACTACTGCATTACATATTTAATAGTATTAAAGTCAGATGTATTTTCTATTTCAAAGACTTTATAAAAAAAAAAAAAGTCAAACTCATTTTAATTTAAAAATAGTAAATTTATATTGTGATTATGGTGGAAAGTATTTATCGAATTAAATGAAAGACTATTGCAAATATAATTAAATCAGCTATCATTTAACAGTTCCTCATACTCTATTATTAAATGGAGAAAGAATGATTAGAACAATTACTGAAAAATTACTATCTCGATAAGTGAGATAAACTGAAGGAAGTAATTTGGGGAGAAGCAGTTTTAACTGCTATGTATTTAATAAATTGAACCCTTACTAATGCTTTAAAATAGTATAAAATACCATATCAATTATGGTTTGGTAAAAATCCTATAGTAAAATATTTACAAGTTTTCGATAGTACAATATATGTGAATAATAAAATAAGAAAAACAAAAAGTAAAATTTTGGAAAGGTATTTTAGTTGGTTATGTTTTAATTTTAATTTTACTATAAAATATGGTATGTAGACTTAGAAAAATTTATTGTAGCAAGGGATGTGATAGCTGATGAAATTAATTTTTTGAATTCAAGACCAGAAATGAGGTTTAAAGAATTGTAATAAAAATTCCAAGAAAACTGATGAACGTAATGTTCGTTACAAATCAGTAGAGCCTCAGAAATCTGATAATGGAAAATCAGAAAAATTTCTGGAAGGAATTGTTATAGAAAATTCCAAGAAAACTGATGAACGTGATGTTCGTAACAAATCAGTAAAACTTCAGAATCTGATAATGAAAAATCAGAAAAATTTCTGGAAGACCAATCTGAGAAAAATGAATCAGATAAACAAGATTTGAAAATAGACAGAAATTCAAATGAGAATTTGAACAAGTCTAATAAATCTATAATAGAAATAGATCATTGCAATCAGTCAGAATTTCAAAATGATAAATATAATACAAAGAAAATAAATACAAATCTAAGAAGGAGTAATAGAGTCAAAAAAAAAAAAATGGACCAAGAATTTCTTATAAAAAAATAAATTACGTTTTGTGTGCACAATCAGTAAATTGTGAAATTCCCAATAATTTCAATGATATTCAAAATAATATCCATAATGAAAAATGGGAACAAGCAATTAAAGATGAATTAAATTCATATTATTTTAATAAAACTTGGATACTAGTATCAAAGCCACAAAACAAAAATATTATAGATTGCAAATGGGTATTCGCTATTAAAAATGATGAACATGGAAATCCATTAAAATATAAAGCGCGTCTTGTTGCTCGTGGTTTCAATCAAAAATATTTAATTGATTATAATGAGACTTTTGCTTCAGTAGCAAGAATTACAAGCTTTAGATTAATTATAACGTTTGCAAAGCAATATAATTTGCTTATTCACCATATGAATGTAAAAACTGCATTTTTAAATGGTTCATTGCAGAAAGAAATTTACATGAAAATTCCCGAAGGAATTAAATACAAAACAAATCAAGTTTGTAATTTAAATAAAGCTATATATATATATATATATATATATATATATATATATGGATTGAAACGAGCAGTAAGATGTTGGTTTAAAACTTTTGATAAAACATTAATTGCAAATGGTTTTCAAAATTCATTAATCGATCGTTGCATATATATTTAAATAAAGGAGAAATATCTAAGAATATATATGTTGTACTCTACGCACATGATTTAGTAATCGTTACAACCGATATTCACACAATGAATAATTTTAAAAATGATTTTAGAAAAGATTTTAATTTTAAAAAAGAAATTAAACTATTTCATGGAATAAAAAAATTATAATAAGATGTAATTATGATGTATATAATGAAATAATGAAATAATTAAATTATGAAATAATGAAATAATGAAATTATAAAATTATGAAATAATGAAATAATGAAATTATAAAATTATGAAATTATGAAGTAATGAAATTATGAAGTCATGAAATTATGAAGTAATGAAATTATGAAGTAATGAAATTATGAAGTAATGAAATTATGAAGTAATGAAATTATGAAGTAATGAAATTATGAAGTCATGAAATTATGAAATAATGAAGTTATGAAATAATTAAATTATCAAATAATTAAATTATGAAATAATGAAATTATGACAAATGATATTATGAAATTATGAAATTATGAAATAATGAAATAATGACATAATGATGTACTTATTCTTAATTAGAGTTCATATATAAAAACGATTTGAAATTAATTTAACATCAGTGATTGTGATGATGTAAACACACTATTTGAAAATAATATAAATTATAATGATTTCAATTCAGATAACAAATATGACGCCCTTTTCAAAATCATATCGGATGCTTAATGTATGTAATGATTTATATGCGTCCAGATTTGAGTACAGCAAAACATTTTCTAAGTAGATATTCAAATAAAAATAATAGAGAACTATGGAAATGCCTAGAAAGAGTTTTAAGATATTTGAATGGTTCGATGAATTTAAAATTAATTTGTACAAAAGGCAACAGTGAAAATATTTTAAGCGGTTATCTTAAATCTTATTAGGGTGGGCATGAAGGTACTGATCGAAAAAGTACTACAGGCTACTTATTTAAGTTATTTGAAAAATGCACGATTTGCTGGAATACTAAAAGACAAGCATCTGTAGCAGCTTCTTCAACAGAGGCAGAATATATGGCTTTATTTGAAGGTGTTAAAGAAGCATTATGGCTAAAGTCTTTAATAAATAGTATCGAAATTAAAATCATGAAACCGATTGTAATTTATGAAGACAATAACGGTTGTATAAGTATAGCGAATAACCCAAGTAATCATAAGCGATCAAAACATATAGATATTAAATATCATTTCTCGAGAGAGCAAATAGAGAAAAATGTAATAATATTGAAACATATTTCCACAGGGGAGCAGATTTCTGATGCACTAACAAAGTCATTGCCAACTGTGAAATTCCTTGAACTCAGAAAAGGAATGAGCATGGAGGAATAATAAAATATAATTCATATTGTTTTCATTAATATATATTTTATATTAGTAATAGAGACGGTTTGAATAGGTTTTACTGGGTTTCCCTATTCCTTGCAACAAATGTTGGACCGTGTGTAATTTCCCAGAACAAACGAGGAAAGAAAAAGACTGAAAGGAACTATCATATATCTAATATTGAGTTTTATTTTATTATATATTATTGTATTTACTCAAGTAATTTTTGAGGGGGCGTGTTAGATTATATTAGCCTTCTATAAATAATAAAGCAAAAAATACTTGAAACTAAATATTGGAGAGTATCGTAAAAGGATGTAAACATATGTGTCCATTGGGTCTTATTACGATCTGCGTCTTTGCTGCCCTGCGCGGCAAATGCTTTATGAGTTTATTGCTTAGATGCCTGATGTGCTTTTATAAGTTTTAAGATTCTCACAAGGGCTTGCAGAGTTTTCAATTTCGAGTACTGCAGTTTAGTCTTGCGTTGTCCTTTCGTTTAAACAGACGTCTTTTCTTTCCTCGTTTGAAATAAAGTTCATGTTAAAAGATTATTTCGTGTATCTTTATTTTAACATTCCACCTACTATATTTAATAAAAATTCAATAAATCACTATAATATTAGTAATCAACGACTCAAAATCTATACTTAATCTATCTATCCAGAATTTTTATCAGCTTTTTATATAAATCTGACAAGTTGTTAGAAACATCTCTGTTTCAATGATATATATATATATATATATATATATATATATATATATATATATATAAAATAATATACGTTTATGATTATAAACGATTTATTATATGTTCTTTAAAATATTATACTATAATTTTCAAAATAAAATAAATTATTGCAATTACTCTATAATATACATAAGTAATTCAGATAATTTTTTTTTAACAATTTCTTCAATAGATAATTTCATCATAAGTGAGGTTATGTCCACAATCACTGCAATATTATAAATAAACAAACAGAATAATTTCGTTATTAATGTATACAGAAAATGACTCTATGATTTAGATTAATCTTTGTGTTAAATCGGAATTACACGAATATTTTATCAATATGTATATCATACCAATAAGTAATAATACAGAGTATTTTTGATTTATAATTATTATTTATATTTTTATTATTTGAGACAATTAATGGATTTTCTCTTTTTGTTCCTACGCGTTATTTACTGCAATATAATATAAGCACTAAAAATTAAAATTAAATTTTTTAAATTAATTAAAGAATATCCATTTTAGCACAAAATCATAAGACTCAATTTGAAATTTCTACAATGGAAGAAAGGAAAATCTTGATTTTCTGCAGAATCAAAAATTCGTCTGCATGATAAAGCTGACATCGGAGCTGGGTCTGAACTCTGAATTGCTTTTTGATTCTCGTGCGCATATTAGATGTTTTGGTTTAGCCTCTGTAATGATATAAACGAAAACGACAACGTCGCATTGGACAAAAGCGTATAACTATATCTATATATATTTAATGCCTACGTCACAGCTCGTGACGTAGGCAAATGCGCACATTAATTTATGCTGACGTAGCTGTGACGTCGCGTTGGCGCGTTAGTGTAGCAGTTAGCAGTTGAGCCTGTTGAGGGCGCACGCTCCCGGCGCTCGAAAATCGTCGAGCCTTTCGTATATGGCATCGGCAATCTCTCCTTATCTCTGGTAACAGCAATCTAACGTTAATCTGGAGCGGCGCTGCATGGGGCATGGGTGGGTAGGTGGTGATAGAATTCAGAAAGATTAACTATTTTTTGACTTTGTTTAACAAAAAATAGTTTGGTCTAAGCTATTTGAAAATTAATGCAACAATAAATCAATATATTATGCATAGATATTTATTTATAATATTTACTATTAATGGGATATTATCAGAATAATGCATAAGATTAAAAAGTAAACTAGAAATATATTTAACTTTAGAAAATATAGAAATGTGGCATGGTTGTACTATCTTTTGTATTATTTTATGTAATCTAAGAACACAAGATTAAGCAAATAAGATTTTGACACACTAGGTATATATATATATATATATATGAGTGATCCAGTAAGATGTACATTTTGTATTAGGTTTGAAAATGCAATTAATGATTTAATTGAAAGTAGTTGAAACACAAGGTTTTTAATGCGCTCATTTGTTTAGCAGCCCGATAATGAAGAAAAAAATAATAAAAAGTGTTTATATCTTGCATAAGATCCATTTATTTTTTAAAAATAAATATTTAAAATATGTTTTGTGTATAATTATTAAATATATATATATATATATATATATATATATATATATATATATATATATATATTAGTCCAATTTTGTAGAAATTTCATAATTACAAAAGACGGTTCTGGAAATAAAGAAATTAATTTTTGGTGATTAAATTGAAAGCATAAAAGTTAAAAAAAAACAGATATGAATTCAACAGTATGAATTCAACAGTTATACTCTGAATTTTCTTAATGTCCATATTTATAAAATTTGTTTTCAATTATAATTGTATATCTAAGAGAATTAAAAAAAACACTTTGTAGTTTTACACAATTTTAATTAAGTTAAAATAAACTATTGAAAATGTCTTAATAACCGAAATAGCTGTTGAATACTTATTAAAATATTTCGTGAAACTTTACTATTTTTATTTAGTCTCTTAAAATTATAATTATATTTAAACGTATTTTACCAAATGTATAAAAAAATTCTGTTAATCTTTATTCATTTTAATTTTTTATAAATTTAGGAAACCCTATATTCCATACAATCCTCTATTGATTTGACATGAAATTATATATATGTAGATAAATAGATAGATAGAGAAAAAGAGATGATACACTGTAAACGACTTGTCTTTTGCATAAATATTAGCTTCTGTCTTACATCCTACAAGACATACCATTTTTTATTATTGCTCTAGTAGTAGAGTTGGTCTCTAACTCTTTTAAAACTTGAAGCATATACTAGTAAAGGTAATTTCAAAGCTTCTAAACAGCCGTAGAACAGAAAGAGAAAGTACATGTAAAAAATATCTTATATTTAAGATGCTCCATATATATATATATAACAGGGAAATGCGATTAACTAATGACATAAGAAACCAAGACATATTTTAATCTTAATTGTCATTCTGTTTCTTTGCCTTCCAATAATTATGAAATCTATAAGGCTACCTCTAATAATATATACTTAATGGCTTTACCATTAGGTTTCTTTAGCCTCTGTAGATATAAGAATATTTATTTATCCATTAATCTTAAAAATTTGAAACAATTTAAATTACTACATAAGAATAAATTTATTTATTACTTTAGATGTTTGAAACTATTCTGCAATGTCAGTGTTTTTTTTTATTTTTTTTATTAAGCCTTTAAGACCTCATTTGAGATAAATTTCAGCAATGTTAAAGTGTTACTTCTATTATATTAAAAATGAATTTTGACAATATAAACAAAAATATTGATGTACGAATTAATTATTTGGTACCATTAATCCTTACTCTAATACGAACTCAGTTACTTCCATATTTTACAAAAAAGTGATATATGCACAAACACCTTAGCTTTATACTTTTGTCAGAAAGCATGATAGTTATTTTCATTTATTTAAACTCAGATAAACTAAACGTATACCTAAGATGTATATATTGCTTATAAAATTAAAATTTTTACTTTTCATTTCTTCTAAAAAACTTTCGGATAATTCAAATAAAGTAATTCATAGATCATAGTTTCAAATTATATTAAAAAACTATATAAAAAGGAGAAAACGAAACAAAATTATGAAACTTTTGAAGTTTTTATTAGAACATAATGCTGGCAATTAAATTTCTGATGTATCTAATCGTTAGCAATAGTAACTTCAACCTCAACACCAGGTTCAATACTGATACTTGTAATTTGCTTAACAATTTCTGATGGAGAGTACAAATCTATAACCCTTTTGTGGATACGCATTTGAAAACGATCCCAAGTTTTGGAGCCCTCACCACATGGTGTTTTACGAGTTGTAATTCTTAATATCTTTGTAGGCATTCGTACTGGTCCTTTAACTTTTAATTTTTGCTTCTTTCCTCTTTGAATTAATTCAGAACAGACTGTAATTAATGTCATTTATATTAACAATAAAGAGTGATAATCAAAATTTATTTTTCTTAATGTATAATAAAAATAATTAACCTTTTTCAAGAGAACGAACATTGCGAGAAGTTAGAGTAATTCTGATTCTGTGAATTAGTGCTGTTTCTTGTACAGGTTTCTCTGGATTATCAACTTTTAAACTGGCCTAAAATAAAACAAATTATTACTAATTATTATTCACATTACATTGGCATTATTAAATGAATTAATATATGTTAATCCTAAAAAAACTAAATAATATCTACTATATACTTTAATGAGTAGTGTATCATAACCTATAAATCGATTTAGTGTAAAAATAATAATTTTTAACTTTTTAAAAGTAAATATTTGATATATGCTTTAAATAAATCAATTATTTACCATTGTAACTGTTTTAGTTTTCCAATTCTTTTAATAAATTGCAAAATCTTTGTACTACCGTCGAACTGGTGTCATTACACGATGCCACATGGGACGAAATGGAAGATATTTTGTCTTCAAAACTTGCGACTTCCGGTAAAATTTAAATCCCATTTGCTTAGAATCCGGACTACGTCTTATATGTATATTTAAATAAGTGTATTTTCGAAATGAAAATATTTATAATATTTATATATTTATTTTCATTAATAAAAATTTTAATCTAAATAAATTTATAAATTAAAAGTAAAAATCGGAATATAATAAGATCAATATTTATATAATAATAATAATAAGTACAATTTATATTATTTCAAAGATAATCGAACAAGATTTTATTAAGAAATAATAGAATATTCCATTTATTTAATATGAAAAAGAAATAAGTATTGCACATTTAACAACCAGAAAGTAAAATCTAATCAAATTCTTCACAGTCTATATGGACCTAACATTTTTGGCTATCACAAAAGCGGCCTTTTACATGATGGTGGGAGTGGAAAAGGAAAGGGTTCAGAAATTATCTTATTTAACGCATGTTCAAACATAATAAAATATATTTTATTTAAATTATTTAAACGTAATTAAATGAATATGCAGTACAATAATTTAATGTAATTATGTAAAATTCATATAAATTATTTATATTCTTTATGAATTTATATATATTAATATTAAATTTAAACAATTTATAATATTTTAACTGTAATAAAATTTGTAATTATTTTCTGTATAATTTTCAATAATTGTACTGCATATTTAATTTTGCAGACTTTAATAACTTTCTATTGTCTTTTATCAGAGATAATAAGGAGAGATTGCCGATGCCATTTCGAGCGTCGGGAACGTGCGCCCTCAACAGGCTCAACTGCTACACTAGCGCGTTAACGCGACGCCACAGCTACGTCAGCATAAATTAGTGTGCGCGTTTGCCTACGTCACGAGTTGTGACGTAGGCAATAAATATATATAGATATAGCTGTACACTTCTGTTCAATGCGACGTTGCTGTTTTCCCTTGAATCATACAGAGGCTAAGCCAAATAATATCTAATATGCGCACGAGCATCAGAAAGCAATTCAGACCCAAACTCCTATGCCAGCTTCATAATGCAGACGAATTTTTGATTCTGCAGAAAATCAAGACTTTCCTTTCTGCCATTGTAGAAATTTCAAATTGAGTCTTATGACTTTGTGCTAAAATGGATATTCCATAATTAGTTTAAAAAATTTAATTTTAATAATTAATGCTTATATAATATTGTAGGAACAGAAAGAGAAAATTCATTGATTGTTTCAAATATTAGAAATAAAAATAATAATATAAACCAAAAATTTAAGTTTTTAATTTTTAACAGTTATATGTTTTCTAAATTATAACTACAAGATATAAGATTTATATTGTGTAACGTTTTACAATAGGATAGAATTTGAAGTTTTCTATTTTCTACAATATGCATTATCGCAATAAAAAATGTATAAATATTTTAAATAACTATAAGTATTGACACGAGCTTAAGCATATTTTCAAAAAATACGAGTATGACGTAGATTTTAATGTTAACGTAGTTGATCAACCCATGTCTGTGATACTACATGCTAAATATAATTCATTAATCACATACATTATTCCTAGTTTCCTTCACATTCGAACAGCATACTTTTCATTTATATTTATTTTCATTTACTCTATATTGTTACTTATTGACATTTTAAACAATTGGTGTAATTCCGATTTAACACAAAGATTGGTCTAAAACATAGAGTCCTTTTCTGAATAATTTTTACATTTTTTAAAACCAATTTTCTTTTAATCTATTTCGTTGAAATCAGTTTTATTCAAATAATTTTTTTATTTTTTAACTACTTTTTTTTTTATTTTTTTCTTGTTTTTTTAAACTGGTTTGATTTATATAAAATTTTTTTTATCTCACATTTTTTTTCACCAAATTTTTTACTGCAATTTCTTTTTCAATTGATTGTTTTGTATTCAATTTTATTTTCTTCTTTTAGAGAAAAATTGCATGGAAGTTAAGTATTATATTTTGATATGATCTATATTTTTTTATTCAATTTGTTCCAAAACCTTTTTTTGTTATCAATCATGTTAGATTATATTAGCCTTCTATAAATAATAAAGCAAAAAATACTTGAAACTAAATATTGGAGAGTATCGTAAAAGGATGTATCTTTATTTTAACATTCCACCTACTATATTTAATAAAAATTCAATAGGTTATCGGCCCAGATTTAGCGAGTAAACTTTCCGTGATTTTGTGTATAGTGTAATCTAGTAATAAAATAAAACTGTCTCAAATACAGAACAAAAAAACAGTTTTTTTCTAGTAAGTGAAAAATGGAATCCATTAAAATAAAAAGGAATATTAAGCCTTTTAACTGTGATAAATATAGTGTGTGGAAGTTTAAAATTCGATCTCTTCTATTTAAACTTCATCTATTGCACGTTCTTGATGAGCAAGTCCCTGCAGTAATGATAGAAGAATGGAAAAAGTGTGAACGAATTGCAAAAGGTGTAATAGTGGAGTATCTGTCGGATACTTTTCATTTTTATTTATTTTAATCTACTCTATATTGTTACTTATTGACATTTTAAACAATTAGTGTAATTTCGATTTAACTCAAAGATTGGTCTAAAACATAGAATCCTTTTCTGAATAAACTAATAATCAAATTATTCTGTTTGTTTATTTATAATGTTACAGTGATTGTGGACATAACTTCACTTATGATAAAATGATCTATTGGAGAAATTGTTAAAAATAGATTTTCTGAATTACTTATGTATATTATAGAGTAATTGCAATAATTTATTCAATTCTGAAAATTATAGTATAAAACTTGAAAGACTATATAATAAATCGTTTATAAGCTTAAATATATATTATTTAAAATATGTAATTGAATACAGAGCTGTTTCGAGAAACTTGTCAAATTTATATAAAAAAACTGATAATAATTCTAGATAGATAGATTACGTATATATTTTGAGTAGCTTGATTGTATATATTATACAAATTGATAACAAAAAAGGTTTTAGAATAAATTGAATAAAAAATTATAGATCAGATCAAAATATAACATTTATTTTCCATGAAATTTTTCTCTAAAAGAAAAAAATAAAACCGAATAGAAAAAAATCGGTTAAAAAATTGCCAGAAAAAATGTGGTGAATAAAAATTTGTGAAATAAACAAAAATTTGATAAAAATCAAACCAGTTTAAAAAACATAAGACAAAATCCAGAAAAAATTAGTTCCAAAACATAAAAAAATAAGTTGATAAAAATTAGTTTAAAAAAAGGTAAAAAGAAAAGTACGGAATATCGATAGACTATTACTGTGGCGCTAAAAAAGGGAAAATAATTTTTCAAGAAATAATATACTATTGTTATTATCACACTCAAATGGCCTTAGCGACAATATCCAAGACATCTCACCTGAAGAACCAATTTGATTTTTCGAAGTCAGTACAAAACATCCCATTATAACTATATCAATGAACTTCTTTTCAGGCATTGATGACTTTTTGATTTATAGAGTTGATGAATAATGGCTTAGTCGGATAATATGGTCGAAAAATCCCAACAGTATTTGTAATAAGACTGTACACTCATGTCAAATGTAATAAAAAACTCCTTTTGTCAGATTTTTGTAACCCAAAGTGGTCCGGCAATACTTGCAGATTTAAAAAGATCTCCGAATGTTGTTTCTAAATATCGTAGCTTCTAAAATAGTTAACGGAACCAGCTATACATAAAAAATTTTATTTTTAAAAGATCTATCATTCAAAGAATTTTATATAAAACATAAGTTTTATTCTATTAATTAATACCGTTTATTACTATTATTTGAACTAATAATAATATATTGGTAGATTTTTAATCAGTAAACTTAACGCGTCCTACGATGTTATGAACGATATATATATATATATATATATATATGTATAGGTATATATATACACACGAATGTTGAACCAATTTTCATGGCTTGGTAAAGGCGCCTTTTTTTATCACCGAGTGTAACCGGACACTGTTGTCGGAAACTGAGCATCGACGCTGACCTCGGAGGAAAGTTCCCGAATCGACACCAAATATTAACTGACGAAATTTCTCACTACGATCGACGTTAATATTAGATTTGTAATTTTTAAAATTGAAAAAGAACGTAGAGACTAAATCATAAATTGAAGGATGGTATGCCATCGATACATATGCATGTGCACGTACTTTTGTTTTGATATACTAGTTACGGTGCTAAGTATGATTAATAAAATATTAATTAATATAAGTAGAATAATCGATTAACAAACTTTTCACACATACTGGAGCATATTATAAAGATCGGTTTAATAATTGTAAAATGTAGAACAAAACCAAACCATTTAGATTAATAATGTTAGTCCAATTACGATATTAGTTATGTTAATAGAATGTCAATAACGATATACTTTATAAAATATATAAAATAAATCGAATAATAGACTAAGAAATTTCTAACTTATAGTATAAAGATTAGTTTAGTTAATAATAAAAGATTACGTAAATAATTATAACGTAGAACAATACTGATACATTAAGATTAATAATATTAGTTCAGAATGTTAGTAGTTATATACTTTATAAAATACATAAGATGTTAGAATAAGTTGAATAGTAGAATAAGATATTATCTAAAATTAATAATTATAAACGTAACAAAACGGTTAAGCTATTAATTAAATTAGATTTCTAACTCATAATAAGAGATTATGTCAATAATTATAAACGTATAAGAAAGCCGAACCATTAAGACTAATAATGTTAGTTCACTTACAATATTGATTATGTTAGAATAAGATAAGAGATTATGTAAAATTTATAATTATAAACGTAACAAAACGGTTAAGGTATTACTTAAAGATCGTATTTTATAATGTTGCTATAAGTTTGTTGTTCATGATCATAGCAGATGCAGTATATTTAAAAATAAATATTGTAAGAAAGCGAACGAAGGAGTTTATATTATAAACGAAATTTGACTCCTTCATTGGTTTTCCCTACGACTGCTCAGATGAATTTCCACGAAAATTTTGGACGGCCTTTTTTTACTTTGTCCGGATCACATATAAATATGAGTCCAACGAAGCGAAAAATCACTGCCGATCGGGATTTCAACTAGGTCAGATCGATCCAGTAATTAAAACCTTAGAATTTTTGTGACCTCTTTCGGACTTAAGAGTTTTTTCGACTTTTTCGTACTTAGGATTTTCCTGACCTAGATTTTTTTTGCGATTTTTAACCTTTGAAACATTTCGTATTTTTCAGAATTTGAAATTTTTCGTGTTTCTCGAACTTCATCTTATACGTGTTAACTTTGTATACCCGACCTATATCTAGTTTATTTTTATATATTATACGATTGTATAAGAAGTATTTCAAATAAGTAAATAAATAGTAATTAACTACAATATTTATCGTTTATCCTTATTAACATTATTTGTCCGTATTCTCCACTAAATCTAATCGCGAGATATATATATATATATATCATATATATATATATATATATATATATATATATATATATATATATATATATATATAAGATATCTATATATATATATATCAATTACCTTTAATTTTCGAGTAGGCTAAACGGGTGGGACTCTAGCAGTCCTGTACATGGAAGCCACTCCACTAATTTTTCTGAGTAGGCTAAACGGGTGGGACTCTAGTAGTCCTGTACACGGAAGCCGCTCCTTTCGTCCTGGTAGACAAGACTGTGGGAAAAGAATCTTAGTACGGGAGCATATAGACGAAATCAAATAACGAATTAAGTAGTAAACTCGCGATTCACAAATCGGCAAATACTGCCTAGGTTCGGTATCCATGAAAAAACGCGTACACCTCGGCTCACCGGCCCCACATCCCTGGCTAGTAGTCGAGAGGCTAGGCCAAAAATAGGGGCAAATTACTGACCGGTCTTTCGCGGAAGCAAATCGTTGCGCATAGAACCGGGTCGGCACTCGTCATTATATATGAGTATGTATATATAGTGCGGGACGTCACAAACTAAAAATATTTATATATGTAAATCTTTTCGTAGAAAAACAAAAACAAATATTCGTAGATAAGAACAATATTCATATAAAATATTTTTCGGAAATATTCCAAAATACCTTAATAAAAAATAAATTATGTAACGAAATTACAGCTGACAACAATGGACCATTAAAACCAATGGCTAAGTACATTTTATATGTATCTTCACAAATAACAGCATATATACGAGTTTTTAGACTCTTAGTTCAGTCAGAGATAATAAGCAGTTTATTATACGGCAGTAGTCCATCGATATTTCGTACTTTTATTACATTTTTGACAACTAATGCTATTTCAATCTATTTTTTTGCAGCCGGTTTTATTTAAATAATTTTTTAAAATTTTTAACTAATTTTTTTTCTTATGTTTTTTTAATCTAGTTTGATTTTTATCAATTTTTTTATCTCACAAATGTTTTTTCACCAATTTTCATTTTGTAATTTCTTTTTTAATCGATCGTATTCGGTTTTATTTTTATCTTTTAGAGAAAAATTGCATGGAAAATAAGTTTTATACATTGACCTCATCTATAATTTTTTTATTCATTTTTTTCCAAAAACTTTTTTGCTATCAATTTCTATAATATTTGTAATCAAGAGAATCAAAATCTATACGTAGATACATCTAAATGTAATCGATCTAGAATTTTTATCAGTTTTTTATATAAATTAGACAAGTTTTACGAAACAGCTCTATATTCAATTATTAATTAATAAATATTTTTTATTGGTCTTACAGTCCAATCAATTTCAACCAAAAATAAAATAAAATAAAAATAAAAAATAATAAAAATAAAAAATAAAAATTAAAAATAAAAATTAAATTAAAAATTACATTAAAATGATAATGACAGTCAGACTGTCCTTGTTTACATTCACCCCCGTAGACTAATCTGAAAATAAAATATTAGCTGAAATAATTCTTTGTTAGTAAAGTGCAGTCTGACTGTCCCCAACACCCTTACCTAATTGAAGACTTGTTCAACGTTTCGAGCTCGCTACGGCTCCTCATCAGGGACTCTGTTGACTCACAGTCTGACTGTCATTATCATTTTAATTTAATTTTTAATTTAATTTTTATTTTTAATTTTTATTTTTTATTTTTATTATTTTTTATTTTTATTTTATTTTATTTTTGGTTGAAATTGATTGGACTGTAAGACCAATAAAAAATATTTATTAATTTGTATATGGGCAGTCGACAGAAGTACAATTCAATTATTATATTCAATTATATATATTACATAATATACATAAGTAATTCAGGTAATCTATTTTTAACAATTTCTTCAATAGATCATTTCATCATAAGTGGGGTTATGTCCATAATCACTGTAATATTATATATAAACAAACAGAATCATTTCATTATTAGTTTATACAGAAAATTACTCTATTCCTTAAACTAATCTTTGTGTTAAACCGGAATTACACGAATTGTTTAAAATGTCTGTCAATAAGTAACAATACAGAGTAGATTATAATAAATATGAATGAAAAGTATGCTGTTTGAATGTAAGGAAACTAGGAATAATGTATGTGATTTATGAATTATCTTTAAGATGTAGTATCAGAGACATGGGTTGATCTACTACGTTATCATTAAAATCTACATCATACTCGTATTTTTTGAAAATATTTTTAAGCTCGCGTCATTACTTATAATTATTTAGAACACTGATACATTTTTTATTGATAATGCATATTGTAGAAAATACAAAACTTTAAATTGTCCTATTGTAAAACGTTGTAGAATGTAAATCTTATATCTTATGGTTATAATTTAGATAACGTATAACTTTTAAATTTAGTTTTTTAACTAAGTTAAAAAACTTCTATACTTTTATTTTAATTTATTTTATTTGATTTTAGCATTTAATTGCAAGAATTCCATTTTCTATTTTTCATTTATATTATTATTTATATGTTTAACATTGGAGGCAATTAATAGATTTCTTTTTATTGTTTCTACGCTTTATTTACTACAATATAATATAAGTGTTGAACATTAAAATGAAATTTTTTAAACTAATTAAGGAATATCTATTTTAGCTTAATCTCATAAGACTCAATTTGAAATTTCTACAATGGAAGAAAGGAAAGTTGATTTTCTGTAGAATCAAAAATTCGTCTGCATGATAAAGCTGGCATAGGAGCTGGGTCTGAATTGCTTTTTGATACTCGTGCGCATATTAGATGTTTTGGCTTAGCCTCTGCAATGATATAAACGAAAACGACAACGTCGCATTGGACAAAAGTGTATAATATATCTATATATATATATATATATATTTAATGCCTACGTTACTGCTCGTGACGTAGGCAAATGCGCTCATTAATTTATGCTGACGTAGCTGTGACGTCGCGTTGGCGCGTTAGTGTAGCAGTTGAGCCTGTTGAGGCCGCACGCTCCCGGCGCTCGAAAATAGTCGAGCCTTTCGTATATGTCATCGGCAATCTCTCATTATCTTTGCACGTTCCCGGCGCTCGAAAATCATCGAGCCTTTCGTATATGGCATCGGCAATCTCTCCTTATTTCTCTGTATCAAACCGTGCAGCTAATGTGAACGTATAATGTTCATGATTATGATAATGTAATACAGCTACGAATAGCACGCGTGCATATACTGATTCATTTCTGTGCATTTACGTACATATATATTTAAATGTTTGCATTTTTAAAATTATAAAGATTCCATTAAATAAACAATTTGCTTTAATTAAAAACTTAATATAATCATACATTAAACACACATTGAATACATAATTTAAACTTAATTTAAACATAGATTAAAAGATCTATAATAATTTTTAACTTCAAAATAGCTTTTGAATCTTTTTGATCCTTCTGATAAATAGAATGAACATTTATCATCACCTTCAGATACAACTCACTCCTATAAAAAATATATGTTTAGTGTTTCTTATAAATTCATGTAGGAAAATTCAATTTGTCAAAATATATGTACCTAAGTAACTTCTGTAATATCATTTGTATACATTGAATTTAAGTTTTTACAATTGTTATCATTTATCTGCATTAGTAAAATTTCGACAGATTTCACTGCAACTCCAATATTTTTATTATGTTTCTATTTAGCATTACGACTACATCTTCTAGCATTTTCAACTTCTAATCTAGCTTCTTCTGATGCTTACTCAACATCATAATCCTCTTCACTTGATATCAGTGCATCTGAATGATTTCCAGCTAAATAAACAAAATAAAGTTACTTTTTATAAAATACTTTGTAAAGTAGTTATTTAAAACTAATTTTGAGCAGATTAATGAACCTTGTGTGAAATTTAAATATATTTTCTTTCTCGTTGATTAATTTTTATTAACTTTTGACTAAATAAAAGTATTAAATTTGATATTAAACTGTTATATTTGTTTGAAATAATAATAAAAGAATTGAATATAGAAATAGTAGCATAAAATAAAATTTTTTTTAATTAATTCAGTTAATATATTTAAATATTATTTTTATCCAAGATATATTTTTTATAATTTTTATCAATATAATTAGATATATTTGTCATTGTATTAGCATCATTAAACTTTAAACCTGTTATAGTTTCCTTAATTTGATTAATGCCATTTCACGTTGATCTTTAAAACAGAATAAGGAATCTAAATAAAATATTAACTTTTTGCACATCATTTTGGCAGTTTATCATCTTTTTGCACCTAAAATAAGCAAAACATTTTGAGTTTAAATTTCATAAATATTAAAAGAGATATAACTTGAACATTTTTAGTGAATCTGAGAAACATAATAGAAAAATAATTTCTTTATCTTAAACTGTCTTTAATAAAGCATAATTTACTTTTATACAATAAAAGAAAAACTTTTAAAACGATATAGTTTATAAATATATACGCAATAAAAATAACATTACTAACATTGCAAAAGTGCTTTAACTGATAATAAAGGTTATATAATTATGTATTAAATCTATAGTTCAAATTGAATTTTATTTTGCACAAGAATCTATTAAATTGAAGGAAACATTTACAATAATACAAATTTATTGACATATTTACAATAAATATAGAATAATAAAAGAATGTGAGACATATATCAATCATGCTTTTAATTGTATTTCTAAAATGTTCTTAAATATTTTAAGTAATAAAACTGTTTTTAATTTCTAACCTAAATTCTGATCGTGTGGAATAGTTTTGCAGGTAAATTGTGCACATAATAATCTTGCGAGAAAATTGGGACTAATTCGCCAAAACTAGCTAAACACGTTCTACACATTTGCTGCAACATTTTGTAGTTCTTTACGTTTAACATAATGAGGTTTTAGATAAATAATATTTCAAAATATCTTCAGAAATTAAAACTCTCCATCTCCCTCGTATGCCCATACACAGATGCACTCTGTACGACTATATCAAATCCGTATAGACTGTATATACCGGCATATTTACATGCGGTGCAATAAACTGGAGCTACATTAACGCCATGCGTGAATTTTTGCATGGTCCTGATCTGGGTATTTTCTGCACCACAAATAATTCCATTCTGACGACAGATTAACGTAACGCGTGAACCTCCACGGTCTGCTCACACGCGCTGGTATCTGGGTGGGTAATTGCGTGGATCTATTGAGGATAGCTCCCTCTATCGAGCCTTTCTAGAGTCAGAACATCATAGACGTCACATAACATCTCATGCCAGACATCACATCAGGCTAGCGGCTGGCACGGTAGCACTGGTAGCACCTCTGCATCAGATTGTAAAGTTCATAGTAAAGTTTTTGTGAAGATTGCACGAGTTATTAACAATTTTATTTTATGTTAATATTATTTTATGTAAGTCTCGATAAGTACAAATGAACCGTAGTTTATTTAATGTTCAATCATTTATTCCTAATCTATATTTTTTATAACCAAGTATTGTTTTTTTAGAACATTAATCTTAAATTCTAACCAATATATCGTTTGTACACATGTATTACTTGTTTTCGAAACCTTTGGTATATTTAAATTTATATATAGTTTTAAATAAAATAAGTAAGGTTTCTTTTCTTTATTTCATATTTAGTAGGATTTCTTAAAGATTAGAATGTACATAAAAATATTACATTATTTCTAGTACAAAATTTGTATTATAATTTAATGATTAATTAAAAAAATAATTTACTATATTAATGTCACAGAAAAAATGGTGTTGTCTTGTCGCTTTTATAAAGAAAAATATCCTGAAGTAGAGGATGTTGTTATGGTCAATGTCCGTAGCATAGCTGAGATGGGTGCTTATGTACACCTGTTGGAATATAATAACATAGAGGGTATGATTTTATTATCTGAATTGTCAAGGAGACGCATTAGATCTATTAATAAATTAATTAGAGTAGGTAAAACTGAGCCAGTTGTTGTTATTCGAGTTGACAAAGAAAAAGGTAAATTAAATTTTGTCTGAATAATGTTATTAAGAAATGTTAGAAGTTAATAACTTTATAATTGCTTTTATCTTTTTTTAAAGTATAAAAAATAAATATACAATAATATTCTGTTTTGTACTAGTAATGTTAATTATTCAAAATTGATGTTTAATTAATTTTATTGTTAAAAAAAGTTTTCTTATGTTTTTTTATTTTTTATTTCTTTATTAAAAGTATTTTTCTTACGAGTCTTTCAATTACAATTTATAATAAAGGCTACATCGATTTAAGTAAACGAAGAGTATCAGCTGAAGATGTAGAAAAATGTACAGAACGTTACGCAAAAGCAAAAGCAGTAAATTCTATTTTAAGACATGTAGCTGAATTATTACATTATGAAAGTGATGATCAGCTAGAAGAACTGTATCAAAAAACAGCATGGCATTTTGAAGAGAAATATAAAAAACAAAAGGCATCTGCTTATGATTTTTTCAAACAATCAGTATTGTATGTATTATAGATTATATGCATATACATAATAACAGTACTTTATATATACTTAAAAAATATAATTTACATGATCGATTATAAAGTTATTTCTGTTAATTTACAGAGACCCTTCAATTTTGACAGAGTGTGATCTTGATGAATGTACAAAAGAAGTTTTATTAAATAATATTAAACGGAAATTAACTTCACAAGCTGTCAAAATAAGAGCAGATGTTGAAGTTGCTTGTTATGGATATGAAGGCATCGATGCCGTAAAAACTGCTCTAAAAGCTGGTTTAGGTTTATCTACAGAAGAGCTTCCTATTAAAATCAATCTTATAGCACCTCCGCTTTATGTTATGACAACATCAACTCCAGAAAAAACAGATGGATTAAAAGCATTAAATGATGCTATCGAAGTTATTAAAAAGAAAATTATAGCCATGGGAGGTGTATTTAATATTCAAATGGCTGTAAGTTAATTCTGTATTAAATTCATAATGGATAAAATTTTTTTTACTTCACTATTTTAGTAAATACTATATTCATGAATCTTAAAATAATTTATAAACTTGTAGTTTATCACTATAACATCATTATAATTAAATTATATTTACTATATGAAAATTTTAACAGCCAAAAGTTGTTACTGCTACTGATGATGCTGAATTGGCTAAACAAATGGAAAGAGCAGAACTTGAAAATGCAGAAGTTGCTGGTGATGATGATGAAGAAGAAAATGAAGGGATGGGTAATTTTAGTGGTGGAGAAGAAAACAATGATCATGATGGTAGAGGTAATGAATCTGTTGAGGATGATTAATTTGCTAAAATAAGATCATATTTTTAAACATAAATTCCACTGTATCCACAATCCTACTAATTGGCAAAATATAAATGTTATATTTTCTAATATACTATGTAATTTCACAAAATAAAAAATTCTGTTTTTTTCCAAGTAAATCGTATAATAGATATTGACAATGTTAATGATTCTTACACAAGAGTATAGAAAATTATAGTTCATTTTATTTGGGCCAAACGAAAAAAAAATTGGAATAGTAGTTTTATTCACAAATACTGCTATTCATCACACAATGTAAGAATTTTATGTTTTGTTTAGTTTATTTCTTATAGAAAGAAACCCAAAAAAGCTAGCTGAATAATATCTAGAGAAATTGCAGAATATTGAATTTCAGACAATGAGTACTTGTGCAAAGCAATATCAAAATCAGTGTAAAATTAAATATAAGAAAAACTCCAACAAACTTGATGATAAGATGACCATGGTTGTATAAACACACAAATCTCTGGTGGTCTAAAAGGGTCTCAGTGGCCTCAGGCATAACTTAGAAAATGATATGTTAGAGTATCATTGTGATCGTTATATATTTAAATACATATATGTGCTGTATGAAATCAAATATTGGGAATACTGGAGGAAAATCTGACTTCATAAAGGTACAAAACATAACAAAAGATATCAGATCAGAGATAATTGGGAGAGTTCACCTATGCCTATGCCTATGGCTGAGATGGACGTAGATACTTAGCCGTATCTGATCGTATGCAATTTTCCAGATATTACTCTTTGAGCTCATGTGATTAAAGGGGGCAATGACTGTCTGCGACCCAAGCAGTTACTGCAACTTTTAAGAAAATTAGCCAAGATCTATAGTTGAAAAAATGTATTACAGCAAACATCTGATAAATTTGCGATTAGTGGACTAATGTGATTTAAAAAATTTCATTGATTTTAAAAAGTTTTTCATTGATTTCAAAAATTCATCATGAAATAAAAATTCACTAATAACTATCTTTTTTTTATTTATCATAAAATACGAAAACTTTCATAAAATATTTCAAATAAGAATTATAAATCTCATAAAAATACATATTTTTTCTTTATAACCATGAATTTTTTAAAAAGAAAGGGCTCGAACTTAATATTCTAGGGGGTTTACCTGTCTGTTTATTGTATATTCTGTTGCCTTAAATATATTTTTCTTGAGAAATTCTAATTAATAGATATTTTTTTATTGGTCTTACAGTCCAATCAATTCAATATAAAAATAAAAATAAAAAGTCTAAAAATAAAATAAAAATAATATATTGAGTCCCTGATGAGGAGCCGTAGCGAGCTCGAAACGTTGAACAAGTCTTCAATTAGGTAAGGGTGTTGGGGACAGTCAGACTGCACTTTACTAACAAAGAATTTTTTCAGCTAATATTTCATTTTCAGATTAGTCTACGGGGGTGAATGTAAACAAGGACAGTCTGACTGTAATATTTTTAATTTAATTTTTATTTTTATTTTTATTTTTAATTTTTATTTTATTTTTATTTTATTTATATTTTTATATTTAGATTGAATTGATTGGACTGTAAGGCCAATAAAAAAAAATTTATTAATTTGTATATGGGCAGTCGACATAAGTACAATTAAATTACTTGAGAAATTCTGTTTTTACAGTAGAATGCATAGTAGAAAAATATGTATTTGGATGAGATCTACTACTTTTGTTCAAAACCCTTATTGAAATTTTTCTTATTTTACAAAATAAATTAGAAAAACATTATGTTTATGGAGATCTGGTGGTTTTTATAATCACAATGTTATTTTTGTCAATTTTCACTATGACATTTATGGTTAACAGTCCACAAAAAAAGTATACAAATTTTTAACAGAACCGAAAGTAACGCATCGAATCTGAAGCACAACCACAATCTCTTGCCAATTCAAAAGGAAAACGTTTCTTTTAACTTATGTTTTATGCTTTCCATATAAAACATAAGTTAGCAAAATAAACCTGCTGGCAAAAATTATATATAATAATATTTTTATACAAAACCTACTTTGGAGTATCGCAGTAAAAGAGTAAGTAAAATTATAAAAAATTATGAAATATTTAAAATAATTATTAATAAATAATTGGTATTTATTTTAAAAAATTATTCCAAGAAGCTTTTCGAAAACAACACCAAATTTAAAAATTACCATTGTATTTTATTCAAAAATAAAATTTAAAGCTATTATTGAAATGGAACGCATGATCACTGTAGATCATTAATTGATCACATTTGAATTCTCTATAAATTGTACATGTTTAAGGATTATTAATGTAGAACTGATTTTGAAAATTACTTCCAAATTTTCATACTTACATAGGTATATTGTAACTTGCACATATTGGCTTGCTATAATTAGGCTTCAAATTTCTATCAAATCATTTTAAATAAATATTTGTTTGATATAAATAATACATACTTATTTAAAAAATTAAACGCTTATTTTATTCCAAAATCTTTCTGGCAGTATATGAATTCGAATAAACGGCATGTTTTTGAGCCTCTAAGAATCGATTCATTGTTTAGCTTCTTGTAAGAATTAAAGCACTGATTAGCTGAGTCATGTGTCATCAAACGGAATAGGTGAAAATCGGAAGGGGCTATGCCAAATGAATACGACAGATGGGATAGAACTGCCCATTGAAGTTTTTCCGAGTAAGTTTTGTAGCGTTGTGTAACAAACTAACTTTGTCATATCTTTCTTCGTGTAGTGCCCGTTTTAAGTTTAGGGCTCGTTTCAAACATTATCTGGCTCAAACAGCTCAAAATAATGTTACCTGTTGCTCTGACAAAATACAGAAAAGCTTCGAACCATATATATTTAGTTTCGCCAACGTAGATAGACGGTTATAGAAGCGTAAAGCCGATAGGCACGCGGGCAGAGATAATAAGGGGAGATCGCCCACGCTTATGGGCCAAACTGGAGTAAAAATTTTCGACTGAAAACGAGGGCCTCTGACGGCCAAAGCGAGGTACTGGCCGTTTCGTGCGATATTCCAGATGTTTTTCGAGCTCGTGCGATGGTGCGATCAAAGGGAGAAACGACTGTCTTCGGCGCGTGCAGAGGAAAAGCTTGTCGAGACAATAGGCTGGCAGCGGGGGGTGCAATAAAAGATGAGTAGCTTATACTGACCAAAAAGAAATTTTATTGCTACATGTATAAATAAATATATATATATATATATATATATATATATATATATATATATATATATATATATATATATATAGTCTCGCAGCAGCTAGCAAGCAGCTCGAAGTTTTGAAACCTACGGCAACTTTAAGGAAAACTGGAAAACATCAAAGCTGAGAAAATCTCTTATAGCAAAGAGTTACCAAATTTTTCAAGTAGTCGACTAACGCGATTTTTATTAAAATTTTTATATATACGCTTTTTAGGATTCTGATTATATATATGGTAGTAAAAATTGGTGATAATTTCAATTTTATAATAAATCACATTAATACCCAGTGAAAATATTGTTTTTCTAACTTATCTCGTAAAATACAAAAAATTCCATTAAATGATGTAACTAAAAATTAAAAATCTCATCAAAATACATATTTTTTAATCTATATATTTTTTCTTTAAACGTTTTTTATTAACAACAACGCACTTCATCGTAATATTCTCATTGACTATTCTATATCCTCCGATAGTTTGAATATATTTTTTTAGGAACTCTTGGTACAGAATTTTAAAGTATAAATCAGTATTTTAAATGTATAAATTACTTATTTTGAATAAATGGTTAATTAATGGTTTACGAATGAACCGTTTATATAAATTTATAAAAAATTTTTTCAGTATGGTCTTATTTCTATGACTATTATTTCTAAGTTGCAAAAAAATATATGTACGCTTTAAAAAAATTAACTTAACATTGAGACAATATTCATGGCCATTACCGATATACATGCAATATCATTTTGTTTTTTTTTTTTGTTAAATTTGCAGTAAAAAATATCCTATCATTTAATCCTGACCGTATAGAATACGTATTCAAAATTTTAAGGCGATCGAAATATTCACTTACATTCAGGAAAAACGTGATTTTCTTAAACCAAGAGAATAGATTTTCTTAAGAACAAAAATTGAGTCAAGTAAATATTTATTTAAATATAATGTTTTAATTACTTAAATTTAGCTCATCATAATCTAAAAAATAAGCATTTTCATTTTCTAGAATACGTTTCTTTCAAACAAGCTATTCAAAATTAAAATGGAAAACCTGAGTTTCTTAAATTTAGTAATTATATACCTGAACACAATACTTTTGATTCTCTAAAAAAGGCTTTACAGAATCAAACTAATATTTTCTAGAAATTAGTATTTAATTGTTTTTATACAGTATATATAGAACAGAGTTACGCAATAAATATATAAATAAATATGTTCTTAATCTAAGAAAACAAAATTTTGAATCAGCAGGTTATTATATTAAAACAAAAAAGTAATGCATTGAATTCAGAAAATCTAATAGCTAGAATTGCAAATAATCTAAATGCTTAAATTATAGATTGATCAAATTTGTGGTCAAAGATTTTTCTGATACTATCAAAAGAACAATATTATCGAATTAATTAAATAAAAATTTTTTTAGTTTAAGAAATAGATTTTTCAAGATAATTCATTAAAATTATATACCGCTAAAATTCTAATATAAAGTAAATATTACTTGGTTCAAGAAATTTATGCGATTTTCAGTACTAAGTAAATATTTTCTTTAACCAAGTAATTGCATAAACTTTAACCAAGTAAGTAGTTACTAAAATAAAGCTTATATTTTCTCAACAGCAGAACATAAATATTGGAAATTAAATGAATATTTTCTTATCTAAAGAAAATATTATCTGGAACCAATGATTTCAAATTGAAAATTAGGAAAATAAATTCTTGGAGTAATTAAATATCTCCTAGATTTTTGTGAAGATTTTCTAGAAAATAAGTAAAAATATTTTTTTGAACTAATAACTGAAAATTTTGGAATCAAAAAATTTAGATATTTGATTCAAGCCGACAAAATTAAGTGAATATATACTTGGATTAAGAATTTCAATAATTCACTCAAGAAATTTAATTTAAAATGAAGAACTTGATTCTTATGTTTAAAACAATAATTACTTGAAATACGTTTTTATTTTCAAAAACATGAAAATTCAAGTATGTTAAATGTTTAAAAGTAGTGCCAGAAATAATAAGGGGAGATCGCCGATGCCCATGTTATACATTGCAGTACAATTTTGACACTCAGCGCTATGGCGGTGAACGTCGGTATTCCGTTCGTGCGATATTCCAGATGTTGGTTTTTGAGCTGGTGCGATCGAGGGAGAGACGGCGTTCAGTAGGGGGGACGCCGAAACAATAGATGCAATAAAGGGATTAACTGGTGTCAAAATTCTTGAAGTGCGTATAGATTTTCTTGCCTGCGTGCGTAAGTGTGTATGTATGCATTTATATTCACACGTATTTTCTTAAAATTTTAAATTCACTGCCTGGCGATGATCGAGGCTACGAAAAGGTATACCTGGGTATACGCACTTAAAGAATGTCCATCCCATTTGCTACATCCCGCTGCCAAATTTTTAAGAAAATACGTATATATATATATATATATATATACGTATTTTTTTAAATTTTGAATTTAAAACTTGATAATAAGACTGCGTTGATCTTAATAATAATGCTAATTTGATATAAAAAACTATACTTCCTGTAAATTATTTATACAATAGCATTCATTAAATTTTTATATAATAAATTTTATTTCATGAAAACATACGTTTTCTAGAAAATGAAAATTCTTATTTTTAGATTATGATGAGCTAAATTTAAGTAATTAGAACATTATAATTAAATAAATATTTACTTGACTCAATTTTTGTTCTTAAAAATATCTATTCTCTTGGTTTAAGAAAATCACGTTTTTCCTGAATGTAAGTTAATATTTCGATCGCCTTCAAATTTTTAATACGTATTCTATACGGTCAGAATTATATGATAGGATATTTTTTACTGTAAATTTAACAAAAAAAAAAAAAATAAATATCAAAATGATGGCAACATTTGTTGCATGTATATCGGTAAACTGTCTGCTAGGCGTCGTACAGCGCGCGTGCAGATGGACAGGTAATAAACAGTGAGAGCAGGTGAGAGAAAGAAACAAAACAGTATAGAGGACACTCGCAGGTACATACAGGTACATGATATTTCAACACCCACCAACATCGAGTAATCCATGTGAATCTCCTTGGATTTTTCTTTTCTCCCGCCCCCTCTCGCTCTCACATTCACGTTTTCTCTCTCTCTCTCTCTCTCTCTCTCTCTCTCTCTCTCTCTCTCTCTCTCTCTCTCTCTCTCTCTCGCTTTCTTTCTCTGTCTTCTCCATACAAGGTAGTTATATGTCACATATGATTATATAGGATTCTGATATGATACTCCAAAAATATAAAAAGCAATCAAATAATTTTTGGAAAAGTTTACAGTCTATAATTAGCAGCTTTTTCGAGATCTATTGCATTCGTGAACATAAATCAATTGCTGAGAATAGTCATGAATATTGTGTCAATGTTAAGTTAATTTTTTAAAGCGTACATATATTTTGTTGCAACTTAATTATTTTAGTTCAATAGAGAAACATTATAAAATTAAATCAAATATACATTTTTTTAGTTCCAAGTAAAACGTATGTCATAGAAATAAGTCTATACTAAAAAAAAATTTTATAGATTTAAATAAAGGGTTGATTCGTATACCATTAATTAACCATTTATTCAATATGAGTAATTTATACATTTAAAATACGGGATGTTTAGTTAAATACAGTAAATATTTTTTTGATATATGAGAACTGAGAATTTAAACAAAATATAACATTCAACTTATTAGACCGTCATTTTCGTAATCTTCATCGATGTAAACGTACACTATATATTATATTGCAATAAATACTAACTATATTTACATATTTTTCCATCATTTTTATTGTAATATATATATATATATATATATATATATATATATATATATATATATATATATATGTAATATATTTGTATTATACGAAACGCAATGGTAGTGAATGTTCAACGCACACAATCTGCCGTTCAAGCTTTAGGCATCCGGATCAGAATGTTAATTAGGGTTATTATTAGGACTTAATCCTAATAAATGGAGAGTGTTTAACTGTTTAATAAGGCAATTACACGTACTCTTCAGCACTAAAAATCTTAATTTTAAAAATTACTTACACAACTAAAACATACTTTAAATTTATTTCATACAAAAGTATAGAATAAGGCAAGTATGGTGTATTAGAAATCTAATCATTTAAAAATATTTGTAACGTAACAAATATTTTTTGCTCTTTAAATAAACTCAACTATTCATTTCAAATACACGGTTGTTTCGAAATTGCAGAATATTCGTTCCTTTTTTTTTTTTTTTATTGAGCTTACCCAAGCCTATAAAAAGACTTATACAGCTATAATATTCGTTCCTATTAAAGCTGTATATTTTTGTTTCAATAGAATTTGAATGAATGTTTGTTGGATTGCAATAAATATAATTTTATGAAATTGACTCACTTAAATTTGGAATTCTTTTCAGTGTGTAGAGCACCATGTAAATGATATTCTTAAGAAAATTGCGCGAGATGATAATGTAAGTAGAAAGAATTAAAACTTGTAATATAAAAATAAAATACATACGTCGTTATATAATTAATTTACATAACCCGAAATTGTTTATGTATTTGCAACGTCACAAAGACTTTTTTGCTCTTTAAATAAACTCAACTATTCATTTCAAATAAACGGTTATTTCGAAATTGCAGAATATTTGTTCCTATTAGAGCTGTATGTTTGTCTTTCAATAGAATTTGAATGAATGTTTGTTGGATTGCAATAAATATACTTTTATGAAATTGACTCACTTAAATTTGGAAATGTTTTCAAAGTGTAGCGCAACGTAAATTATGTTATTATTTAAGTAATATTATGTTTATACAAACTTGTAGTCTTATTGTACAGTACATTATAGAAAATAAAGCTGTCTGTGACAATCTCGAGAAGAGATTCGTAGAATCATAATTGTTTTTTATATTCATATTTGTTTATAATATCCATTTATTGTCTAGTACCCGAATGTTTTGATTTTTAGGCTTTTACAAAAATTTTATTTTACAGAATCTTTAGCAGAATGTTTGTGTTGTTCACAAATATTATTCTATTACTGACAGAAAAATCTAGTTACTTTTTGAATTAACAAAAGGGAGATTGTATCTGCATATTTTATTAGTCGCCTGACTTTAGTATGCTGAAATATTGTTTATGTTTTTTGGAGTGCTTATCATAAATATAATGGTTAAAATTTAAGGAAATTTTATTTTTATAGTAAAAACTATAAGAACATCGTAAAAATCTGGTTTTTCTAAATTATCTTGTAAAATACGAAAAGTTTCAAAAAGCATTGTTAAGAAAAGTCATAGATTTCATCCAAAAACATATTTTTTATTCTATACATTTTTCTGTACCAAGAGTTTCCAAAGAAATATATTCAAACTAACGTAGGATATAGAACAATCAATGAGAATATTACGGTGAAGTGCATTTTTGTTAATAAAAAATGTTTAAAGAAAAATATATAGATTAAAAAATATGTATTTTGATAAGATTTTGAACTTTTAGTTAATTGATTTAATGTTTTTTTTTGTATTTTATGAGATAAGTTATAAAAACAATATTTTAACTGGGTTTTAATGTAATTTATTATAAAATTGAAATTATTACCAATTTTTACTACCATATATATAATCAGAATCCTAAAAAACGTATATATAAAAATCGCGTTAGTCAACTAATTGAAAAATTTGGTAGCTCTTGATGTTTGCCAGTTTTCATACATGTATATGTACGTATACACTAGTATACGTGTAGATAATTATTGTACGCAGCACAGCGGCTGCAAATATAAACAATAAATATTATAATTATTACTAATTATTGTTATTATAATTCGGCGCCTCGTCCGATATTAAACGAGCGGCGACGGAATTATCCGATTATTTTGTTATAAAAGGGCCTGCAAAAGGCAAAATCGAGAGTTCGGCCGGTGAACCGACTGCCCCGAAGTCGAGTCACACGAACTCCTCCCGGAGCTAAAACTTATCCAGAGCTCGAAATTATCCTTACTTTAAAATCCTCTCCGAAATTATTAACTTGATCTCTGTCGCGAGGCGCTCCTCAAAACACAGACGGTTAATAATATTACCACTCCTAAGTAAACGTGATCCTGGTTGCGAGGCGCTCCTCAAAAGACCAGCAGTTTACTTATCCTTTACATTTAATTATTTTTTCGAAGTTATTAGCTTGATCTCTGTTGCGAGGCGCTCCTCGAAAGACAGACGGCTAATAATTTTACCTATCCTGAAGTAAACGTGATCCTGGTTGGGAGTCGCTCCTCAAAAGACCATCAGTTTACTTATCCCGACTAGTAATCCTCCCCTTAGCTCTTGATCCTGGTTACGAGGCGCTCCTCAAAAGACCAGCGGACTTAAGTTTACCTTGTTCTATCCTATTTTTAAAATCAACCTGTCTCGTTTCGTTAGCTCTCCGCGTGGAAAATAACACCGGGTATCCGTGCGGTAAATAGCGCCGGATATTACTTGGAGAGACAGAGAGATGGCTGATGATGTTCTAGACTGGTACTGACTGATACTGGTTACTCGACTGAGACTGCGACTGCGACTGCATTTTTGTGGAAGAATCGGGGCTTTATATACCCGATTTTTCCATGATCATCCGCAATCCCTCTCTCTGCTTCTCGTTTTTACAGCTTATTTTATTGCTTTATTTACTTTGCTTATTTTTGGCCTTAATATTAGTATAAAAAATTAAATTTTATTATAAACATTCATTATAATTTTTATGTTAAGTATTTGTTTTATTAAAAATGTGGTTTAATTATTTAAAGTATTAATTTTACTATAAATTAAACATCAAAAATTGTACACTAGCGCATCGCTAATATACATATTGCGCTACCTATGAGACCTTCGTCGGAAAAACATACGCTTCTGACGTATGATTTTGCGCAAGCCAACGTCTTATTTCGGCGGTATTACGAAGTTGTTTTCCTCGCCCAAATAAGATGATGACATGCTAGACGAAATTTGGTCATTTTAGTTTCGATTTTTATTCTACAAAACTTTATTTTTTTGTATATATTATTATATATATATATATATATATATATATATATATATATAAATATAGATATATATTTATTTATTTATTTATATATATATATATATATATATATTTATATTTATACGTATTACATTATATTTATTTTTATGTATATACATTTATATCTATTATTATATATTATATTTAAAAACTCTAGCTTACATTTATATATATACGTATATACAAATATATATACTTTCAATGCTTTGAATCAAGAAACTATGCACTTCTTTTAAACATTTAGCATACTTGAATTTTCATGTTTCTAAAAAATAAAAACGTATTTCAAGTTATTATTGTTTTAAAGATAGGAATCGAATTCTTCATTTTAAATTCAATTTCTCGAGTGAAGTATTGAAATTCTTAATCCAAGTATATATTCACTTAATTTTGTCGACTTGAATCAAATGACTAAATTTTTTTATTGAAAATTTTCAGTTATTGGTTCAAGAAAAGAGTTTTTTTAGATAAGAAAATATTTATTTAATTTCCAATTTCAGCCACCCATTTTCTAGAAAACCTTGACAAAAATCTAGCAGTTATTTAATTAATCGAAGAATTTATTTTCCAGATATTAAATTTGAATCTATTGGTTTGAGGACATATTTTCTCAAAATAAAAAATATTCATTTAATTCCCAAAATTTGTGTTCTGCTGTTGAGAAAAAATAAGCTTGATATTACAAATGATTTTTTTCAGTATATGTATACAAGAAATATATTCAATTTTTTAAAAAACCATTTACTCAAAGGAATGAACTAGTTTTCTCAAATGGTGGATTAGATATATTTGATTATTCCCTGCCAGTTGTAAAATCTAATAAATATTTATTTAATTTTATTAAACGAAACACAAAGATTTAAATATTAAAAGTAATAAATAAATAGTAAAAACTACAAAAAATATATAAATAAATCTAAAAATATTTTCTATTTTTGAAAAACTTTTTTGCTTATAACATATAAATAGTTTTATTATTATAAAAGATTCATTCCTTTAAATTTAATATTTAAATCTTTGTGTTTCGTTTAATAAAATCGAAAAAATGTTTATTAATTTTTAACAACTCGTTGGGTCTAATCAAATAAATATAATATAATTACTTTTTCCATGATCAATAACCACGTCTTACATGCATTTTATGACAAATGTATATTAACGATATATATATATTAAAGAAAAAAAAAGTTATAATTATTATCCGTATTCTTTCTATGTCTAGTGAGCAATTATTAAACTTTGAATGAAAGCATTAACTTTCATTCAGTATATATATATAAACTTAGCACTGCTTCAATCCTATAAATTACAAAATTTGTGAGCAGACCAAATATTTAGCAATTTTACTTAGCAACAATGTCCTATTATTTCTTCTTATTTCTAATTACTCTATTTAATTTAATTTATTCTACGTATTCCTAATTACCGCTAACTTATGCTATTTATTTATCCTTATTCCTAATTATCTCTATTTAATTTATTTTATTCTACGTATTCCTAATTACCGCTATTTATTTTAATGATTCATTTCATTTATTTATAATTGAATAAATCTATAATATAATCTAATATAATATTATATAATATAATATAATATAATATAATATAATATAATATAATATAATATAATATAATATATAAATTACATAATCTGTGAGCAGACCAAATATTTAGTAATTTTATAGCAACAACGTCCTATTATTTCTTCTTATTTCTAATTACTTCTAAATTATTTAATTATTCATTTCATTTATTTATTTATATCTCTTATCTCTTCAGCGATGTGGTTGTATAACAACCTGAGGCATGGCTCTCGGTTCGTGTGCGAGACGAACAGAGAGGAGGGGGACCGTGCCGAGCACAAGGCGCGACGGCGCGCGCGAGCGCCTTAATGTCTGCATGTCCGAGAAATGGCGCGCGCGTCGTCGTTCTTCCCTGGACAAGTCGGCGCGGGCGCCTTGTGACGCTCGTCACAAATCTCCCCCCCTAAACCGGACTTCGTCCGCAATTCTTGGGGTCATCTTCTTGATCGATCTCCCTTTCTTCTCCTTGAACGCCCCGTCCTTGGTTGGGCGTCTTGTGGTTGGCTTCGCATGGTTACGAACGTCCCTCTTGATTGGTGGTTACTGGTAATGAGTTTCGCGTTGCCCCTAAGTCATCTCCTGGTCTGCCTCACCCTCTCTCTCGGTCTTCTGGTCCTTCGGTCCTTCGTGTTCCCCCGCGTTCCAGGGGTTCCCCTTATTGCCCAGCGGTGGCCTCCAGCAACAGTCGCACTAACGCCCTCACCGATACCCGTCGTGACTCTCGACGGATAGGTCGGGGGGTGACGACGGCTATCAGTCGCTGCGGTGATGCTCCTGCTGCCGGTAGGTCATCTCGGGTCCCACGCGGCGAAGTTGGTGCCGCGGGCGCATGGTCCGGAGCGCGAGAAACCGCGAGGCTTCCCGTCGCAGTCCGGGTGGGCCACCCCATATAACACCGATACGCCCGGTGGCAGCGGGGGCAGCTCTCTACGACAACCCCGCATCGCCCGCAGTTGCAACAGTACGTTGCAGCTACGGGTCGGGGGCAGTCCCTGCGCGCGTGCCCTGTCTGCCAACAGTTGTAGCAGTGCCGCCGGGGTCCACCTCGGGCCGCGTCCGTATCGGCTCTAGGCCATCAAACAGTACCCCCGTCAAGCGGGGGTATCTCTTTCCGTATGGGCGCTCCGAACGAAGCTCCACACGAGTGCGTTCTGCTCTCGGGGGTCCGGTGGGAAGTACCGAGTCCTCCCGCGGCGAGACGGACCGTTCGACCACGGTTTCACCATCCGAGGACGACGAAGACCATGACGACTCGGAGCCGCCGCCACGGATCGGAGGTAGTGACTCTCCCACCGTCTAGGACTCCCCCGGGACGGGCTGAAACTCCGGGAACGGTCGATGACCTGCACGAGGCCGGGAGATCAGTGGTCGTGCCACCTCTCTTCCGAGCCCTGAGCGGTGATGTCTCCGTATGTGACTCATCACTAAAAGAATAAGTGCGGAGTTAAGGGATAGTTTCACCACTGATCCGGTCTAACTACCAAGGAAAAAGGGGAAGGGGGAAAAACCAAGGGAAACCGGAGCGTCTCATCACGAACCTATAAGCCGAGCCTGGGACTGGCAACGTCGCGAGGGGAAGGGACATATCCCTTTAGCTCCGACACGTGCACCTTCGCGTTTGGCCGACTCGAGCGCGTCTCGATCACGTAAACCGTCGGGGAAAGCTGATCGGAAATCCGAAAGGGGCCCTCGTACCTAGGAGCCAATTTGGAGGAGAACCTCTGGGTCCCGCTCGATAACACGCGTACTCTGCGCAACACTTGGTCTCCCTCCCTGAAACTCACATCTCGTCTACCCCGATTGTAGTACCTTTCTTGAGTGGCCCGTGCCCCGTCGATGTGGCGGACGACAAGGTCCCTCAACGCGTCTAATCGCCGCATACGATCCTTCCATACCTCGGGGTCGATCCTCGAAACCAACTCGCGTCCCTCAACCTCTCTTCTCAAGCTTTTGACCGGTTGCGGATGCCGGCCGAAGTTTAAAAACGCTGGTGACACTCTCGTTGATGTTTGTGTCGCGGTGTTCATGGAGTGACGTAGTTCGCACAGATGTAGGTCCCAATCGCGGTGGTCCGGTCCCACGAATATAGAAATCATGGTCTTTAAGGTCCGATTACTCCGCTCCACAGGGTTGGCTTGTGGGTGGTATGGTGGCGTTGTGACCTGTTTCACACCATATCCTTCTAACATCATCTTTAGTACGTGATTATCGAATTCAGTCCCATTGTCGCTCAAGAAGTAGTCTGGCGTGTTCCATCGGAATAGGACTAAATCCTCGAAAGCCTTGGCGACTGCCTTGCCGTCGGCTCTCTTCAACGCCTTTAATTCGACCCATCGGGTGAATAGGTCCTGGAAGACCAGTATATACTTGTATTGCCCCTTACTCGGGGGAAGCTCGACGACATGAGCAGCCACAACGACCCAAGGTTTTTCCACGATGCGATGACCCATTAGTCCTTGTGGTCCTGTTTGCGTGGGCTTATGCCGTTGGCACTCGGGGCACTGGCGAACGTAGGTGTTCGTATCGTGGTAGATCCCCGGCCAGTCGTAATTTCTCCGACCGAGGCCAGCTGACGGTTCCTCATGTGCCTCACGCAACACTCTCTCTCTCTGTACTCTCTGTACTCTCTGTACTCTCTGGTACAACGAGTTTCCAATTCTCGTGGTCCTCTGTCACGTTCTCCAAAATAGGGTCCACCCTGCGCCTATATAACATACCATCGTGTACACTCCACCCCGGAAACTTGTATGGGAATTCTATGACTTCCTGAACTCTCTGGGTGTACCATTCATCCTCACACGGTTCGAATGCAGCAATTTCTTCGAACTCGTTCTCAAACATCCGGGACAACGCGTCCGGGACCTGGTGAATGGCTCCGCGTCTATGTATTATCTCAAAATCCCATTGCTGCATCTTTAGGGCCCAGCGGGACAGGCGGCCAGTAGGTTCTTTCAGGTTCCAGAGCCAGCGAAGTGCGTTGTGGTCCGTAATTGCTGTCAACTTATAGCCTTCCAAGTATGGTCTCAATTTCTTGATCGACCACAGCAACGCCAAGCACTCCTTTTCTGAGGTCGTATAGTTACACTCCGCCGCGGTCAATACGCGATTCACGTAAACGATCGGATGCTCGCCATCCTCGGTATTCTGGTGAACGGCATTCTGGTGAACTGCCAGAGACCTGATCCGGGTACTGCGAAGGCCGTGAACTTCCTGCTCTTTGCGTCTATTGGTATCTGGAAGTATGCTTCCTTCAGGTCTACCTTCGATAAGAATCTGGCCTTACGCAGTTTATCTAAGATAGAATCCATACTAGGTAATGGATAGGCGTCCTTGACGGTGACAGCGTTCAGCTCTCTGTAGTCCACACAGAAACGGAACGAACCGTCGGACTTTTTCACGATAACAGGCGCGCTGCTCCACTCACTGGCCGAGCGCTCAAACACTCCTTTCTCAAACATCTTCTTCACTTCACCCTGTGCTACTTGCATCATCATCGGCGACATGCGTCTCGGCCGGTGTTTGACTGGAGCCGGGTCCTGTACCTCTATTCTAGGTGCCGGGAACTCTAATTTCTTTAATACTTCGTTTAATCCGTAGTTAGCATTCTGCAGGGCACTCTTGGCTTCGGACGCTTCTCTCGCATCTACCGTTGGTCGGGGCGGTCTTACGACACACGGTCTCTCCTCCGCATACCACTTCGCTCCCTTGGGGACTCCCCGATCTGCACTTGACCTATCCAACAATCTTCGATCTCACGATCCTCTCGCCCCTCACACCGGACTCCGGTTTTCTCCTTCGGTACATTTCGCTCTAGCCTCGTATGCTCCACTTGATCGGCTGCCTTACACGCAGGCTTCTCCGGTTCACGCTTGACTTGCGGCTGGACGTCACCGCTTAGTGGCTCCTTTTTCTTCGGGATGAGTCCCTTGGACTCCGGCATGGGGCTTGGTCCTAACGGCGTCCCGAGGGTGAACGGGGGGTTGCCGGACTGTTGCGTCCCCCCGTCCTCTCGTTTCCCAACCTCGTACAGAGGGGGGCGCAATCAGGGCAGTCACGGATTGCAACTCCCTCTCGGCCGCACCATTGGCACGACAGCGTGCTTCTCCGACTGCTCGGGCAGTCGGTGGCATAATGGCCGCGTTGATGACACCGGTAGCATGAGGTGCTCGGGCAGTTCGGCGCCCGGTGTCCTACTGCTCTACAGTGGAAGCACGGACCGTAGAACCGTCCGTCTTCCCTGTCACGCTCTGGCGGCGAGCTTCTCCGAGTCTCCTCACGGCCATGATTCTGCCACCGACCGTTGTCGTCGAACTGGCGACTCGGACGTTGTGGCGATCGGATTCTTGGTTGCCGCGCTTCCCAACTTCTTGGCCGCTGTCGTGGTACGTTGGGAGATGGCCGCCTCACGGCTGCAGCGTAGCTCTGCGGTCTCTCCGGTTTGGTCGTTACCAACGGTTTCGGCGTCTGAGTCTCCACTGGTCCCTGTACGGCCGCTACCTCTCTGACCTTGGCTTTCGCTCCTTTGGTCCTCGTCCGTGTCTCCTTACTACATCCCTCGCTATCGGTCGACTCAGCCCTTCGGCCTCTATCGCTCTGCGTGATGGCCGCGACCTTCGTCGCCTTGGCCTTCGCTACGGCGGAAGCAGCACTGCGAAGTCTCATCTTGTCCTTCGCTGGTGGTGCGCTCCACCGGTTTTGGAGCTCCATTGTTCGCTCCATCTCGAGGCCATAGCGTTTTAATTCGGTAAAATTGGTGAATGTCTTGCCCACCATGTAGACCTGATACTCTGGTCGTAAGTTGTTGGCAGCGACCATCACCTGCTCGCTCAACGGCGGCGGTCTCCGGAAGTACGAGACAATGTGTCTGAACTTGGCGACGAAGGTGGCGACGGTATCGCTGCGGTCCTGGGTCCTCGAATAAAGTTCTCTTCGAAGGTCGTCCTCGCCCAGCTGGTTGATGAATCTAAGCCTGAACGCCTCTTCAAAGGCTGTCCAGCTATTGGTCTCCGCCCTCTCCGTCAAACGCGCTGAATATCTACACTCTTCGAGGTCCGCGACGTATTCTTCCGGATACTCCTGGTCGGTCCCCGAGAACTTGATACCCCAGTCCTTTAGGATTCTCGCTGGCGAGCGATGTCCGTAACCCCGACTGCTCCCGTGTAGACACGCACACGGGGGCGAGGTTGGCCTCGCTGTGTCCCGTTCTAGGCTAGTGTTGCGGACGGGAGGTTGTGGCGGACAACAATCTCGGCCAGGATTTCCGGTCCGTTCGGTCGGCGGGCGTTCTCGCGTCACGGTCGGTCCGTATTCTGCGGCTCTGCTTTCGGTCCGACCTACTTTGCTAGTTCCCGTCCTGGGGGTAGGTGCGCGCGTGGCTTCGGACCGATCGCCTCCTCCGTGCTGACTGTCCTCGTCAGACGCCAAGTTTGCGTCGTCATCGACCTCCTCCCTGGCGCGAGGACCTGATACGTTGCGGGCGATGCTCCTGCCATCGCCGATCACTCGTTGATTCGTTTGAGACTGGGGCGGAACGCTACGGCGCCGACACTGCTGGTCGAACTGTGATAGGATTGATTGATCGACGATCAATCTCGTCCTGTAACCGCAGCCGCTCTTCCTCATTGCGTTCCATGATCATCTGGAGGATGTGATCCATTTGCAGACCTGCCACCCGTTTTTGATCTTCCAGGTGGCATAACGAAGCCGACTGGTCTGCCAGGCTGACCGTGGAAATAACCCCCGGGTTGATTGCAATCGGTTGGGAGGCTGACGTCAGTATGGTGTTCCCCGCCATGGTGTACTTCGACGTGGTGGTGGTACACGTCGTCGCGCTGACTGTCACAGCCCTGCCGGGAATCTGCACGGCCGTGGGCGGCGAAGTTCGTAGACTCTCGAAAGGATTCACCCCCACCGTCGTCGGCGGGGTTGTTCGTCCCGGAATCTCCAGCTCATCCAGGGTGGGCATCGGGCGTCTACGCCCACGTCCTGTCCATCTACGGCACTTATCGACGAGGGAGTCATCCACGACTCGGGTCTGGTCCACACCGCGCGTAGGCGACGAGTCCCGACCTTCCTCGTCCTCCGTTGTCCAGGATATCTCTAGGGACGGGTCCTGATTACGGAGCTCAGCCCTTAGAAGGCATCTCTGTAGCGTATGAAGGTCGCCGTGCGCACTTGCACCTAGCGAGCTTAAGACGGCCTTTAGCTGGTCCTGGTCTAGACGGCGAATCCGACCGTACATCGCCCAGGCCCCATCGTACTGGTCCATAATCAGCTCCACAGACGCGTTGCTCGCATCGCTCTTCACGGACGCCATGGTCACTTCTCGAGATCCTGCCTCGTCTATTCGCTCCTGTGTACGATTGCCCGGTTCGAAACGCGATCTACTTTGCCGTCTGGAATCGTCAAACGGAGGCGGGATAGCGGATGAAAAACGGGGGTGCACGTGTGTGGGAGGCCAACGGGTATGGGACCGAATCGCGTGCCAGCGGGATCGTTTACAATGAATTTCAAATTATAATGTTTATCAATTAAATCAAATAAATCTGGCGATTACCTTACTTTTTGTACCTAGAAAGGATCGAATGAGAGAGAAAAACAAACTCGACGAGCAAGATTTCAACTTTCGGTATTACAACACCGTCGATACTATCTCGTCTAGGTATTTCGATCTCTTCCGTAATCTGATACACTATTCTTGTCAATTCCACCCGATCGTGGATTTTTAGATTCAATTCAGACTTATCTTCTTGAAAAGGGGAAACAACGCGAGGTAGCTGGCAAGCGATCGGAATTGTCCGATGGACATTAGCAAAGAGGTAAATATATATAGAATTATAATAATGCGTGACAGTCAGTGATCAATCAATAGTAAATTTGTAACATATAATGAAATCAATAAATGTACCTCACTCGACAGTTGGGTTCATGCTACCATGCCCCAGGCTCGTCTCTCCATTCTGTCAACTCCGTGCAGTTCCATCAAGTTAAGGTAATATTTTTTTTCGGTTTGTCAGGTGCCAAGAATTATAAATGCGTCACCCGTAATTGAAATTTGGATAACTAATCATATTTGGTATTTTACGTTATGTACTCAGTTTACATTACGTTTGAGACCAATTCGAATATGTATACATATTGAAAAATCAATCCAAATGATTTTGTGAATTAAACAAATTTAAGAGTTTGACTTCGAAATTAATAATTTATATACAGCTTGGAATATAAATGAAAATAAGAAATGTGTACATTGTTATTCAATATTATAAACTTGAATAATGTGCTTTTGAAAAAAAATAATATTATTAATCATTAGCTTTATTGTTATCAATTTAACAAATTTATGGAAATTATACTTAACGTTAAAGACTGGCCCTTTTGGAACAAATTTTTCATGTAAATATTAAAATATTAAACTACATTGAAAAAGAAGTAGTCATCTGAATTTTTTTTTTAAATCATACTTTTTTCTCCTTTTTATTTTTATTTTAATTGCATATTATAGGAAACATCTTAATTATTTGAGAGTAAAAGCAAAAAAAATATAAAGTTTGCGACGGCCAAAAACATGGCCGCGCAAATTTATTTCGAACAAAGGATTTATTTTACACGTTAAAATTTAAGATAGTATTACATCTAATTTGGTGGATGTATTTTACAATACATACACGGAATTAGATGTATAAACTTCACAAGAAAGAATATCGAATATTATTAGAAATAATATATTAAACATATTATTTCTATAATTATTAAATTAAGACTCGCGTATACACCGAATAAACACCGAAAACCGGGCAAAGGTCGCGACGACTACTGAAGAAGGTAGTCGTCGCAACTGCCGAAACTCGAACAAGTAGAGAGAGAACGCGATATCTAGTCTCTCTCTCTACCACTAAGTTAAGTAACAGCGTATGCCGTAGAGGGGATACACTGCGCGCGGCAAGAGAGCGCGCGTTCAATGTATTAGACCGGCGGCCGCTATCCCCTCTAATACATGCCGCACGCACACTATTACACGCTCTCACTGAGCAGCCTGAGCCGCAACGAATGTAGCGAACGCGCGAATACCAGCATATACAACGGGTGTCCGAAAACGAATGCATCCGCTGTATTTAATTAAATTAACTAAAACAAATGATTTAATGTACACATAATGTATAAATATATGTATATAAATATTTAAACTTGTGTATATGTGTATTATTATTGTGCGCAGCACACCGGCTGCTAATAATAACGAAATATAAAATAATAATTGTTATAATTATTATTGAATATTATAATTATTATTGATTATTATTGTTATTATTATAATTATTGTTATTATTATAATTATTGTTATTATTAATATAATTATTATAATTCGGCGCCTCGTCCGAAATTAAACGAGCGGCGACAGAATTATCCGATTATTTTACTATAAAAGGGCCCGCAAAAGGCAAAATCGGCAGTTCGCCCGGTGAACCAACTGCCCCGAAGTTGTTTCACACGAACTCCTCCCGGAGCTAAAACCTTTTCCAGAGCTCGATTTAATCCTGACTTTTTTCCTTTCCGAAATTATTAACTTGATCTCTGTTGCGAGGCGCTCCTCAAAAGACAGACGGTTAATAATTTACCTTTCCTAAGTAAACGTGATCCTGGTTGCGAGGCGCTCCTCACAAGACCAGCAGTTTACTTATCCTTACATTTACCAATTTCTCCGAAGTTATTAGCTTGATCTCTGTTGCGAGGCGCTCCTCAAAAGACAGACGGCTAATAACTTTACCTATCCTTAAGTAAACGTGATCCTGGTTGCGAGGCGCTCCTCAAAAGACCAGCAGTTTACTTATCCGGACCAGAAATTCTCCCCTTAACTCTTGATCCTGGTTGCGAGGCGCTCCTCAAAAGACCAGCGGAGTTAAGTTTTTTCCTTATTTTTTATTCCTTTTCAAATCAACCTGTCTTGGTTCATTAAATCCCCGCGTGGAAAATAACACCGGGTATTCGTGTGGTAACTAGCGCCGAATATTAGAGGCATTACGGAAAATAGCGCAAAATTTATACAAATAAATATATAGATCTAGCTATAGTTTACCTTTATTAATTATTTTTTGTGTTTATATTGATTTGTTTCAGAATCCTGTAGATAGAGGAGCTGATTTATTTTTTGCAAATAAATTTATATTTTTTGTTATAAAAAATTATATACTGTGTTCGTGTAATATTATTTTCCTGAAATCGCCGTCCGATCCTGAAAAACTTCCTCCCCTCTCAAAACTACCCTGGGAAGATACCGCGTAGGCTATCCCGAGGGGGATAGGAACGTTACAAGTTTATTTCAAGAAATTTATCATATTTAGATTTCACTTTTAAATATGTGAAACAGTAGCAATATTTTAAATTTTTAGATTAAATAATTATTGAATCTTAAATAACAAAATATCACTCCTTATATAAGTACAAAATTTGAAGATTAAGAAAATTTTTTTTTTTTTTATGTTGAACAAATTTGATCTAAATTTCTGTTACAAATATGCATTTACACGAAAAAATTATCATACTTGTCAATGTATTCTGAATTATGCAATTACAAAACAAGTCAATCCATGAAATGTGAGGGTATGTTAAAGCAAGGTTTTGATTATTTTGAAGGTTTGAAAGAAACTATTATTTAAAGTAATTATTTAATTCAATAGTCTGCTAAATTTCTTATAAATTATTAAATGCTATACATCAATCCTGAAAATTAATAGGTTATTCAATGCAATATTTACGTTTATCTTCCTATGAATTATTAAAATAATCAATTCATTATTTATTGAGTTAAGTCATTTTATTAGAGATTGATTGAAAATTCTCATTTTATTATAAATTAAAAATCCTTTATTTATATGAAAATTATAGAGCGTACCTTTCTTTAAAGTGTGCTATCAAAATTAAGTTTCTGCGTACCTTATGAAAATGCAAATTCTCTTACATAATGAACTCGTTAGCATACTTTTTTTTTCTTTTTTTTTTGTAACGGGTTACTTAAAATAAAAAAATTATTTCGTTAATTAAAAGTTTGATCTCTAATAAGATATAAAAATAATGATAGTATCAAGAAAAAATTTAATGAATAAGCGAATAAATTAATGTCAATAAACAGTCTTAAACACAGCACAGCCACTCTCTAACAAGTTCAAAGATTTATAATGTTTGCATAATTAATCATGGAAGAACAAATATATATTCACTTCTTTAATTCTTTATAAAAAAATAATTCCAAGATTTAAGATTTTAGAAACTAAGGATGGCTAATTATAATGTTGTACTTGCTATTGAACAATAGGGGAAAAACCTCGAGATATAATGCTATCGGTAATTATAATATATATTTTTTCAAAAAAAAAATTAAATTTATTTCCCTTTTTCCTTAAAAAAAAAAATATTAATTTTATTTTCTTTTTCTTTCTTCAAAAAAAAATTAGTTTTAAATTTTTTTTCTCCTTCCACAATTTTTTCACACACAAAAAAAATTTAATTAAATTAAAAAAAAATTAAATTTTTTTCTCCCCTTTTTTCTTCGCAAAAAAATTAAATAAAAATATAAAAAAATAAATAAAAAATAAAAATTTTTAAAAAAAAATTTTCTTCACAAAAAAATTCAATTATCAAAAAAAAATTCTCCTTTTTTTTCAAAATTTTTTTCCACAAAAATTTTTCACACAATTTTTTTTCTTCACAAAAAAAATTCAACATTTTTTTTTTTTTTTAGTCACTCGCACTCAATCGGTCGCGCACATCCGTCCGCACGGCAACGGTCGTTTCCGCTGCACGTGTCGCTGTACGACCACGTGGCCAAGATGGCCGCGCCACGTGGCGGTAAATTTAATCCCGCGATCCCGACCGGCTGGGCCCCACGTTGGGCGCCATTTTTGTGATGCGGCGACGGTCCACTCCCCGAAATTGAAAATTTATTTCAATACCGATGAGGTCGCGCACACACAAAACAAATTTAATTCTTGTCCTCCACTCACTTACCTCCTTTATTGCAGAGAGGGTCCCGCCGGTCTGGAAAGGGAGGGGAAGTATATTTAATAAAAGGAAAAATGCGTCCACTCCAGTTTACTTCACCCCGTTTATTCGTTCAAACATTTTTTTTTTTTTCACGCTGTTACACAAAATTTCGCCCGGTCCGCGTGCTCGGCACACCCCGACCGCGACCCGCGTCCCGACGTACTTGCCGAATTTGGAGGAGGATGTTCGAGGGATGTGAAGAGGGGACAGGGAACACAAGGGAGAAACGAGGAGAAACACCCGCGGCGGGTGCTCGCTGCTCACCAGGGTGCTGACGTCCCTCCTGCTGTCTCTCTCTTTCTCTCTCTCCAGCTCACCTTCTCGGCGGTGGTGGTTGCCCCTTTGGTCTGCGGGCTTCCTCGGCTCGGTCCGTTCTGCCTCTTCTTGCTCCGCCCTCTCTCTCTCTCTCTTCTGCCCCTTTTTTTCTACCTCTACCTTGCTTCTTCTCTTACTTTCTCTTCTTTATCTCTTACTTCTTCTTTCACACCTTTCTGACTTTTTCTCGCACTTGTCTCGCACTTTCTTCTCCCACCTTTTTCCCTTATTTTCTCGTACTTCTCTCACTTTCTTCTCTCACCTTTTTTTTCGCTTACTTTCCAACTTATTATCTCTCTTACTTTTTTTCTTCACGACTCTACTGTTCTCCTTGGCGGTCAACGACACACTGCTCTCTCGTTCTCTTTCTCTTCTTCTTTTCGACTCGGCGGTGGTGCGCGGAGACTTCGCGTCTCGTTGCTCGCGGGGAAGACGGAGGGAAGGGGGGGGAACTTCGGCGGCTGCCGGCGACGGCCGACCGCGGTCGTGACGTGCCGAACACGCGCTTACAAGAAAGTCGGTTGACGCCTTTAACACCTTTCTTCTTACGTACCCTATCCTATTATCTATAATGAAATTGATAAATTTTCACTATCTCTTATCATCTAATTTATACTTTAGTTTATTACGTCTATATCTCTTACTATCTATCTTATCTATTTATTATCTCTAGTTAGTTTATTTCTATTATCTCTATCATCTTAATCTATTTCTTCCTTTCGTTAATTTATCTATAACAATTTTACCACTCATTGTATTATCGCGAGTATCTATTAGAGAAAAAAAAACAAATCGGACTTTTGACATTATTTATTGTTGCTTTTTTTTTTAATTTGGTGTTTTTTTAATTTATAAATAAACTATAATTCCTTTTTCCATGATCAATAACCACGTCTTATATGCATTTTATGAGAAATGTATATTAAAGATATATATATTAAAGAAAAAAAAAGTTATAATTATTATCCGTATTCTTTCTATGTCTAGTGAGCAATTATTAAACTTTGAATGAAAGCATTAACTTTCATTCAGTATATATATAAAAACTTAGCACTGCTTCAATACTATAAATTACATAATTTGTGAGCAGACCAAATATTTAGCAATTTTACTTAGCAACAATGTCCTATTATTTCTTCTTATTTCTAATTACTCTATTTAATTTAATTTGTTCTACGTATTCCTAATTACCGCTATTTATTTTAATGATTCATTTCATTTATTTATAATTATAATCTATAATATAATATAATATAATATAATATAATTGGGTAAGCTCAATAAAAAAAAAAAAAAAAAAAAATAATATAATATAATATAATATAATATAATATAATATAATATATAAATTACATAATCTGTGAGCAGACCAAATATTTAGTAATTTTATAGCAACAACGTCCTATTATTTCTTCTTATTTCTAATTACTTCTAAATTATTTAATTATTCATTTCATTTATTTATTTATTTATATCTCTTATCTCTTCAGCGATGTGGTTGTATAACAACCTGAGGCATGGCTCTCGGTTCGTGTGCGAGACGAACAGAGAGGAGGGGGACCGTGCCGAGCACAAGGCGCGACGGCGCGCGCGAGTGCCTTAATGTCTGCATGTCCGCGAAATGGCGCGCGCGTCGTCGTTCTTCCCTGGACAAGTCGGCGCGGGCGCCTTGTGACGCTCGTCACAATATATATATATATATATATATATATATATATATATATATATATATATATATTAAATAATATACAGTTATGATTATAAACGATTTATTATATGTTCTTTAAAATATGATACTATAATTTTCAGAATAAAATAAATTATTGCAATTACTCTATAATATATACATAAGTAATTCAGATAATTTTTTTTTTAAAATTTCTTCAATAGATAATTTCATCATAAGTGAGGTTATATCCACAATGACTGCAATATTATAAATAAACAAACAGAATAATTTCGTTATTAATTTATACAGAAAATGACTATGATTTAGATTAATCTTTGCGTTAAATCGGAATTACACGAATTGTTTATCAATATGTATATCATACCAATAAGTAATAATACAGAGTATTTTTGATTTATAATTATTATTTATATTTTTATTATTTGAGACAATTAATGGATTTTCTCTTTTTGTTCTTGCGCGTTATTTACTACAATATAATATACGCACAAAAATTAAAATTAAATTTTTTAAATTAATGAAAGAATATTCATTTTAGCACAAAATCATAAGACTCAATTTGAAATTTCTACAATGGAAGAAAGGAAAGTCTTGATTTTCTGCAGAATCAAAAATTCTTCGGTATGATAAAGCTGGCATCGGAATTGGGTCTGAATTGCTTTTTGATACTCGTGCGCATATTAGATGTTTTGGCTTAGCCTCTGTAATGATATAAACGATAGCGACAACGTCGCATTGGACAAAAGCGTATAACTATATCAAAAATAAATATCCCTCTATTTCCTATGTATACAAGCATTGTCGTCCGTCATAAATGTTTATGGCACCTCCTGCATCTCAGGAGACCTTTTCATTCTACACACCTCTATAAGACTGCATCTGCAAGTCTCTATTAGTTAATTGTGAGTAGTTACTTGCATAGAACAGTCGTGCTTTCCATTTCTTGTTTTCTTGAAATAACTTATAATTATTAAATATAAATTAATACATTTATTATTTAGACCCTAATTCCCAATAATTATCAATATTATTATTAATTATACAATTTAATGTATATTAAATATATATTAAATGATATAATTATAATAAATTTATATTAATAACTATAATATTTAATAATTATTATAATATTATAGTTTATAATAATATTAATCATAATATTCATAATAAATAATAATTTATTAATTAATGAGTTTTTAGTAGTGGACATGTGTAAAATATTTATATGCATGTGGCCACAGTTATATATTATAGTATCAATAATTTTTTCAATAGTCTTGCAGCTTGCTTGTTGTTTTATACGATGATACAGATCATATAACTTTAAAATATCACGTGAGTTTCAGCCAATCAGCGCGTGGAGAAAGTAGTCGACGTAACTGCCGGAAACCGAACAGTAGAGAGAGAACGCAATACTAGGTCTCTCTCTCTCTCTCTCTCTCTCTCTCTCTCTCTCTCTCTCTCTCTCTCTCTCTCTCTCTCTCTCTCTCTCTCTCTCTACTGTGAAGCTAAGCCAGAAGTATACGATAGAGGGGATACACTGCACGCGGCAAGAGAGAGCGCGTCTAGTGTATTAGACCGGCGGCCGCTATCCCCTCTAATACACGCCTCACACACACTACTATACACTCTCATCGAACAGCGCGCGCCAGCAGCGAATATTGCGGTAGGCGAACGCGCGCATTCCAATGTATACAACGGGTGTCCGAAAACGAATGCACCCGCTGTATTTAATTAAATTGATTTATGAAAATTAATAATTGTCCGAAATATATATAGATATATATATATATATATATATATTTATACATGTATATGTATGTATACACCATTATACGGATATACAACCAATGTACGCAGCACACCGGCTACAAATATACATAATAAAATGTAAATAATAATTATTTTAATTATTATTATTATTTATTATTATTATTAATGATTATAATTATTATAATTTGGCGGTTCGCCCGAAATTAAACGAGCGGCTACGGAAATACTCGAATATTTTGCTATAAAAGGGCTTGCAAAAGGCAAAATCGAGAGTTCGCCCGGTAAACCAACTGCCCCGAAGCTGATTCACACGAACTCTCCCCGGAGCTAAAAACTCATCCAGAGCTCAATAAATTCCTACTTGAAAATCCTGTCCTAAACTATTAGTTTGATCTCTGTTGCGAGGCGCTCCTCGAAAGGCAGACGACTAATAGCTTTACCTGTTCCGAAGTAAACGTGATTCTGGTTGCGAGGCACCTCTCAAAAGACAGACGACTAATAGCTTTACCTGTTCCGAAGTAAAGGTGATCCTGGTTGCGAGGCGCTCCTCAACAGACTACCCGTTTGCTTATCCTTAACATTTACTGAATCTCCGAAATTATTAGCTTGATCTCTGTTGCGAGGCGCTCCTCAAGACAGACGGCTAATAATTTTACCTATCCTTAAGTAAACATGATCCTGGTTGCGAGGCGCTCCTCAAAAGACCAGATGTTTACCTATCCCGACCAGTCAATTTACCCTTAACTCTTGATACTGGTTGCAAGGCGCTCCTCAAAAGACCAGCGGAGTTAAGCTTACCTTATTTTAACCTACTTAGATTCAAACCTGTCTCGTTGTAAAAATTTCCCCGCGTGGAAAATAAGACCGGGTATCCGTGCGGTAAATAGCGCCGGATAATATACGCGTCGCGGCAACTAGCGCGAACTTAGGATAAACAAATATATATAAATCTAGCTATAAAATACCGTTTATTAATTATTTTGTGTTACTAATTTGTCTGTTTCAGAATCTTGTAAATAAAAGATTCCTCCAAGGTATATTGAATAAAACTATTTTTATTGTTATCAAAAATATACTGTCTTCTTGTATAATTATTTTCCTGATCCGCCATCCGATCCAGAAATACTTCCTCCCCTCTCAAACTACCCTGGGAAAATACCGCGTAGACTATCCTGAGGGGGACAGGAACGTTACACAATTATAAAAGCGGGCCATGTTTGGGCTTGGCGGGGCACAGTTGGTTTGGTAAGCCGGCATGATGGCACGGAGTAATTCAATGAAAAGTAACATAATTTTTGTCTGAAAATATTTTCATATATACATATCATTATTAACAATTTCATACATATTTCAGTAATAAAAATTTATTTAAATAATAAAAAATTGGATGTCCAACTGATACACCTGCCCACGCCATCCCGTACGACTACACCACTGCCGATGTTTTAGGGAACCTCAAGATGAAATTATTGATTGTTTCTCCAGAAATATTATGAGAGGATAAAATTATCTGTAGGAATATATATTCAGGGATACATATTTGTTTACATAGATATTATGTTTTTAAGCCAAAAATGTGACATTTTTATAGTAAAGCATAGATTGTAATTGAAATGTCCATTAAAGCATAAAAAATAACTAGAAAATGGGTGATGAAATAGAAAATAAAAAAAGTGATTGTTATTCGCTTGTTATTATCTATTTATAACGTACTACTCATTTGTTAAGAGAAGAAGAGAACCACTTTGAAAGTAGAAGAGATACGGGGAAAGCTCTGTGAAAGCCAAAAAGAACCATCAGATAAAAATATATAATGAGATTGAACGTTCGCTGGTTTTCTTTAGCTCTATCCAGTTCTCTTTGACTTTCCTTCTTATCGCCGACACAATCTTATAGATGAACTTTGATATACTGTTTACTTGGTGTTGCATTACAAGAGAGAAGCAAGAGAGCTCGGCAGGAGCCGAAAGAGAACTTTTGAAGAACTTGACTCTCAATCGGAGTAGCTCCTCATCTATAAATGTATAAATATATGAATTGCATTTATTCGGCATTGTAAATGGCTTTCAATTTATAAGTGTGAAACGATGTTTGCACAAAAATTAGTAAAGAAATAACAATTATAATCAGCAAAATATCTTTAGAAGTATTAGAAATAAGGTAATAATATAAATATCAAGTTTTGATATTTTAGAGGATATTTTATTTATTACAACTAAAGAAAACATAATCCATTCCATTAATAATAATTATTAAATTAATATTAATATTAAATTAAATTAAATCATATAATATTGTATTAAGATGATATGGCAGTAGTATTAAATTAAAATTTTATAAAAGAAAAATAATCCCGATAAAAAATTATTTATTCAATTTAACAAGATTTAATTTAAATACATAAATTTATTCTCCTTTGATATATTTATTAATAAAAAATGTGAATTTCTAATCAGCATTTTTAACACTCATTTCATTCGTTTTAAATTCATTTTGATTGATTTTTGATTTATTAAAAAAAAAGCAATTAATTTACATTATGATATGATTGGCAATTTAATTTTTTTAAACCTCTATTAATTTTTAATAGTATATATAGATATAATTGTATAATTTCATGATTTTGATTTCTTTGAAGAGTACGCTGAAAACTACTTTTTACTTTGCAATGGGAATTGCAGCAACTACAACCTGAAAATGAAAATAAGAATAAATAAAGATAAAAGTAAAATTAGCGAGAAAAGTTATATGGATGCATGTAACAAATAGAAGGTATTCGCACAGAAGGAGGGGAGAATAGAAGGAGGAAAATAAAGCAAATGATGCATGCAGATGAATAAAGACATATACAAATAGAAAAAATTATTAATGACAGTATTCGCAGAGATGAAAAGGAATACATGTACAAAAAAAAAATACATGTACAATTGACATCAAGAAAAATATATGCAGAGAAGAAAAGGAAGAGTGAGAAGAAGTATAGATAAGAAGGAAAATTCAGTATACAGAAGAAGAAAGAAAAATATGCATAGAGAGAGAGAGATAGAGAGAATCACATGCAAATAGAAACAGGAAGATAGAAGAAGAAAAATAAAGATAAAATGATGCAGGCAGAGAAATAAAGAAAAGTTATATATACATATAGAGAGAGAGACATAAATGGAGACACATACTGTAAAGAAAGTCGGAGAGAGAAAAAGGAAAACAGAGAGATATGAATACGGATAGTTAGACGCATACAGAAGAAGATGGAGTGAGTGAGAGGGAGAGGTATACGGAAGCAAGTAATGAGTGAGAGAGAGAGAGAGAACATAACCTCGAAACGGGGAAAGGACATGATGAAATTGTAAAGCAGACGCGAGTGGAGATACTAAACTAAAGAAATAGAAAGAAACAAGCATACGTGGCGAAGGTCCAAAGGCCATGCAGACACTGCAAGCGGGAAGTGGAGGATTCGAAGACACGTGGCCGCACCAGGTTATGTGCAGCATACTGGACGCCGCATGGGCCGCTACTCGAACGAACGCAAGGAAGCCGCACACAGAAAAGGAAGCAGCAACGATAATCGAGCTCAACAATGTCAGCTCAACAAGCAGGAAGGGCGCGTGGAGACGCTGAAAAAACACAACGAAATTAGTGAGAGTCGGAGAGATACAGCGTGCGACGTCCACACAGCAGACGACCGCACTGGAAGTAACAGCCAACGTGAAGACGGAAGTCACTGCCGAGCAGGAACGGCCGGCCGCGCCACCGCTCTTAGCGCAACGAACTACCGGCGGGTAGATATATATAGATATATCTCCAGGGTAAATTCGAAATTGGCGCGCGGCACAAGTCATATTAAGCTTATGGAAGAGCCCGAGATTGGCGCAGATCGGAGAAGACGTACGGTAATTGGTGCAAATTGGGGAAGAAGGCTGATGATTGGAGCATAACGAAAAGAAGAGCTGCGATTGGAGGATCGAGGATGCAGACGAAGAGGACTTCAGAAGATTTTCGAAGCCTGAGGAAGACGCACGTGTCGTGGCCATTTGCTAAAAGAAAAAATTCGCAACTTTCTCGTTCGAAGTAGTTGAGGGACGGAAGGGAAGTTGTGGGAAGTACGAGAGTGATCGGAAGGGATTTGTGAAGTGTGAGGAAATGGACAGGGACTGTGTGAGTTGTGAGGGTGAATTGTGTGGAAGGTGCCGGGACGAGACAACCTTTTCTGTCTCTTTTCTCCCTCTCTCTCTCAAGGGGAGACCACCGCGGAAGAGGAGCCGGCAGCAGCAGCGAGCGCGCGAGGGGACGCCCTCATAAATAGCGGTATAGAATTTTTAAGATTTATCCATTTTAGTGCCCATTTACTACAGTTTGAACCATTTTTCATTGATCGTAATTCTATCAGGGGTACTAACATGTCAAAATATTTTGATACAAAAGTGAATGACAACTACATTGTAATGGCTGCTAACAAAATGCGTACATTCGGGAAACTGTAACACCGTGGATATGTCGCATAGTGCAGTCTCGTCGGGTCAGGAGCTATATTTATCATTCAAATAATTTGTTAGAAAATGTTTTATTAATCTATTATTTGACAGAGTCCGATGCCAACTTAAGTAATTTTCAAAGCACAAACGCTTCGCCGCCAAAGGTACTGTAACATAATAAGAATATCTAAGTATGTTTAGTTACTTAACTTTCAAGCTGTGTTTTTTTATTTAAAAAATTATATAGAATATTTTAAAATATGAATGAAAAAAGGGTGTCCAACATGTCCCACATTCCCCTATTGAGTTAGTCCTTTCACCCTATTTTTTAGATAACTTTTATACTTATATTTTTTTGGACCGCGGCTTACGAATATCACAAAAATTGTAGATGGAAATTAAATATTTATTTCCAAATCCATGAAAACTCTATAAAAATATGGTTTTCGAATTTATTTTAGAAAATAAAAAAAGTTATAACAAAACGAAAAGCAAAATTATAGAGCATATCAAAATACATTTTATTTTGTTCTATGATTTTTTCCGGTACAAACTATATTTTTGCAGAAAAATTTAAAAATTTCGTTTCGCGATCCTCTGAACAATTCTACGTTTATAGGAAATACAAATACCTTCGAATACATTATTCTTGAGTAATGTTGATTGTAGAAAATAAACGAATGGTATAAGAAAATGTATTTTGATTAGTTATACAACTATTGTTTAAAACATTTTTTGTAATTAAGTACACTGAAACAAAATTTGATAATTGTAGATAAATACATTTTTCAAATCCAAAGAACGAAATATTTCTTTAATATAAACAATTTTTTTTCATTATAAAAATATAAATTTAAATGCATTGACTGATTTAGTTGATACTAAATTTTTTTTAATTAAAAAAAACTGATTAAATGTCTACTAAGAAATTATTTAAATTCACTAAATGAAATGAATAAACCATTTGTTGAATTTGTTTCAAAGCATGTATATCTATATATGAACAAAATTTTAAATTAAAGAAAATATCCATAGAAACTAAATATAACACAGCCAATTAATGTATTTATTAATTGAAAATTATAAAAATAAATAATGTTTTTTCATCTGATATTAATACTATGATGTTAAAAATATGTCCTAATAAATTGTGTTCTTTTTACTAATGTGCGCCTTCTCCGAAAAAAATTAATTGAAAGCGTTCTTTGTCTCAAGTTAACAATTACCTAACTTCTATCTTTCAAATATTTGAAAAAATATATATATTTGATAGTTTGATTACAATAACTATATGTTTATATATTTTGAATGAATAATTTTTTTTTGTCTTTTTGATTCTTATGTAAAATATTTAAAGTATTATATATAATTTCTAATGATTCTTATTTTAACAAGAACAATTATATCGCAACAAAATCTGGCTACGCTTAAAAAATTTACCTTGAGATTATCATAATCACCATTTTCAGCCATTGATCTATGTTTACGATTTGAAGACATTTACAAAAATAAGGTAATTGTAAACAAAAAATTATTTTCAAAAATTATTGATTGATTTTCATATTTTTAGAACATATATATATATATATATATATATATATATATATATATATATATATATATAGAATAATTTTTAATTATTGTTACAATATTTTAATGTAAGAAAATTCCACTATTGTTTTAATATCTTTTGAATTTATAGATCATTATTTGTATGCTTCAAAAATAAAAAAATAAGTTGAAATAAAATTAGTTCAAAAAAAGGTAAAAAGAAAAGTACGAAATATCGATTCACTATTACTGTAGCGCTAAAAGGGGGAAAATAATATACCATTGATATTATCACACTCAAATGGCCTTAGCGACAATATCCAAGACATTTCACCTGAAGAATCAATGTGATTTTTCGGAGTCAGAGCCAAACATCCCAATTTAACTATATCAATGAACTTCTTTTCACGCGTTGATGACTTTTTGATTTATAGATTTGATTCAAAAGGGCATAATCGGATAATATGTTCGCAAATGCCCGAACAGTATTTGTAATAAGACTGTACCCTCATCTCAAATGTAATAAAAAACTCCTTTTGTCAGATATTTGTACCCTAAAGTGGTCCGATAATACTTGCAGACTCAAAAAGATCTCCGAACGTTGTTTCTAAATATTGTAGTTTCTAAAATAGTTAACGGAATCAGCTGCACATAAAAAATTTTATTTTTAAAAGATCTAAGAATCAAAGAATTTTATATATAACATAAGTTTTATTCTATTAATTAATGCCATTTATTACTATTATTTTAACTAATAATAATACATTGGTAGATTTTTAATCAAAAACCGAATTAGTTAGTAAACTCGCGATTTACAAATCGGCAAATACTGCCTAGGTTCGGTATCCATCCAAAAACGCGTACACCCCGGCTCACCGGCCCCACATCCCTGGCTATTAGTCGAGAGGCTAGGCCAAAAATAGGGGCAAATTACTGACCGGTCTTTAGCGGAAGCAAATCATCGCGCATAGAACCGGGTGGGCACTCGTCATTATATATGAGTATGTATATATAGTGCGGGACGTCACAAACTAAAAATATTTATATATGTAAACCTTTTCTTAGAAAAACAAAAACAAATTTTCGTACATAAGAACAATATTTATATAAAATATTTTTCGGAAATATTCCGAAATACCTTAATAAAAAAAAATTATATCGCGAAATTACAGCTGACAACAATGGACCATTCAAACCAATGTCTAAGTACATTTTATATGTATCTTCACAAATAACAGCATGTATACGAGTTTTGAGACTCTTAGTTCAGTCAAAGATAATAATCCGTTTATTATACGGTAGTAGTCGATCGATATTTCGTATTTTTTTACATTTTTGAAAACTAATGTTATTTCAATCTATTTTTTGAAATCGGTTTTATTTAAACATTTTTTTAAAATTTTTTAATTATTTTTTTTCTGAGATTTATTTCTTATGTTTTTTTTAATCTGGTTTGATTTTTATCAATTTTTATTTATCTCATAAATTTTTTTTCACCAATGAATTTTCTACAATTTCTTTTTTAAACGATCTCTTTGTATTAGGTTTTTTTTTTCTTTCAGAGAAAAATTTCATGGAAAATAAGTTTTATATTTTGATCTCATCTATAATTTTTTATTCAATTTATTCCAAAAACTTTTTTGTTATCAATTTCTATAATATTTATAATCAAGCGACTCAAAATATATACGTAATCTATCTATCTAGAATTATTATCAGTTTTTTATATAAATTTGACAAGTTTCTCGAGACAGCTCTGTATTCCAATTACGTATATTAAATAGTATATATTTAATCTTATAAACGTCTTTCAAATTTTATACTATAATTTTCAGAATTGAATAAATTATTACAATTACTCTATAATATACATAAGTAATTCATATAATCTATTATTAACAATTTCTTTAATAGATAATTTTATTATAAGTGAGATTATGTCCACAATCACTGTGTTCAGCGTGATTATGAGGTTTATAAACCAACGTTTCCGAATCAGTTTAAAGCGTCACCGGCGAGCCGGGAGGGGATAAGTTAGTATGTTGATTATCGTAGTGCGGTAAAAACGCTCTAAGTTGTTCAAAACATTCTATCTCCTCGACGGCAAGCGTCTAGATAACTTTAGAGTATTCGAGCATTACTCTCGCTAATCGGCTTTCAAACTGTACTGTGCGTTTTCTCGCGGAGAATATATTCGCTAAGCGTTAAATTTCGAAACTGTTTGCGTTCTGTGCGATTCTGTGTACGGCCTGTAACCTTCTTGTAAATAAACTTGTACATATACGTTTAAGAATAAAATGGTTTAATCACACTCTAAAAGAATTCTCCTTCGGTCACCTCGCGAATATTTCCAATTTAAACTTCGAATTTATTTCGAAAATTTCTTGTAGCATAGCGTGGTTAATCTCAAGATTGCTTGATTATTAGTGAATAGAAAAGGTGAATTTCCAGAGTGTTTCTTAAAAATAAAATTGTGTGAAGGCCTAGTCCAGCATGTATATATATATATATATATATATATATATATATATATATAATAAACTCTCCGTCACTGTGCATTAAGCCGCATGCGTTCATCGACCTCTATCGTCGTCGAACCGGGCTACGTGCAAGCGAACAGAGATTTCCAGATTTCGCTCGTCAAGCAGCGAATAGAGCGAGCACTTCTCCTACTCCAAGCATCGTGTTTCTTGTGCTTCATAGACCGTCATCGTTGCTGAACCGGGCTACGATCGGGCGGAACCTCGTCTCTCCTTCCTCAACTGCAGTCGACGGAGCCGAACAGATGCCATCTGAAGAGCTTATTCGAGGAGCTACTCAAATAATCCGCAGCTGGAATTTCAAGACGGTATCATTCTCAAATTAATCCCGCGGAAACAGTAAATTAATTTGAAGCATTTTCTGCGTTAAATTTGTATATTTTTAAGTCGAATTTGTGTAAAATATTCGTGCGAGTTTTGTTTTGTTAATCTTTTCGAACTGTATAGCGATACTAGATTTAAATCTTGCGGTATGAACTGATAATGAATTTTTCAATTGCAAGCCGGCATATAATCGCGTATTTTCTGTAGCATTATTTTATTAATTTGGCGACGAAATTTATTTAAGGAACATTAGTATCATCTTTTCTGCGAACTTTGTTTGTTCAACATGGCTGAAGCGCTTATGCAGGCACAAATCCGTCTAGTAACGTTCATATCTAATTTTTTTAAAAATATAAAAGACAAGAAATCTTCTGGTACCCTTAGAATTACTTACTATGAAGCACGCCTTAAACTATTAGAACATTACTACAACGAATTGTTCACGCGCCATGATGAACTACTTTCTAAGTCGATTAAGTTAAGAGAGCATGAATATTTTTCAAAAAATTATTTCACATGCGCGGAAAATTCGTACGTCGCTGTGCTCGCCGATATCAATGCGGAAATCGACCGCCTGCGTGCAGATTCTACTATGCAGCCTCGCCAGTTCCAAGGTGTTCAGTCGAACGATTTATCAACCGCGACGCATCACGTAAAGGTTCCTCGCGTCTCGCTACCGAAATTCTCTGGAAATCAAAACGACTGGTAGTCATTTAAACAGCGTTTCGTATCACTTCTAATAAGCAAGCGCGAATACTCCGATGTCGATAAGCTACAGTATCTGCTTAGTACAGTTGAAGGGAAAGCGACAGCCCGACATCGCGGCATAGAAGTAACTGACGCAAACTTCAAGGTCGCTTGGGATAAATTAACTAAACGTTACGACAATACTCGTAAGCGCCTCGCGAATTATCGTGAATCTTTGATACAGCTACCGACTGTTTGTTCACCAAACGTATTAGAATTAGAAGTTTTAATTGATGTCGTCGAAGTCGCAGTAAGAGGACTCGAAACACTCGGTTGTCCCATTGCATCATACGATAATTCGTTTGATCATTAATTGTATCGTTAAAAAATTAGATGCGCATACACGCGAAACATGGGAAATCTCGCAGGAGGAAACACAAGGTTTTTACACTTACTCCGACTTCATGTTGTTTTTGGACTGTCACCTGCAATCACTCGATCAAACACACGGTAATGCAGAAAACCTTTCACCTCGTATTTCTCACACTAAACAGTCTGGCTTAAAACCAAGAAGGTTTGAATCAATCGCGGCTAACATAGTCGGTACAGCGGAAACCAGCTCTCCGACGATAATGCGTAATTTCGCATGCTATGTCTGCAAAGGGAAACACTCAGTTTACTCTTGTAATAAATTTAGGAGCATGACTCCACTTAAGCGATTATCCTTTTGCAAAAAGGCTAGTGCATGCTTAAATTGTCTAAGCAAATCACACGCAGCCAATAACTGCAATTCATCGCACCGTTGTCTTGTGTGCAAGCAGAAGCATCACTCAAAGCTTCATTTAGAAAGCAAATCGTCGGATTCAACAGCTCCTTCCTGTATCGCTCCTCGCAGTGATACCGCTTCGAGCGATAAATCTCCAGTCGCATCTGATTCATCGGCGTCCTGTAGTGCATACATGGCTGCGGCCAAACGCATGGTATTGATTACTACAGCTCGAATAATCGTGTGTGACGAATTTGGAAAGTCTCTTACAGCGCGTGCATTAATTGACCCAGGTGCTCAAAGCTCGTTTGTCTCTGAGCGATTAGCAGCACAGCTCACCGTAGACCGACGCTCGGTGTCAGTCGCTATTCTAGGCGTTGGTGGGCAGGCTACTGCAAAGGCGCGAAGCGAAATCACTGTCATACTTAAATCGCGTATAGATCACAACTTCAAGTGTCACTGCTCGGCGCTTGTCCTGCCAGAACTTACTTGTATGATTCCGGAAACTAAACTGTCGATTCAAAAATGGTCGCATTTGGCCGAACTACAATTAGCAGACCCCGAGTACCACGCTCTAGCTAAAATTGACCTGATTTTAGGAGCAGATCTTTACGCTACCATACAGCAAGACGGATTCATTCGCGGTCCTATAGATGCACCGCTCGCGCAAAGTACTGTGTTCGGATGGATACTGACTGGCAGTATCGCAACACAGAATCTTGAACCTGATATACGACACGTTACCGCGCATCATGTGGTGACTCAATCTACTCTCATGCAAGCACTTTCTCGATTTTGGAAGATTGAAGAGTTGCCTCGTTGCAAAAAGCTTTCGCCAGAAGAAGAGTATTGTGATCAATACTTCAACGACTCATACTACCGCAACTATGGTGAACGATTTGTAGTACGCCTTCCTTTTAAATGCCAAGAAGTATTTCCCGATACGAGAAATATTGCCGTCGCGTGTCTTCTTCGTTCAGAAAAGCGCAGAAAACGCGACAATGATTTTCAAGACGCTTATGCGAGATTCATGAAGGAATATCTTCAACTAGGTCGCATGAAGGTCGCAATACCACCCCTCAATGATTTCAATTTCTACTTATCCCATCATAGAATTTATCGAGCGGATTCGAATAAAAACCGTGTAGTCTTGAATGCCTCACAAAAAGCTTCGAATGGAATCGCTCTTAACGACCTTCTGCTACCAGGACGGAAATTACAGTCAGATATCACACTGGTAATTTCGCGTTGCAGATTCGGTCGCATAGCTATTGTCACCAACATTGTAAAAATGCTCCGGCAATTTCTTGTACATGAGGAAGACCAAAAATGGCAACGGCTTGTTTGGAGAGAAACACCCGACGCCTCAATTGCCGATTACGTCTCGGCTACAGTGACTTATGGAATGTCTTGTGCTCCGTACCTTGCGATGAAGGCAATTCTGCAACTAGCTGAGGATGGTCGTCATTCGCATCCTTTAGCGTCTATGATACTTATTAATCAAATTTACGTTGATGACATTTTTCTAGCTGCCCATGATGAGCAACATGCTGCAGCACAGCGCGATTAGCTGATTCAGCTTCTCGTCTCTGCAGGTATGCAGCTAGGAAAGTGGTCAAGCAATCATCAGAAACTTCTTGAAGAAATTTCAGAAGGTGATTTTTGCAACCTTCCATGTGTTTCAGGAGATGGTGTCTCCACCCTTGGACTGAAGTGGGATACTCAAGCAGACGAATTTCTATTTAATTCGTCACTGCCAGCTCCCATTCATCCTATTTCAAAAAGAACAGTATTATCTGATACTGTTAGACTTTACGATCCGTTAGGATTTATGTTTTAACTCAAGCAAAAATTTTATTACAGGACTTGATGGATCAATCAGCTGGATTGGGATATGCCGCTGCCACACGAATTGCTGAATAAATGGCTCAATTTTCGTTCTTCGCTGAGTCATCTACCAGCCATCCGTATACCACGATGGATAGGAACCTCCGGCGACCAAACTTGGAGCTTTCATGGGATTGCAGAGGCATCGATGTGAGCCTATGTCGCAGTCATTTACGCGGTCGTCCCAGGATGCAATCCGGTACTGCTCATGGCAAAAACTCGGGTCGCCCCGGTAAAAGTTGAGACACTGCCTCGACTTGAACTTTGTGGTGCAATACTCCTGACGCGCTTAACTAAACATGTCAGGCATAATTCAGCTCCCTCGTCGATCAATCTTTGGAGCGACTCAAAGATCGTACTCGACTGGCTTGATAGCCATCCATCAAGATGGCCAATCTTCGTAGCGAACCGCGTCAGCGAAATTAGTACCTCGTTTCCAGAAGTAACTTGGAAGCACGTCCGCGTCAAGGACAATCCAGCAGATTGCGCTACCCGAGGATTGCCCCCTGAAGAACTGGCTCAATTATCATTATATTGGGAAGGACCGGACTGGCTCTCTCGCCCACCCTCCAAATGGCCTGTCAATACCACCTTATCTCAGGAGCAGTGACATGCTCATCATATGACCGAGAGGCTAGCTCAATCGTCAATGGAGCGTGATGAACTTACGGCCTTTGAGAAGTTCTCCTCCTTCTGGAAGATCGTTTGAATTTTAGCATTCGTCCTTCGTTGTAAGCTAAAAGCTGATCAAAAACCTTCATGTATTGCTGCTCAACTCACTGCTCAGAAACAAAACGCAGCTCAACTCGCTCTATTTCGTCTAATTCAACGTCGACACTTCAATACTGAAATTATTTCGATTTCTGCAGGTAAACAACACCAGCGACGCAGTCCTCTTGTAAGACTAACTTCGTTCCTGGATGTCAACGGTTTACTTCGAGTTGGCGGAAGACTATAAAATGCTTCATTGTCTAAAGCGAAACGACATCCAATAATTCTGCCCGGGCCATCCAGCTTCGTTCGACTTCTCGTCAACGAGACTCACCGTCTCACTCTTCATGGAGGAATCCAAATGATGAAAAGTATCCTGAATCGTCGATTTTGGATTGTCCGAGGTAATAGATTAGTTTCATCAGTATATCGACAATGCGTAACCTGCACCAGATATGGACATTCACGGGTCAGTCAACAGATGGCTCCGCTACCTGCTGAACGTGTAACACAAGGGCGACCATTCGCAATCACCGGGTTAGACTATGATGGGCCTATTTCAATACTTTTTTCAAAAGGACGAGGAGCTAAAACTACAAAAGGTTATGTAGCGATTTTTATTTGTCTCGTCGTGAAGGCAATCCATATCGAAATAGTCTCTGATTTATCTACGGATGCGTTTCTGGCAGCCTTCTCACGATTCACAGCTCGACGTGGGCTATGTAGCAGTATTTTTTCAGATAATGGGACTACATTTACAGGCGCAAACGGAACGTTGCGCCACCTGTTCAAGAAGACTTCCGCTTTTCTCAGGGCATTTTCACGCATTTCGCAAATCAGGGAACAGAGTGGAAGTTTATACCGCCTCGAGCACCGCAATTTGGCGGGCTCTGGGAGGCTGCCGTTCGAAGCTTCAAATACCACCTTCGTCGAGTGATTGGAAACACTAAGCTTACGTTCGAAGAACTGTCTACGTTGTCTGCAAAGATAGAAGCCTGCCTTAATTTGAGACCACTCTGCCCTCTCAGTTGTGAAGCGTACGACCCAGTAGCACTTACTCCTGGCCACTTCCTGATCGGATCAGCGCCTCTGACGATCCCGGAACCACTATTGGATATCTCAACCAAACTCTCATTCAAGTCAAGATGGCAGCTCGTCAATCAAATGTGGGACTCTTTCTGGGTGCGTTGGCGTAAAGAGGTTCTATCGCAACTTCAACAACGGAAGAAGTGGTTGAAGCCACAAACAAACCTGAACACAGGCGATATCGTCCTTGTTACGAACGAGCTTTCGTCGCCTGCTGCGTGGCCGCTAGCTATTATTGAAAAAACTCACCCAGGCAAGTATGGTTTAGTTCGGGTGGTGATGCTGCGGACTTCCAAATGCACTTTTATCCATCCAGTTGTTAAGCTAATACAGCTACCCACTGATGAAACCGCGAGCGCATTCCTTGCATACTTTAACCTTAGTATAGCTCAACTCAAGAATGAAGAATGAAGACGAACTGCGATTTTAGTTTTAAGTACTTCATTGTAATTGTAGACGAATACCATTTGTTTACTTGTTTTGCTTTAACAGTTTATATGGGTGTGTATGAGAAAATTCGAGTACATTTATAATTGCGATTCCAATTAAAATCATGTGCATTATTGCCCTTCCCTCCAGTCATGGCAAGGGGGGCGGTATGTTCAACGTAATTATGAGGTTTATAAACCAACGTTTTCGAATCAGTTTAAAGCGTCACCGGCGAGCCGGGAGGGGATAGGGTAGTATGTTGATCCTACATTATCATGCGCTCGCATGAATATCATAGTGCGGTAAAAACGCTCTAAGTTGTTCAAAACATTCTATCTCCTCGACGGCAAGCGTCTAGATGACTTTAGACTATTCGAGCATCACTCTCGCTGATCGGCTTTCGAACTGTACGGTGCGTTTTCTCGCGGAGAATATATTCGCTAAGCGTTAAATTTCGAAACTGTTTGCGTTCTGTGCGATTCTGTGTGCGGCCTGTAACCTTCTTATAAATAAACTTGTACATATACGTTTAAGAATGAAATCGTTTAATCACATTCAAAATTAATTCTCCTTCAGTCACCTCGCGAATATTTCCAATTTAAACTTCGAATCTATTTCGAACACACTGTAATATTATAAACAAACAAACGGAATCATTTCATTATTAGTTTATTATGCGTAAAATGACTCTATTCCTTAGACCAATTTTTGTGTTAAATTGGAATTACAGGAATAATTTAAAATATCCATATGTAACAATACAGAGTAGATAATAATAAATATAAATGACAAGTATGCTGTTTAAATGTAAGGAAACTAGGAATAATGTATGTGATTAATGAATTATATTTAGTATGTAGTATCACAGATATGGGTTGATCAACTTTTTTTTTTTATGTTATTTAACGTCGCTCTATTTATGTCTCCAAATATTGTTGCTAATCAGCGACGGAGGTCTACGAAGTGTTTATAAACAAAGCACATGAAAATTATTATAGCGGTGCTTGTGTCAATCGGTCGAGACCGGGATTTGAACACGGATCACCAAGTTACTAGTCCTTCGCTCTAGCGATCGAGTCATCGTAGGCCTCTAAGGTTGATCAACTACGTTAATATTCAAATCTACGTCATACTCGTATTTTGAAAAATATGTTTAAGCTCATGTCATTACTTATAATTATTTAAAATACTTATACATTTTTTATTGATAAAGCATATTGTAGAAAATACAAAACTTTAAATTCTATCCTATTGTAAAACGTTGTAGAATGTAAATCTTATATCTTGTAGTTATAAATTAGTTAACGTATAATTTTTAAACTGAGTTTTTTAACTAAGTTAAAAAACTTCTATAATTTTATTTTATTTTATTTTAGCATTTAATAGCAAGAATTTCATTTTCTATTTTTGATTTATATTATAATTTATATGTTTAGTACTGGAGATAATTAATGGATTTTCTCTTTTTATTCCTACGCGTTATTTACTACAATATAATATAAGCATTAAATAGTAAAATTAAATTTTTTAAACTAATTAAGGAATATCCATTTTAGCACAAAATCATAAGACTCAATTTGAAATTTCTACAATGGAAGAAAGGAAAGTCTTGGTTTTCTGCAGAATCAAAAATTCTTCTGTATGATAAAGCTAGCATCGGAATTGGGTCTGAATTGTTTTTGATACTCGTGCGCATATTAGATGTTTTGGCTTAGCCTCTGTAATGATATAAACGATAACGACAATGTCGCATTGGACAAAAGCGTATAACTATATCTATATATATTTAATGCCTACGTCACAGCTCATGCCATAGGTAAATGCGCACACTAATTTATTCTGACGTAGCTGTGACGTCGCGTTTGCGCGTTAGTGTAGCAGTTGAGCCTGTTGAGGGCACACGGTCCCGGCGCTCGAAAATCGTCGAGCCTTTCCTATATGGCGTCGGCAATCTCTCCTTATTATCTCTACTTAAACGAGCTTATTTACTAATCAAGGTAATTTGTTGTCACTCTCGGGAGTGTCTAGTCACCCAACATGCAGTGTGTGCACTCGACATAAATTTAAGTTCCGATATGAACTCTAGTTCGCACGAATTTTAAAATAATTAAAAAAAAATTATATTATTTATTAAATTACTAATTTTACAAATAAATAGAATTATATATATATATATATATATATATATATACATTTAATTACCAAGAATTGAAACAGGTACAAGATTAAAAAATTCTACTTTTAAAGCTGCTTGATCAGTAACTTTGTCAGAATTTAAGGAGTGAAAATTATATTTTAATAATATGTACTTATTGATTTATTCGATTTTTTATATTATATTTAACATTTTCCATAATAAACTAAACAGTAGTAAATTTGTTTTTTACAGTAATAAAAGCAAGGTTATTATTTTCTTAATCTATGAAACCAATACCTCAAAGTAAGAATTGAAGATCTTGAAAGTAGTTATTTATCCAATTATTCGTTGAATTAAAAAAAAATATTATTAAATATTGATTGAAATATAGTCAATAAGTTGTTATCTAACTGTATATTGAATAAATATTTTTCACATTGTGAAATAAGTTGCTTCAAATAAGAAAACCAGTATCTAAAACAATTCTTTCATCAAGAACTTGTTCGCTTGAATTAAAGTGATATAAGATTGATATTTTACTATATGAACTAAAGCTATTTCACGATGAGCCTTTTCAATAATAGAAATTTAAACTGACACGGTAGAAATACTAAACATTTTTAAGCCATAAACAAGCTATTTCGATATTGAAAAACCTAGAAACAAGGTATTAATATTCGACAGTAACCAGAAATATATGAAACGTTTTTTCGGGTCATTTCGGCTGATTTAGAAATACATTTTCTAAACCTATTTTTTAGGTATTTGAGACTCATAATAGTTAGTTTCGTATCAATGTATTTTTTGTTCGGATACAAATTTATCTTAAAACAAGGTTGAGCTAGGTATAATATATAACATTGCTAAAAAATTAATATCAATGTTATGCATTATTATAGAAATTCATTGAGGTTGATAGTTACTTTAATTAATCAACTGAAAATTTATATCGAGTTCCTAATTTTGCATATTGAATTCATTGAAGCGCAAGCTATAACTTACATATAATACATATTAAACGCATCGACAATCATATCATATCATATCATATCATATTATACTCATGCTAATTTATAAAGACAAAGCGTGTTTTTGTTTGTACACGATAACGGAAAAAACTACTCAACCGATTGTTCAGGAATTTGACATATAGATTCTATATTATCGTGGGAAGGACATAGGCTATATTTTTTATTGAAAATCATTATACTTTTATCAATAAATTACTTTAATGGTTTTAACAATCAGTTCCACCAGCGGCCACTAGGTAGCGTCTTGAATCACGAACATCAACTCAAAGTACTCCGTTTAAAGTATTAATACCAGGCCAGCTCAAACGAATGTTCATATCATACTTTGGATTCATATCCTAAAGGAGGTGTGACGTTAGTCGGTATTACCTTTTGTGTTCTTTAGATTAATCTGATATTATTCTCATACAGAGATGCCAGGCTGTACCGCTAACTCGAGTATGCGCGTTAGAGTCTTTACCCCTCCACGCGCTTATTGGCTGAAACTCGCGCGATATTTTAAAGTTATCAGGTATGTGAATAAGTCTTTCCCGTTTTTTTTCAAATTTTGAGCCTTTATTATGAAGAAATGGTTACAAATGAATTATTGAAAGTATTGGCCATCGCTAGCTACAACTTTTTTCCATCTTTCTGGCAACATACGAATCCCGTTGCGAAAAAATTCGACCGGTTTGGCCTCTATCCAGTCATCCACCCATTTTTTGGCTTCCTCGTAGGAATGGAAGTGCTGGTCAGCCAGGCCATGCGTCATCGATCTGAAGAGATGGTAATCAGACGGAGCAACGTCTGGACTATACGGCGGGTGGGGTAGGACTTCCCATTTGAGCATTTCTAAGTATGTTTTCACCGGCGGTGCAACATGTGGGCGAGCATTGTCATGTTGCAAAATAACTTTGTCGTGCCTGTCGGAGTATTGTGGCCGTTTTTCTCGCAGTGCGCGGCTCAAACGCATCAATTGTCGTCGATAGACCTCGCCTGTGATCCTTTCATTCGGTTTCAGAAGCTCATAGTAAACCACACCTAGCTGGTCCCACCATATACAGAGCATGAGCTTGGCGCCATGAATATTTGGCTTGGCCGTCGATGATGATGCATGGCCGAGTAGTCCCCATGATTTTCTTCGCTTCGGATTATCATAACGTATCCACTTTTCATCGCCATTCACGATACGATGCAGAAAACCCTTTCTTTTATGTTGCTGAAGCAGCTGTTCGCAAGTGAAAAAACGCCGTTCGACGTCTGTCAGCTTCAGTTCGTACGGCACCCAATTTCCTTGCTTTTGGATCATTCCCATGGCTTTCAAACGCTTGGAAATGGTTGTTCGGTCAACTCCCAATGCTTCAGCAAGTTCTTCTTGCGTTTGACAAGAATCTTCATCAAGCAAAGTCATCAATTCTCGATCTTCAAAGATTTGCGGCCGCCCGGAACGCTCCTTGTCTTCCACGTCGAAATCACCGCTTTTGAAGCGTCGAAACCATCCGCGAACACTTGAATCATCGACACAACCTTCTCCATAAGCCTCCTGAAGCAATCGATGCGTCTCGGCAGCAGATTTCTTCAAATTGAACCAATAAAGTGAAACTTCCCGCAAATGACGTCGACTCGGCTCAAATTTCGACATTTTCACGATATCAAAAATGTATGATGCGAAAAAATTTTAACTAATGTGTTAATATGGAATTGTTGACATATGAATAAGCTTTGATTATGACATATGTAACCATTGAATACTCGCACAGTATTGGTGGCGCCATCTCTTACAAAAAACGGGAAAGACTTATCCACACTCCTAATATATGATATGTATAATCTGATAAAACAACAAGCAAGCTGTAAGATTATTAAAAAAATTATTGATACTAATATATAACTGTATATATAACTATACATAACTATATAACTCCACACTACCATAGAGGTACTGCTAAAAGCGCGTTGGAATTTTATGATTATATACCAGTTAATTAATTATTAAATGACAACAAATCGTGGCAAACCTATTGATATCTCGTTGCCTCAATACGATTTCTATAGGTAGTTATATGTTCGGATGATGGAATGCAATGTCAAGGTGCCTCTGGGCAATTTCTACGGGGAATATTGTATTTAGTTAATAGAAAACGAGATTCAGGTATGAGGAAATGAGCTTCTATGTGAAGATTCGTATTGGGACGTTAAAATACGATATCTAGGTCTTTCCAAACGACTTCTACGAGGAGTATTAGGTTTAGTCATTAGGAAGCGATGCTAGCTTTCTTGGGACGACTTCTACTGGGACTATCGTGTTTCGTTGGTAGGGAACGATGTTTCGATATGTTAGGATAACTTTTGTAAGGAGTTTCATGTTTGGATCATAGAATGCAATTTACAGATGTTATTGGTATATAGTATATCGTATATATCGTATATAGTTGGTGGTAAATAACATCCAGGTATGTCAGTACGACTTCTATGAAGGGATTCGTATTCTATCATTCGAACACTCCCAGTAAGTGTCGTCCAAAGACATTTCCTATAGTCCGAATATGATAGTCTCCGAAAACGTCGTCTCGAGATACTTGGACATTGGACATTCTTGCAGAACGCGTGCACGAGCGCGATGCGCTGGGATGCGCGGCAGATGCTGGTTGTCTCGGCGGGGGTTGAAGGACCTCCTTCTCGATTCCGGCGATACCATGAGTCGTCGGCTCCCTGGGGGATTGGTCCCGCGGTAGTGCTGAGCACTGGCTTTTCCTGGGGCGACCTGCTTTTTGCTTTACCAGGTGTATGCCACTATTCACTGGCAGGGGCTCGCGCTTCTGTCATTCAACGGGTTACAATTCGCATCCTACGCGGTCTCCCTAATCTAGGCGGCGCGACATCGGCGTTAGGTCGCGTGGCATTGCCCGCGGGCGTATCGCTTCGTACGATCGTATCGGGATTACAATGAGGCGCGTCGTCGGAACGCCGTAAGCTCATCAGTGGTGTTACAATTCGGTTTCGCTCGCTCGCTTCGACATTACAATCAGACGCATCGCAGTCACGCTCTTCGTCCGAAGGCTCTTCCGTGTCGGAATCGCTATAATCTTTGGGTTCGTGATCTCGATTATAGGACTTCAGGTCGACGACATGATGCTTACCAGCATCTCTTCCGATCGTAGAGTCGATCAGATGATAAACCTTCCTGCCGAGTTTCTCCATGATGGTAAAGGGCCCGTTGAATTTTGGGGCAAGCTTGGCGCTGACGCCTTGTATGCCAGACGAGAGGATGCGATTACGCCGCCATACGTCATCGCCAATCGCGTAATGAACATCGTGACTTCTCGCATTATAGTAACGAGCTTGCTTTTCCTGTGGTTTCTGCGAGTTTTCCGCTGTCTTTAGATGGATATCAGATAACTTCTTCATGCGCTCTCTCTAATGCTGTAGAACAGCCTCTTCTTGCGCAACCTGTGCGCGCTGCTCCTTCTGCCGACGATGCATGCCAGGGGCTTAGGGGCAACGACCCGTGTTAAGGAAGGCCGGACTTACGTCAATGGAGTATGTATGTAACACATCTTGTACGGATGTGTTGTACGCGAACATAAGCTCGGCAATATGCTCATCCCAAGTACTATGAGACTCCTCCACGAAGGCGATTACCGCGGTCTTCAGAGTCCTATTGACCCTCTCTACTGGATTATGCTCCACAAGGAATGTCTTGATAATTTTATTACGAAATTCGGTGCCATTGTCCGATAGGAATACTTTGGGCGTACCAAAGCGTAAAAATATGCGATCTTTCAAATCGCGGCGAATCGTTTACGCATTCACCTTTCGGATAGGGATACACTCTATCCAGCGAGTGAATAGATCCATGAAGACGAGCAAGTACTCGTATCCTTGGGTAGATCGTGGAAACGGATCCATCACGTCTCCAGCTACTACTGCCCAAGGGCGGGTGACCGTTCGATGGCCCATCAGGCCAGTTGGTGCAGTCTACTGTACCTAACATTGCTGGCACACGGTGCAGTCACGGACAAATTATGTCACATTTTTGTGCAATGAGGGCCAGTAGTATGATCGTATAATACGGTCATAAGTCTTATGGCGTCCGAAATGACCAGCTGTGGGCTCCTCATGACGTTCATGAAGAACGGTATGGCGATCTTCTTTAGGGACGACCAACTTCCACGCATCCTGGTCATCTACTAAATCTTCGACGGCCGGATCGGGACGGTAGTAGTATAGTCGTTGCCCAACGACTTTCCACCATGGGTGGTCGGTCGGATCGATCACCACTTTCTTACGAAGGCGCAAATAGCAGAGATCTTGAACATCGGTGACGGCGAGGGAGGCGACTTCGCAGATAGGCTCGTCTTCGTACAAACGAGAGAGGGCGTCTGGTACGCAATTTAAGGTACCTTTCCGGTGGATGACTTCGTAGTCATATCTCTGTTATTCTAAGGTCCAACAGGCGAGTCTGCCCGTGGGGTTACGCAAGGAGTGCAGCCAACGAAGGCTGCTGTGATCGGTTATCACCTGAAAGTAGTAGCCCTCGATGTATGGACGAAATTTATGCACAGCCCATAGCACGGCGAGGCACTTACGTTCGGTGACCGAGTAATTACGCTTAGCCGCAGTCTTCGTGCGACTAGCGTAGGTGAGCACACGCCTCACGCCATCAACTGATTGCGTGAGCACGGCGTCTAGTCCCGAGTCGCTGGCGTACGTCTGGATGACGAAAGTTTCTCCGAACGACGGTCGAGAAAGGACTGGTGCAGATGCGACGAGCGTCCGGATCTGTTCGAAGGCTTGCTGATGCTCTTCTTGGTTAATCTGATGAGAGGCTCGGCAAGCGTTGCCAAATTCTCCAAGAACTTACGATACCAGGACGCAAGGCCTAGAAACCTATGGAGCTGCTTTAGGTTCTTTGGTGCGGCGTAAATCAAGATTGGTGCAATATTATCCGGATCGGGTCGGAAACCGTTACAATCCACGAGGACGCCAAGAAACCGTACCTCTGCGAGTCCGAATTTGCTCTTCTGCCTATTAATGGTCAAGCCGGCATCGGAAATCTGTCGCAGGATATGTTCGAGCTACCTGAGGTGCTCGTGAAAGCTCTCTGTAGCGATGATCACATCATCGAGGTAGGCGAAGGCCACCGACTCCATTTCAGGGCCGATCAGCTTGTGGCTTAAAAGCTGTAAGATTGCAGGGCCACCGACGACACCATATGGCATACGTGCCCATTCAAATAACACTATGCCTGGGACCGTGAAGGCAGAGAGGTGTCGCGATTCCTCACGAAGAGGGACTTGATGGTAGACACTGCTGAGGTCCAGTGTGGAGATATATCGCGCATTTCTCCGTTTCCATAAAATTACGTCCATGTAAGGGAGAGGATACGCGCTGACCTTGGACACAGAATTCAATTTTCACGCGTATATTTCACGCAGAACGTCGCTCTTGCGAACCATCACGACGGGGCTAGACCACACGCTGGTGGATCTACGAATTACGCCTTGATCAAGCATTTTGCGAACTTGCGCATGCATCTCCAGCTCGATCTTCTGAGAGACCGGATAATCACGCTGCTTAATCGGCTTAGCATCACCGTCATCGATCACGTGGTCGGTCAGATGTGTGCAGCCTAGAGGCTGATTAGCCGGAGGTAGCATCCGATCGAGTTCCTCGAGAGCTCGACGTTGACTATCGTCAATATCAGCCCAGCGTAGCGGAACGAAATCCCCACAAAATCGTAGCGGAACGAAATCCGCAGCACCCTCGATCGACATGATGTTGTCGCACGGATGGATGACCGCATTGAAAGCGCGGTAGAAGTCTGGACCGAGCAGACAGTCGTTTTTCAAGTCTGGAATTATGATGTCGTCTAGCTCCATTTCAACATCTGTAATGGCAAATGGAAGGGCCACCTGGCGTATTATCGGCTCAATTTTTCCCGTGGCGAGTCGAGCGCCAGATCCGGGAAAGGGTCGAACTAGATGACCGAGGGCAGATGCAATCTGCGGGTCGATTGCACCGAGAGCTGTACGAGCAGCCCCTGTACCGAGCAGTGCATGGATGCGAAACTCGCCTATGCCCACCTGTACCCACCATTGTGAATACCGATCGGGGTCGACACTTGTGGCTGAGTCAGTAGAGTCACGTTCGTGATGCTCCTCGTTTACCAACGGGAGGGGGCAATCATCATTACCCTGTGTCCTCGCAGCTGCCTGCTGATCTTCAGAGGTCTCACGGAGCGTAGGGGCGAATTGGACCTCAATCACTCGCCCTTTTTCGCATTTACCGAACACTCGGGACAGCTGCGTAAGGTATGGCCTGGCCAACTACAACCCCAGCATAAGAACCGCGGATCAGAACCTGCTGTTCGACCTTGCTTTCTGTCGCTGAGGGGCTTGCGTACAAGCTTTCCCCTGAAGGATGACTTCCTCTCTGACTTAGGTGAGATCGACGCTCCTGTCTTCTCTGTACGCAGCGACCTCGGGCGTGAGTCGCGACTGCGTTCATCACGTCCACGGACGCGATCTTTAGAGCTCCGTCATTGCATTGGCACCATTGAATCGGATTTTCCATTGGCGCACGGTTTTACCAATGTCCGTACGCTGGGCCAAGGTGCTTAATAGCGTTGATCACGTTATATTAACAGGCGAGCTAATCACATCTCGATCCATGTTATCCCCCCCCTTCCAGGCCCTTCGTATGGAGCCGAGAACTTAGGCTGGTCGGTCGACCTTGAAAATCTATTGTTGTTAGAGTTTTTGTCACTTTCCAAGTATTGAAGATCGTACGTGTCTTGGAAAGTGACACGGTCGCGTCGCGGCGTTTTCTGCAGCTGTTGTTGAATGCTAGCCAATGTAGCATGCATTTCATTTTGCCTATGCTGCAGATCTTGGACACTGCTGTTCTGTTGTCGCATCCAAGTTTGTAGCATATTCTGTAGGTTGTGTAATATAGGGCTAATTGCTAGATTGTCTTTGGGGTCAGCAGACTGAGGTTCGACTGCTGCATCTGATGCATGAGGCGGGGGACGTAGGTAAACTTGTTATGGTTGCCTGAATTGGCGATTCATTGGCTGTGCTAAATGCGAGCGGTTCGTGCCTGTTGATCTCTGTCAAATTAAAATCGGTCAGGTTTTGCATTTGCTGATCGGCAGCTGTTGTACTATGCCTTTGACCTGTGCTCGGATTAACTTCCTCAGCCTGCCGTGTGTCAGCTGATCCATCAGCTTGTTCGGCGTATGTCGCTTCCATTTTATTTAGAATATTTGTTTTCGTTGCATCGTGAATTGTCGAGGTTACAATAATTTTTAATAGATTTTTATCTCTACGCGCGCGTGTCTTTACGGTATCGTCCCCATTCTCGCATTCCACAAAGTCTCCCGGGCTATAGTTTCCTGCCAGTCTGCGATATAGCGTGGCAGCCCTTTGAAAAGGGGAACCATCATTTCTTATTTCCAACTCCATTGTTATGATGTCTGTCTCCTCCTCGCACAGGCTTTGGAGCCAGTCATTAAAATCGTTTGGAGGGTCTGCCATCATTTATTTGTTTAATTGACGGAAAACAAAAGAGAGACCAACAAAAAAAAGCAAAAAAATACAGAAGAGAAAAAAAATTTTTTGTTCTTTATTTATAAATTAGAAAAAAGCGAAAAATTTGAAATTAATTAATTATAATTATTAAATAAATTGTAAAATTAATTAATTAACTAGACGAACGATAAATTTCTCGGTAATAATCCAGCAATTGGAAAACAGCAAAAACAATATAAATTCATTAAACAAACAATTAACCATTTCAAAAAAAAAAATTTTTGAGAGAATTTATTAATTAGTTAATTAATTAATAAATATTAAATTATTTAATGAATTAAATAATGCTCGTAACTAAGCCGTTGAGCGATGCTCATTTGACGCTTGTTACGACGAAATAGAAAACCCTACAAAAGTTTTCGTATGTTTTGTCGTGATAGAAGAAAGGAGATGAGACAAAAAAAAAAGAAAAAAAAAACAAAAAAAATTGTTATTTAAATGTTATTTGTCTAAATCATTATTGTATTTTAATTAGTTATTAACGAACTAAATACAATGAATTGTTTCTTAACCAGATTGAATTGATTGTTAATTAAGAAAATTTTAATAATTATTGTTTGACAGTATTTAATTAATTTTTATTCAACTTAATAATTAACATCTTATTTAATTATCACTCAATTGTTACCTTAAATTGCATCTGTTACTAATAATTTATAAAACATATAGATTTTATTTCTTATTTTATTTACTGATTGTTAAATTATTTAATATGCGTTGTTTTCATTGAGCAAAAAAATAAAGAACAAAACACATTTGTTTTGCAAATAATGAAAGCCGACAGTGTCAAGAGACAGTGTATAGTGAGTGTGAAAGCGCAAAAATTATAGGCGACTAACGTAAGAAAAAAATAAATAAATCAAAAATTTTATTTTCATAACAAAAGTGCAAAAAAACTGAAAATAGTTTATTTATTTTTACCATCTTGTGAGCTTCTATTTTGAAAGAATTTTCTTTTTCAAAATTTTCAAAATTTCCACTTTTGAATCCAAAAATTAAAAAAAAACGATATTTCATACAAAAGAAAATTATTTTGAAATTATAATAAATTTTTACTTATTGTATTTTTCGAGAAATACAAAAATACAAAAATACAAAAAAAAACGAAAAACAAAAAACGTAAATTAATCTAATAAATTTTGATTTTATCATTTTAAAAGAAAAGAAAAAGTTTTGCGTCAGTCGTAAGTACGCACGGGTGTACTATAGTATCGAGTCGCGGTAGTCCGTGTGTGTGTATACACAGGTCGTCGACTTCACACTATTATATTTGTCTGTGTATATTTATATTTGTGTATATATTTTTCTTTTTATATAATAATGTCGGATGTAAATCTACGTTTTAGATTTGTATTACACTTCTTACATTAATTACATTTTATTATTTCACATTGATATTATCATTGTATATCGCACTCTAAATAAGATTATTAATTAATTTTAACTTAACTTAAGTTCAATTAATATATTAAATTAAATTCTCAGTTAATGTCTATGTTAGTAAAATTATCTGCATTAATTCTATTTAACATATCATATAAAAATGAATGTATTTATTGCTTGAAAAGCCGCACAAATATTATATTCTCGTATTCGGCTGTACATTAAATTTGTGTTACTTTTCAGCCGCTTTCACCGAACTGGCGGGAGCCTTGGCCATGAATGTTTACGTTATCAACTCGAAATCGAAAACACTCTCGGCGCGCTGTACATTAGCACTTTTCAATATAACTATCTCTTATATTAATAGATATATTATTTAAGAGATAATTATATTTGGTACAATTATTTAATAATTTTAGGGTTTCGCGCATCCACCGGGGCAATAGATTTTTACAAAAATAAATATACAATAAAATATATATGAAGGTATATTATTTTTTATAATAAATTGTGTGATCCCGAGATCGCGTTGAGCGCCATGTATCGGTGCGCGTGTCCGCCTTGAACACGCTGCACTGATTGCGCATTAGGTAGGGAGACAAAACGAATAAAAGAAAGTAGAACGAATTGACTTACACTTATCTTTAATTAGATTATTTGTTTGGTGTAACAAATACGTGAAGGCTCGAGACGTGCAGGCCGAGAGTCGCCGAGGCGACGGCGTGCGTGGAGTCAGGAAAGTGAGAGAGAGAGAGAGAGAGAGAGAGAGAGTAACGGGCGGCCACTTACAGATGGGGCCGATGTCGTCGTGTCGTCCGCTGGAGACAGGAGGCGGCGGCGGCAAGCTCTGGATGGATGGCAGCACGTTCTCGTTGGCCGGGGAAGGTGGCGTCCCCGCTCGTCGGTGGCCCCGGGATGGAGCAGTTACTCCGCACAGGCGGGAGCCGGGTGACGGGCTCGTTAGTTCGAGCCCTGCAATGGTGTCCGCGTAACGGACTCCGCGGATCTCGGCCCAGTAGACGGCGGCACGCACGAGTAGCGGCGAAAATCACCCGAAAGAAAACCGAGTACCTCGCGAAGCAGAAAGAAAAACCCACCAGCACTTGAAACCGTATCGCTGATCTCTTTGCGTTTCTTTTGAAAAAGGCTCAATAGCACGTCACAAGCAGAGCTCTCCCTCAATTCTGTCTCTACCAAAGTTCGCGCGCGACGATCTCTCCCCACTCCCTGCTCTCTCTCACTTACCTCTCCGCCGGTGTATTAGTGTGTCGGCCTGTCACAACTATATATTAGTATTTACCTATATACAAGAGAAAATTATATACATATGTACAAGGGCTACGATGGGAGAGAGAGCGTAGGGACGTGGGAAAACAAGCGTACGGGGCTTTCTATTTTGATCATTTGCAATTCTAACTATTAGATGGTCTGAATTCGATGCATTACGTTTTTGTTTTAATATAATAACCTTCTGATATAAAATTTTGTTTTCTTAGATTATGAACACACACATATATATAAGCATCACTCGTTTCGGCTTCGCCCGCGATAGTATATTAATCGATTTCATAAACAATTCAATAATATCTAAGTAAAAAGTACTTTATAGATACAAATCTATATCTCAATAAATAATTCGAGCTCAAACGGTAGAAAAAGATGCCCAAGTGTCTTGAGACGACGTTTTCCAAGAAGATCATGTTCGGACTATAGAAAATGTCTCGGGACGACTGCTATAGAGAGTTTTGTATTGGGGACGTAGAATACAATGTCTAGTTATCCCGGGACGACTCTTTCTGCGAGTGTGCCTGTTCGAATGATAGAATACGAATCTCTTCATAGAAGTCGTAGTGGCATACCTGGATTTTGTTTCCCACCAACTATACACGAAATTCCCCGTAGAAGTCGTTAAAAAACACCTGGAAATCGTAGAAGTTGACCCGATATACCTAAACATCGTTTCCCACTAACTAAACACGATTCTATCCGTAGAAGTCGTCCCCAGAATGCTAGAGATCGCTTTCTAATGACTAAACACAATACCCCCCGTAGAAGTCGCCAAAAGATATCTAGATATCGCATTCTATCATCCGAACACACAACTATCTATAGAAATCGTCTTGAGACAACGGGATATCGTAATCAACCGTCCGTACACGCCAATACAGTATTTCTCAGTAGAAACCGTATTTAAAATGTGTATATAAAATATGTACAATATAATATACATAAAATTTATATATTGTAACGGTGCGCGTGTCCGCCTCGAACACGAGGACGGCGGGCACGGCCGTTGCAAAAGATGTGCCCGGCTGGGCTTAGCCCCGAATCGTTTCCGCGAGCGAGACGGACGGTCCGCGAGAAGCGAAGTATCGCATGTAGGTTTGCGGATGAGGTAGGGAGACGAAACAAATAAAAGAAAGCAGAACGAATAAACTTATACGTATCTTCAATCAGATTATACGTTTAGTGTAACAAATACGCGAAGGCACGAGGCGCGCACGCCGAGAGTCGCCGAGGCGTATAGAATTGCCTATAGAAATCGTCTTGAGACAATCGGATATCATAATCAACCGCCCGTACACGCCAATACAGTATTTATCAGTAGAAACCGTTTTTAAAATGTATATATATATATATATATATATATATATATATATATATAACGTGTACAATATAATATACATACAATATATATATATATATATATATATATATATATATATATATTTATATTATCGTTTTTTCAATTAAAAACTGTGAATATTTTCGTAGTGATGCCAACTGCAATTCAAGCAAAATTTTGGTATGTGCATAGCATATTTTCTAAGCAGACGATGCATATTGCCTTTTTATGTAGAAGTGACGATACATTTTATTTATATATACATAGTTTCGAGGTTGTTGGTAAAAAACTCTATTTTGCATATTATCATTTCTTTTGTTCGAACTAAAAAATCATAGTCTCTTTTCACAATTCTGAAGTTAATAGATGTATAACAATAAAAATACAATTTGTCGTTACAAACTATATTCAGTGTGATTTGGCATACAGAACCATTTTATAAGGTAAAGAGAAAGAAAGACAGAGATAGAGAGAGAGAGAGAGAGAGAGAGAGAGAGAGAGAGAGATTTGTCCACGTAAGAGAAAGTAAAATTTACGAAAATTAAAAGATATCCATAAGGTGCAAGAGTACTGTCAGATTAACTTGAAGACCAAAAAAGGTAATATCGTCTAACGTCACACCTCCTTTAGGATACGAATCCCAAAGTTGGATATGAACATTCGTTTGAGCTGGCCTGGTATGAATACTTTAAGCGAACTACTTTGAGTTCATGTTCGTGATTCAAGATATCACCTAGTGGCCGCTGGGGGAACTGATTGTTGAAACCATTAAAGTAATTTATTGATGAAAGTATAATGATTTTCAATGAAAAACATAGCCTTTGTCCTTCCCACGATAATATAAAATCTATGTCAAATTTCTGAACAATCGATTCAGTAATTTTTTCGGTTCAAGTACAAACAAAAACACACTTTGTCTTAATAAATTAGTATTATATGATATGATATGATATGATATGATATGACTAGTATGATATGATATGGTATGACTAGTATGATATGATATATATATATATATATATATATATATATTTATATGTATGCATATAGTATAATCAATGAAAATATAAATACACAAGTATAAAAACAAATAAATAAAAATAAATAATAATAAATAAATAGTAAATAACGGAATCAAATTTGTATCTGTCACGTTGTAAAACACGTGCGAGTGCATTTTGTACGTATTTTTATCTTGCGCGGAACGGTCTTTTCATTGCTTCAACAGAGATATGATCCAGATTGTTGCACTTATAAAAACTAGTGCAAATTAACTGGAAAGAAAGGCAGAATACAATGAAATAATGAAATAAGAATGATTCGAGGATAAATGACAACTGATGGGTAAAAATGCAGCTAAAGCACGTGCTCTCGAGTGCATTTGTACGTATGTTTATCTTGCTCGGAACTTTCTTTTTTTGCATCAGCAGAGATATGTTCCAGATTTTTGCAATTATAAAAACTAGTGCAAATTAACTGGAAAGCTTTGTAGAATCCAATGAAATAAGAATCATGCGAGGATAAATGACGACCGATGGGTAAAGTGCAGTAGTGTGTCCTGAAACATGATGGATATTTCTAGTGGTATACTGTCATTGAGTCACTCATTACATTTCCCACAATCTTAATGTCATAACTACCATTATTGAAAAATTTATCTGACATCTTATTATCCCGCAGGCATGTGTATGCAATTGTAAATTTTAAACCATTTTGCAATACTGCACCGCCTAAGCCAATAGAACATAATGGGAAAATGTATTAAATTTGCAATAAATTTTGCAGACCATTGTTATTGTTTGAATTTGAATATATTGATGACGACTAAATTAGAAACACGAATATCGCAGTCAAAATTCGCCATATTAATATTTTTAAGGTGAAAAGCATTGAAAACGTAATATATAATAACATATATATGATATGTTATATAGTTGATTTTGAAAAAAATTGTTTATAAAAATTCGTATATGTACGAAAAATCTGAGGTTGTGTAATTGCGCTCAGCCGCGGTCAACACGCGATTCGCGTATACTATCGAATACTCGCCATCCTCTCCCTCTTGCATCAGTACTGCCTCTATCGCGTAATGGCTCGTATCACACTCTACTGAGAAGGGCTTCGAAAAGTCCGGCCATGCGAGCACTGGCGCGGTCGTCAATGCCTCCTTCAGTTTGTTGAACGCCTCTTCTTGATCTGTGTTCCAGGTCCATGGTTAGCCCTTCCGGAATAACTTAACTAACGGGATCTTCAATTCCGAATCTTTATCAATAAACCTCGAGTACCAGCCAACCATACCTAGGAACCGACTCAGAACACAACAATCGTCCCGTTCCAGACTAGTGTTGTGGACGGGGTCGGCGGTGGACAACAGTCTCGGTTAGTATTTCCGGTCCGTTGGATCAGAGGACGTTCTCACTTAATGGTCGATCCTTATTCTGCGGCTCTGCTTTCGGTCCGACCTGCTTTTCTGGTCCTAGGTCTGGGAGTCGGTGCGCGTGTGACTTCCAGGCGATCGTGTCCTCCCTGTTGATTATCCTCATCAGACGCCAAGTTTGCGTCGTTATCGAGCTCTTCTCTGACGCGGGAGTCGGATACGTTGCGAGCGATGCTTCTACCATTGCCAGTCACTCGTTGGTTCGGTTGCACCTGATGCGGAATACTACGGCGCCGACACTGCTGGTCGAACTGCGACAGGATTGATCTACGGTCCATCTCGTCCTGTATCCGTAGTCGCTCTTCTTCATTCCGTCCATAGCCATCTAGAGTATATGGTCCATCTGTAGATTCACCACCCATTTCTGCTCTTCTAGACGGCGCAACGATCCGGACTGGTCTGACAGGCTGACCGTTGAAACGACTCCTGGGTTGATCGTAATCGGTTGGGAGGCTGACGTCGGTATGGTGTTCCCCATCGTGGTGTACTTTGACGTGGTGGTGGTGCATGTCGTTGCCATGATCGTCACGACCCTGCCGAGAATCTGCGCGGCCATGGGCAGCGAGGCTCGTAGACTGTCGAACGGATTCACCCCCACCGTCGTCGGCGGGGTCGCTCGTCCCGGAATCTCCATCGGGCGTCCACAGCCACGACCGACTCCACGGCGCTGGTTATCGACGAGAGAGTCATTCACGACTCGGGTCTGGTCAACACCCCATGTAGACGGCGAGTCCCGATCTTCTTCGTCCTCCGTTGTCCAGGATACATCTAGGGATGGGTCTTGATTACGGAGCTCGGTCCTCAGAAGGCGTCTCCGTAGTATACGACGGTCGCCGGGCGTGCTCGCACCTAACGAACCTAAGATGGCCTTCAGTTGGTCCTGGTTCAAACGACGAATCCGACCGTACATCGCCCATGCCCCATCGTACTGGTCCATAATCAGCTTTAAAGACGCGTTACTCGAGTCGCTCTTCACGAACGCCATGATCACTTCTAGAAACTTCCACCTCGTCTATTCGCTTCTAGATACGATTACCCCGTCCGAAAATGCGATCTGCTTTGCCGTCTGGAATCGTCAACGGAGGCGGAATGGTGGACGAGAACGAAGATGCACGCGTATGGGAGATAAACGGGTATGGGCCGAATCGCGTGCCAGCGGGATCGTTAAACAACAATTTAATTCAAATTATATATAATATCAATATTTCATCTGGTAATCTGGCGATTACCTTAACCCTTTTGTCTTTAGAAGGGATCAAATGAGAAAAAAAATCCAACGAGTAAAGTTCCAATACCGGCTTTGCAATACCGTCGATTCTATCTCGCCCAAGTATTCCGATTTCCTCTTTACTCTTATTCAATTTCTTGCAAATTTCCACCCGATCGTCAGTTTTCAGATTTATTGCTGATTCATCTTCCTGAAAAGGGAAACAACGCGAGGTGGCAGGCAAGCAATCGGGATTATCCGATGGGCACAAACAAAATATATAGATTTGGGACTACATGTTTACATATATATATAAGCTCACGATAAATTACGTATTCTAAATTTGGAAATTTGTGCTTAATAAATTAACACAAATTATATGTACCTAATCTATTCTAAAAAAAATCTCCCTTATTTATCAAAAATAAAAAATATTTGTATCGTCAGTAATCAGAAGTCATAACTAAGGTCATTCGTGATCGTAGATTTAATAACTATTCAAAAAAATTATTGGTACTACGTATTCAAATTTTGTATATATTATGCTCAAATTAGATTACCAGCCTTAAAATTGACTCACTGAATGCATATAGTTTTTTTTTTTTTTTAATTTGTTTAATTTACAAGAGACTGTGATTTTAAATAAACATAATTGTTTTTATAAGCTTTGAAATTGCACATGAATAACGTTAAAATGCATGGAATCTTTCAAAACCCTGATTACATTATATTTGAGTGTATAATTTTGAAATTCCAATCATCAAAAAAAATCCTTTAGAACCTTATATACTGACTTATAATGTACTGCAAGAGAAAAATCTATGATAAACAGTGCATTTTTTAATAGATTTAAGTTGACTACCTCTTTGGAAAAAAAAAATAAACGCAAACATGTATATGAAAAAAAAATTAATTTCTGTATACCTCACCTAAATTTAGTTAGATCTTTTAGAACGTTTCCTAACTTTAGGAGTACAATAATTCTTACGTTAAAAATTTAAAATTAAATTTTGAATATTCATTTCGAATTAAGCAAAAATTTTTCTGTACCATAGGAACAAGAAGTATAAGTATCTCAGTATATAAATATATCAATTTATAAATGTATCTTAATTATTTTGGTGCTCACAGAATTTTATTAAGTTTGACTAGGCATGAGAATGCTGCTATAACTTACTTAGTAAAAAAAATTAACCTAATCAAATCCGCAAAAATCAATATCACATTAATAATCTCACCTCTTTAAAAATAATTTCCAATAATAAAAATAAACTGAGATATTTTTTCCATAATAACAGAAGGGTTTGCACTCCGAAAATCCGTGAGTGAGGTGCAATTATTTTGCTATATCATGCTGTAATTGGATGTATTAGTGCTTTCTTGAGTTAGCATATTAAGTATAAGTTTAATACTGCTTTGCAATATGGGAAAATTTAAATATAAACACAGTGTATATTGATTAATGCTTATGTTCCATTTTAAGTTATAATTATTTTATGTCAATATCCATCAAATAATCTTTGATTAGAACTTCGAAAACTTAACTGATCATAATGTAGTTTAACATTCACTATCCATAATTCTTGCTATTACATAGATGTAATCACTCTATACCACCTGATTTATCACTGCACGTATTATTTATTATCTCAGATTCATAATTAAAAAAAAATTCTATTATAATTCTAAACTTGTAATTTCGAACCCTTTTTTTGTATATTATTACTATTCTTATTATTTACCCTCTTTATTTCTAATAATTTCCGAATTACTTACAGTTATCCCACATGTTACTTTGTACTCTTCTATTATTTATTATACATTTTTAGATCGATCCTTCTTCTTTAATAATTAAAATTTTATGTGAATTCTCTTCCTCTCCTTTTTTTGGTACTATGTTTAGTAAGTTTCCCACTTTTCATTAACTATTTCGATTTATTAATTTTTTTAATGTAGTTTCATGAATTCAATACCTTGTAAACAAATTTAGATTAATATATTGTATAAAAACGGAATAATCAATAATCATAAAAAAAATAGTTCGAGAAGATTTCTATTCCCACCGCTCGGGGTCGCGTACCGGCACGCGGCCAAAATAGCCGCGCCACGAGGCGAGAACTTCACTTTCCCGTTCCAGATTGGCCGGGCCCCACGTTGGGCGCCATTTGAGATGCGACGAAATAATTTACGTCAATGAATATGATGTGTATTGACCGATTCCGCGCACACACTTAAATTTCCTCATTTCCTCCTCACGCCTTACTCACCTGATTTTCACTTTAATTGGGGGGTCCCACCAACCTGTAAAAAAAAGAAAGTTTCGGGAAAGGGCGAGAATTATACGCGCGGGACGGTGTATAGTTTCCAACAATTTTTATTCAGAGTACAACACATTCCCTAGCCTCGCACAGACTCTATCGCTCGATATGCGCCTACATTGATTCCGGTCCGCGTATCCGGCGCGTTCCGCGACACGGCGCGCTCGCCCGGGGGGGGGGGTGTCAAGGGGTCAGGAAGGAAGCAGCCGGACCACCGTGCCAACGCGCGGAAGGTGTGGAGCCTCGCCGCAGAGCTCGTCGCCGCGCGGTACGCACTCACTACGGAGCTGCCGGGGGGTTGCCGATGACGGGCCCTGGATGGCAGAAGGTGCGTCCTTCAAGTGACCACCGTCCGCGAGCCTGTTGTTCTCTTGAGTCCATGCCCGCTCTTCACCGCTGCCGACGTCTCCGCCGACTCGACACCCGCATCACTCTCCGGACTCCTTTTTTCACCTCTTCTTACTGTCTCTCTCTCTTGGAGCTCACTTCTTTCTCCTCTTGATTTCTCTTTACAGCGTTCTTTAACCTATGCTCCTCAGTGGCCGACAGCGGAGTGTCTCCCTGCCGCGCGTATCAAAGTTCACTGGGGGAAGACGTACGGAACAGGGGGGAGGGGTATGGCGCCTGACGACGACGGCCGACCGCGATCAGGACGTACCGGATACGCGGTCTCCGCACGAATAATAAATTTTCCTACGCCTCGCTATGACGCAGTATTACAATGTTAATTTACGTAAGAATAATAGAGTTGTGAGTACTTTTACCTAAACATAACTAACTACAGAGTGGACATATAAATACTAAACACGTATCAGACAGAGATCAGATGAGATGATTATTTACAGAAACTGTGTATATAATTGTACCAATAAGTTTCCCTACTAGTATTTTCTTATGTGAAGCAACTTTAATAGGTCTAGCACTTTCATTAACGTATTTCCTTTAATTTAAGTTCCAAGATTTTATTTTTTTTTTTTCATTATTATCATTATCCTTGTTGCGTGAGTGCATCTCGGCACTCAGTCCGTGCCGTGGCATAGGTTAGGACCTAACCTCGCCGTTCCATCAGCAGACGTCTATGCGTGGCTCGTAGAGCGGGCAGGAAAGGGAGAGGGGACAGTGTCGAGCACATGGCGCGACAGCGCGCGCGACGTCTTTTTTTTCTCTGGACAAGTCGGCGCGGGCGCCTTTTGACTCTCGTCACAATATATATTATAAGGTATCGTATCATATCGTATTATCAGAGATGAACCGAGATTGAAGGAAGAAGAAGAAATGAAGGACCGAGCGAAAGAGAAAAGAACTGCGCGTAATACGTGTATATATATATATATATATATATATATATATATATATATATTACATACATATAAGAAATGCGTGCACTAATTCTTTTCTCTATTTCGGCAAGATCGGACTGATTCCAAATGCGACCAAAATCCATTCTCCTCTCTCTCTCTCTCTCTCTCTATATATATATATATATATATGCGTGCACGTTCTTTACTTAAAATTCTGATGCTCAAACTTCGACCTCCTAATTATGACGTATTGTAATATAAGTGAGGAAGCTGTGTTGGGTGTGCTTTTGTGTGCGTGTGCGTGTGTGCATTTGTAATGAGCATATCAATAATAGTATTAATATTTCATCTGTAGATATCTGTCTGTCTGTATTTTGTGTGCGTGCGTGTCTGTGTCTGTCTGTGTGTGTGTGTGTGTGTATGGAGAGAGAGAGAGAGATGAATGGATTTTCGTGGCGGTTGGAATCGGTCCGAACTTGCCGAAATAGAGGAAAGATTAGTGCACGCATTTCTTATATGTATATAGACGTAAATACGCGCAGTGCTTTTCTCTTTCGCTCGGGCCTTTACTTCCCTTACTTCCCCTCTTCTGCATCGTGCCTGCCTGCCCCTTCTCCATCCCCTTAATTATAGTCTGTTTAAGTTTACAGTTTACTTACAGTTTACAGTAAATACATATTTTTTGTTCTATACAGTTTTCGATGCAAATAATATTTCTTGACAAAGTTGAACTACTCCGTTTCGGAGTCCCGTGAACGGTTCCCCGCATATACTCAATGCAGGTACCTTCGTATACAATCTTTTTCGAGAAATATTCCTCGTAGGGACAAATTAAATAGAATAAAAAATATATATTTTAATGCGATGTACAATGATTTTTTAAAATACATTTGTTTAAATTTTAATACTTCCCGAGATATGTCCAAAAGACTCTGTGTTTATAGTTTTTAACTTAAGAATTAAAAAAAATCGATAAATCGATTATGTTCGTCTTTCAGAAGTTCATCCACGATCTCTGTTATAGACTCACATAGCAATTTTTATTGGATCAAGCTTGCTGCGAGTACGCATTTAGACTGCCGATGATCGCAACAGCCTTGGAGCAAGGCTGAATTATCAAAAATTTTCGCGAAATTTACATCGCAGCGATCATACTGCAAGTATGCACTATTAAAAAATATTTTTTTTAAGTTCATCATAAAACCATCGAAATGTATTATAATGTTACACCTGTTAATATATATATATATATATATATATATATATATATATTATAACCCCGAAATCGGGTTATTACTTACGGTTCACCTGCGTGTGTGTGTGGGCTCTTCCACGCTCCTGGTCGTGCACTCCGCTGAAAGGGGACGGGGAACGAAAAATGAACCACGCGGGTGATTTTAGCAGATTATTAGAATAGTAACATTTATTATCATTTGCGATCTATTTACAATAACAGTCCGTTACGTACATACGGTACTGGTTGCGGGTTCCGCGACGCTACATCAATTATTTATATAATTATGCACTCATTCAACATACTCGGGGACGGGGGAAACGGAATGGGACGCTCTCGATACGAAACACGTGGGAACGACGGTAGAACATTACATACTATATGCTAACCAACTACTTATACGCGAACGCATTTACGACAGTATAATATTATAAAAAGGTATTACGATACGTATCACTTGGCTACGCGCGATATATACATATTATTATGGATGAACCGCGAAGCTATATATTCGGTAGATTGCGACGCGCGGGTGCGGCGGCGGGTCAGGACCTAGCTATACGCACACGTGAATATAACAATAAAAGCAAAAGGCTATTTGCCGCCGACGACGATGATGCTGTCGCTGGCGCTCGCTGGTGCGGTCGCTGACGCTCGCTGGTGCTGTCGCTGGCGCTCGCTGGTGCGGTCGCTGGCGCTCGCTGATGCTCGCCGGTGTCAGGGCGACCGGGCGCGCGCTCTCTCTCTTGCTCTCGTGGCTGCGACTCGTAGCCGCTGATGGCGTCGCTGGCTCACGACGGCACACGTATGATAACGCGTATACGCTTCCTCGGAGCTTTCGCTCACGGTCCGGGGCTGATGCGAGGATGTCGCCGCGTGTCCTCTTCTCGTCGTAAACTAAACTCGTAACACGTTACCGCGAAAGGCGCAAAAACTGCGGCCTTAACTCTACGATTCACAATACGATCGAGAATGGAAAATACCACGGTAGTTTAAAGCGGGACGAAATAAAGGTGCGTCGGGGACGAAGAGAAAAAGGTGTAAGTGTAGAACTACGAACGACGAAAGCCAACTCAAGAACGCGAATTGACGAAGTTCAAATCAAGAATGCGAAGTTCGTTCCGAACTTCTTACTTCCTATAGCGCTTCTAGCGCCCTCGCGGCTCGCGCGTATCGTTTCGCGGACACGCCCGAACACTCGCGGTTTCACACGAGCGCTCTCACCTACAGCCGCCGTTCGGACGGTTAAAAACTCCCCCTCGCAAACTGCAGGGGGGCGCGTGATCGCGAAAGGTTAAGAAGGGTGTCGGTACGCGAGACGCGAACGTCGTATATGTACTTCGGGGAACATGGTGGGGACTAACGCCTAGGTTGACTACATACGGTGAGGGATCATACATTCTTTGACAAAAACACGGTAGGGGGACAATACATGATTTGGGCAAAAAGAAAAAAAAACGACGACCATTGGTTTACCCTTAGCATGGGTATAAACGAGAAAAAAAAAAGTAATTTAGGATAACGAAAACGAAAAATGTGATTACACCCGCTGGTGCGGCGCTTGGTCGTCGGTTGCTCGCTGTGACTCGATATAATTTTATTTATTTTTCCTATTACTACTTCCCTACGTCTAATGATAAACTAAGCCCTATTCTAACTTATTGCTAACGAGACTTATCCTAGAAAAATGTAGATTATTATTAGGTGACGAAAAAAAACTATAACTAATATTAATATAAATCCTGTCCTAGCTACGTAATCAGGTTTCTAACGCTCGCTTCTGTGTTTTTCTTGCAATCATTTCGCTTTCTTTCTTGCGATTCTCTTCTTTTTCTGCTTGTCGCATGTTCGCTGAAAAAATTGTCGTCGTTAGTGACGTTCCTATTATCGGGGCTGGTACGGCGTTATTGGGGCGAGAAAGTAGCCTAGTTACTATGGGAGCCATTGTGCGCTCTTCTAACTGGAGCTATTGCTGTTGTCCACACCCACCGACGCTGTGCCATCAGTGTATCTCGGCTGAGGGGTTGGCTCTAATATCCCTTTCTCTTTCAATTTTCCAGGTCATCCCTTAACACGATTCGCGCTCACTCCATATATATTTTCCATGGGGATATATGGGTACCGTTTCCTCTCTTGGGACGTGGTGGAGGAATCATGAGGATGACCGTAGGGGGAAAAAACGATAGGGGTGCTACTTCTTCCATTTCTGCGTTGGGCGTTATTTTAAATATCAACGTTTTATGCCTGCGCCTTTTTATATACTATCGCCATGCATTATGTATCGCTGCTTTGCCAAAGTTCACGGGGCGTCATTTTATGGATTTGTTCTTGTTTGCGCCCTTTTATATGGGTTTGCTCCTGTCTACGCCCTCCATATATATTTGCTCCTGTTTGCGCCATTTATATCTGAGCTTACTCCTGTTTGCGCCCTTTTATACGCATGTACTCCAGTTTGCGCCATTTTATGCGCACATGCTCCTGTTTGCGCCCTTTTGTGTATCGTTTATACATATGTACTTCTCTTTGCGCCATGTATACGTCATTTATACATATGTGCTCCTATTTACGCCATTTGTATATGAACTTACTCCTGTTTGCGCCCTTTTATGTGCATGTACTCTTGTTTTCGCCATTTTCTACGCACGTGCTCCTGTTTGCGCCATTTTATGTATACGCGCCATTCATACTTTAGTGCTTCTGTTCGCGCGCTATTTTATCCGCCATTTTATAATCGCTACATTTTGTACTTTTACGCCTCTGGGCTGGGCATCATTTATGTCGGTGCCCCTCTATCATCCCCAGCCCTGTATCATGTCCTTCTGCGGCAGCGTGGGCACTCAGCAACCGACGATCTATTTGTTTAAGTAAACAGTCGCTCCCGGCATTATAATGAGCAGTGGTTGCTGAGCTCCCGCGGCGGCTGCTGCTTGCCTAATGGTTTGCTCCATCATTGGCGGTATTGACATTAGTGCTCCCGTCACCTGCTCATTCACGTTCTCCATACCTTGTGGCTCTACTAACTCTTCTGACACCTGACGTGTCGTCTTCTCTTCCCCTCTAACGTCCTCCCCCTTCCAAGACGGAACGGCAGGGGTCGGCTGCCGCATGCAGGACGTGCATGTGCGAACGTCAATGTTGGCTCTGCCACACCTGTAACAAAATCTCCTTGATCTGGGGTGTGGGCAGGCGTTGTAGCGGTGACCTACCTCGCTACAATTCCAGCAGTTTGTTACTGCTGCCTCGCCATGGTCCGAACCTTCAGCTCCAGCTGGGCCCGTGAAGGACCTATTGCGCATGCTTCGGAGACCTGTAAATGGCGTTGTGGGGAGTGAAGGGTGGGGCCGTAAGAGCGGGATAAAATTGGGGGGGTGGTGCGATAAGGGTGTCCATCAAGCTTGGGAGTTTCTTTCTGCTTTCGGTGACAATTGCCTCTATGATTTCCTCTTCTTCTGAGTTGTTCAGGCTTGCCACTGGGCTTGTTTCTATTTCTTTACTCTCCGGTGGTGGTATCGTGAATGGGTTAACCCTTTTCTTGCCTTCATTGTTTTGTTTGGGGTTATGGGGGTATTTCCTTGTTGTGGGGCGATTTGGGGAGATTCTGCGACATCATCATTTGCTGTCTTATCGTATTTGGACGGAATGATGTATCTCTCCTTAGTAGTGGCGTGAGCATCATGTGCGGTGAGGTGGGGTCGCATTTCCGACTGTTGTGTCGCGATAGACCGCATGAACGCGCATCTGTCTCCACGATATAGTCGAACGACTCCATGTTTCGGGGTGCTCACATATACTTCTTTCTCCACACTTTTAGGTGTGTGTGGCTTTTTGGGAGGTGGTCGCTTAAAAATCCTTGGCCCTGGCCTATATGTTAACGGACTGACCGATCGTATCTGGTTGTGTGAGGTAAACTCTTTTTGTACCCGGACTTTCATACGAGACGGTTCTAGTGGTCCTGTTTTATATGAGGCCGCTTCTGACACGTAGCCATCTTCCTCCTCATTGGCCGGTTTTGTGTTTTCTACTCCTTGTTGGTTTTCTTCTATGTCAACTTCTTTTCCTTCTCTCTCTCCTTTCTCTCTGTGTTCTTCAGATGTTGTTGTGGTAGTTTTACGTCGTTCCAGACGCTCGCAGAAGGTATTATTTCCTGCGGTGTTGGTAGTTTTACGTCGTTCCGGACGCTCGCACTCATCTTGAGCTAACTCCTCTAAGTACTCTGCATTGGGGTGTGGGACGTTGTCGGTAGCGGTATGGGGTTGGGTTTGGGTGGGGTTTTCGGGATCCTCGAGGGTTGGTATACTCGTATCCAATAGCGAGGGGGCGAATGACGCGTCAGCTATCGGTATACTTTCCCTCGCCGCTTCCTCTTCGGCGAACTCCTGCGTTGTATCGGGACTGAACTGAATGAAATTCAGTCGCGATTTCCGCACCTCTTCGAGGGCCTCGCTTACTTTCCACATATCGACAGTAGTGTCGAGTCCGCGGGGGAAACGCTGCGTACATGCACCATCGGTGCGGTTACGCCTTTGGGCATTGGCCCCCACATTTCTTTTGGGTCGTACGCGAGGAATGTGGGGATTTGTGGATCCCCAGGTCTCTTGGTTTGATCGGACATGACCGATCGACGCAGTCCTCTGCCTCGTCTGTTGACTCGGTACATGCTGCTGCTCGTTGTTGGTACCTGTGGATGAATTACTGTTGTTAGGTTGATGATATCTTTTAAGGTCTGATATATGTGCCTTTGTCGTTTTCCCGTCACTCATATCTTTGATCTCGAATACGACGGGGGATATCTTTTTCGTAATTTTACAGGGAGCTACGAAATTTGGAGCCAATTTCGATGAGAATTGGCCTGGGCCTGACGACAGGACATGGTTGCGTCGACATACCATGTCGTCTACTTCAAATGTTTCCGCTCGGCGACCCTTGTTGTAGTATTTTGCCTGTTTTTGACTTGCGGTGCTCAGATGTTTTCTTACCAGATTGTGGATGGCGGGCAATCTTTTCATGCGATTTTGCCATTCCAGTGATGTTAATGTTTGCACTTGCAGTATTGAACCTTGAGACTGACGATACGTCGGCATTTCTCGGGGATTCCGGCCAAAATTTAAAAATGCCGGCGACGTCTGGGTGCTAGCCTGCACTGCTGTGTTTACTGCAAACGCAAACTCTGGGAGGTGGATGTCCCAGTTTTTATGGTCGTTTTGGGCAAAAATCGCGATCATGGTTTTGATGACTCTGTTTACTCTTTCTACAGGGTTGGCCTGTGCGTGGTACGGCGCAATAAATTGGTGTACTATACCTAATTCCGCGAGTTTGGTCTTTAGCCAGTTGTTGGCAAACTCGGTACCATTATCCGAAATTAGGTATTTCGGGCAACCCCACTTGAAGATGATCTGCTCTCCTAGTTCCCGTGTGATCGCTTGGCCATTTGCTTTCCGCAATGGGCGTATCTCGATGTATTTGGTGAAAAGATCTTGGAACACCAAGAGATACTTATGTTGTCCCTTTCTGGTCGGCAACGGGCCCATGATATCTGCGGCTACACTGTTCCAGGGACCTTCGATGTTTCGTTGCGACATCAAGCCCGTGGGTCCTCTCTGTGACACTTTGTGTATTTGACACTCAGGGCAGTGTTTCACATGTTTGTGTACGTCTCTTTTCATACCTGGCCAGTAGTACTGTTGGCCGACGTTGTGAGTGGTTTTATCCACTCCAAAGTGCTCTGAGGTCAGAGTGTTATGACACTCATGGAGGACGCGCTCCCTGTCGTTAGAGGGTACCACGAGCTTCCAGTCATCCTGGTCCTGGCCTAGCGCTTTCGCAATGTCATTTGGCCGATGTTTATACAAACGTCCATCTTTGATCGACAAATCGGGATATAACTCCGGATGTTTTTGGATCTCGGCGCTTTTCTGCCGGTACCAGTCGTCCATTTCAAGGGTGGTGAGGGTTGCGGTAGAGGACTCTGGGTGATGAGGGGGCCTTGATAGGGCGTCTGGCACATGATGTAGTGCTCCCTTTCTGTGGACGATTTCCATGTTGTCCGCTTGGAGTGCTGTTGCCCATCTGGCTAAACGTCCTGTTGGGTCCTTCAATGTCTGTAACCACTTAAGGCTACTGTGGTCAGTTATCACCGTAAACTTCTCGCCGAGTAAATACCCGGGGAATTTTTCTACTGCCCATAGGACGACTAGGCACTCCTTCTCGGGGACGGTATAGTTTGCCTCAGCTGGTGTCAATGTCCTACTTGCGTAAGCAATCGGGTGCTTTTCGCCGTGGTGGTCTTGGCTTAGCACTGCGCCTAGAGCGTAATTGTTCGCATCGGTTTGCAAGACATACGGTTGATTCTGCACGGGGCGCGCTATCACAGGCGCTTGCGTCAACAGGATTCTGAGCTTGTCGAAAGCTTCCTGTTGCGCTGCTCCCCAGTGCCACTGGATGTTTTTCTTCAATAATTTGGTGAGGGGCAGCTTGATTTCCGTTAAGTCCTTTATGAACCCAGCGTACCACCCGACCATGCCTAGAAAGGCCCTCAATTGTCGCAGGTTAGTAGGCCTTGGGTATTCGCTCACTGGGCGAATTTTGTCGGGGTCAGTGTGCAGACGGTCCGCGTCTACGATGTACCCTAGGTACTTGACCTCCGGGCAGCAAAACTCGGATTTCTCCTTGTTTATCTGTAGGCCTATCTCGTTCAAGCGGGTGAGTACCGCTTTCACCTCGCCAAGGTGCTGCTCGAAGGTCCTCGTAGCGACGATAATATCGTCCATATAAACGAAGACGTTCGGTTGTCACGCTGGCCCGAAAAAAAGGTCCGTACCTCGCTGGAAGGTGGCCGGGGCGTTCGTTAGCCCATAATGTAGTCTCGTATATTGGAAGAGGCCTTTCTGCGGGACCGCAAAGGCGGTGACCTCTTTACTGCTTTCCTCAAGCGGTATCTGGTGGTAGGCCTGACTAAGATCTATTTTAGTCAGGTACCGCGCGTCACGTAAATTGTCCAGCAGGACATCCATATGCGGAAGAGGGTATGCGTCCTTCTTAGTGATGGCGTTGACTACCCGGTAGTCAATGTAGAACCTTATTTTTCCGTCCTTTTTAGGGACGATTACCGGGCAGCTGCTCCACGAGCTTTCTGACGGTTCTATGATACCCTCCTCGAGCAATCGGTCAATTTCCGCATGAGCCTGCTGGAGGAGTTTGTCCGGTATTCGTCGGAGACGCTGTTTTATGGGACGGTGCCCCTGGGTGTCAATGTAATGTGGTTGCATGCGTGCCAATTTCAGCGTTCCGGTATTTTCCGGTATAAGGTGCCGTAGCACCCGGTCCATTTCTTTTTTCTCTGCGTCCTTTAATTGGGCTACCCCGTTGACGGCTGCGATGGCCGTGATAGCTTCAGGTGAGTCACGGTGTTGGGTGACGAAACGCCTGATGATTTTCTTAGACGTGTGCCACGTAGCGTCTGCAAAGTTGATGGTCATCTTTAGCGACGAAAGTATGTCCATGTCAAGTATCATGGCGTATTTCAAGGAGGCCGATACCTTGAAGCGGGCTTTAAACCGTTGGTTGTCGATCATTAGTAACAGATCGACCTCGCCTTCGTCAGGACATACCTTGCCGTCCGGCATCTGCATATAGGAGCGCACCGGTATAATAGCTGATTTTACCAGCTTGCCGGGACCAGGGCCTACGTAGGATTTCCGAGCACCAGGATCGATCAGCGCTGAGAATATTTTCCCCATCAGCTCAATGTTGAGGAAGAATCTATTTTCTTCCTCGGGTGCCTTGATGTTGGGATGTATGTGAGTTACGCCCCTGGCTTTGAGGCAGTCGTATTCGTCGTCTATGATATTTGGAGTCGTGTTGTAGGGATTCTCGAGTTCGATTCCAGCATCCTCGTCCCTTACTCGTTTCCCGAGCTCTTCCGTAGGCTGCAGCGGGGACAATTCAATGTCGTGACATTGTTCTCGCCACAATTATAACAATAGACTTTCCGTCTATCCGGGCATCTGTCTGCCCAGTGCCCTGGTTTCTTACAAGTCCAACAGGGCCTGTCGTCCTCCCGCTGCAGTCCATCTCTAGAACGTCATCCGTTCTCTCGTGTCGGGGAACGATATTCCTGGTCTCGCCTGTCAGGCGATCTGTACGAGCGGTACTTATGATCATCTCTGTTAGGCGATCGGTACTGTCGGTCAGGTGTTCTCCTTCTCGGTGATTCTTGGTCTCGGTGACGCGGGGGACTTCGAGAGGGGTATCTGTGTCGGTATGGTGGGGATGGAGAGGGGTTGCTTGGACGTGATGCCGATACAGGTGAGGGGTATCTGGGTGGGGGGGGGTGGTCTTCTATGGTAGGGGGACGGTGACAGATACCGTGGCGATGGACTTCTTTGTCGCCTACTCTCTTCTGTTTGTTTTGCCGTTTTTTCCCTGTTGACTATGGGGGACGGACTGTCTTTTCGGGTGTCTCTCCGTGAGTTGTGGGAATGCGATCGTACACTGTCGCCCCTAGTGTCTGTTGATAAGATTCACTTATCGTTACCGTTTTCTTCGGGGCCGTGTTTTTATCGTTATCGATTGCCGCCAGTCTCGATCGTCTCTTCGCCTTTCCGACGGAGAGCAGGCCGCGGTACTCACCATGCATTCGTCTTGTGCCGGTGGCTCTTTATATCGCTTTGTGAGCTCGCTCTTCAGCTCAATTTGCTGGCCCAGCAATTGCAGCTCATCGATGGACTGGAACTCGTTTCGATTGATCTTTTCCATATACGATGGATGCAGGTTTCTATATATCCTGTCGAGCTGTGCTTCCAGTGTCAGTGCAGGTACCATTTTATCTAGCAAGACACATATGCCTCTGAGGTAAGAGCCAATTGGCTCTTTTGAGCCTTGCGTTCTGTCACGCAATTCCTCTTCGAGGCGTAGAGTGTAGTCGATAGATCTGAATTGACGGCGCAGCGCTGCCTTGAACTCTTCCAGGGTACGCCATTGCTTATATAAGGGTCTGGCCCAGATTCGGGCTGAGCCGCCCAGTATCCCTGGAATTAGTTTCAAAATGTCAGCCGCTGGAATGTCGAGACTGTTTATCGTTTCTTCCATCCTATCAATAAATTCCTCTACGTCTTCGCGAGGGGCTCCCATGAACTGCACCTTCCACTGGCGCAACAATTGTCCAGTCCGTGTCTCTTTCAGATAGGTGTTCTCGAAGGGTCGACTGGTGTTCATGTGACTAAAGGTCGTCGGTGCCGCATTAGGCGTGGGCTGCGCTCCAGCTGTTGTGCAGTGCGTACCCGGGTGTAGCATCGCGGCGTACTGCTGGAACAGTGCCGGATGGGCGAATGGCCATCCTCCGGGCAGAGGTTGCCAGCTGTTGGCAGCAGCGGGGAGATGATTATCTTCAGTTGTGTTCATGCTGTGCGCTGGTGGTGACTGCCATGGCCCGTACGGGTATCCTATATATGGAGCGGTATTCGACCAGATCGGTGCCATAGTGACAACATGGGGTTCGGTGGAGCTTTTGCTTTCCGCATTATTGATATTAACTGCGTCATGGTCTATATGATCGAGTGCGGTAGAACTCAAAACTTTTGATAGTTCCGTCATATCTCGGCCTGTCCGTTTTGCTTCATCCTTTGCGTCGTGCCAATCCGCTGCTGTTGGTCCGAACAGCCGCCGCATTTCGAAGCGCAGTAATCTGTCTCTTACTGTAGTTAAATTCTCGTCTATTTGTATATGTTTCTGTTCGGCTTCTGTGAGCAGTGTATCCTTTTACAATTGTTCGTAAACGTTGCTAAGTCTTACTCTTTCCTCATCTATCTCACTCCTGGTTTCTCGAGGGAGCTCCATTATTCCTAGGTGAGATTCTGAAAGGGGGACGACGCACGATATGTATGTAAAATAATAAAAACGACACGGTATATGTATAATAAAAATTTAAGAACAGCTATTCGATGTGTTCTTGTTTATATGTGCTTGGAGTAAAACCTAAAAGCGTATTTTTCCTAGCCGGGGATAAAATAGTATTCTCTTCTCTTTCTGGACATTACTATTTCCAGCCAAATCGTAGCAAATTTTGCTTCTTCCAGTATGTTTTGTACTCGTCTATACGCGTAGAATAATTAGTTGTTATGCGTAGTAGTGGACTAAGTAATTACCATAGTAAAGTTTTCTTGATTATAAAGAGAATGCTAAATGCACGAACTGGACTTAATTTTTAAGATAAGTAGATAATAATAAAAAAAAGAATGTTATTATGTTGTAATACTTTTTTTTCAGGTGTGATTATTTATGAGATTGATTATGATCCTTTTTTTTTCAAAGAAAATAATTATTATACTGTGTGCTGATTTATATATACTAATAAAAGTATAAAAATTTTTAAATAGTAAAAAAAAATTTTTAAGACTGATTTATTTTAACAGTGAAGCAGTAGTTCCAAATTTGTCGGTAGAGAAAAAAAAATGTTTATCAAAATTTATTTATTGTTGGTTGTTATTATCATTATTATTATTATTATTATTGTTATTATGATTATTATTGTTATTATTGTTATTATTATTATTATTTTACTATTTTATTTTGAGTTGAATTGTTTTTATCCCAGTTATCTTGACTAAGGTTGTTATTTGTCCGGTACTGCAGTTATTCTTAGCTACACCTATTTTAGAGTGCAGTATTCCTGGCTGACGAAAAGATAAAATCCTCTCCCCCTTTTTTTTGTAACGCTGAGTTAAATAATAAAAGAAAACTCTTCTATAATTTCTTGATGTAGGTCTTCCTTCTTATATAATTTCCTTCTGTTGATTTATTTATTAATAATTAAAAAGTAATATCACACTAAAAATACATATATAAAAAAAATGTATATAGACAGTATATTTTCTCTCCCCTTGTTTTTTTCACAGAAAATAATTATTTATGTTTATTTAGTTATAATTATTTTATTATTTGTCAATGCTAAGAAGTTTACTTGGTTTTATTTACACGTCTAGTTTATGTTTACTATTGATTTTAATTAGATACACTCATTTGTCCTTAAAAGAAAAGATGATCAATTGTTCGTTGATGTTTCCTTTGGTTTTTGGTTACTTTATCTATATTGGTCCTCTCGTTATGTGGTTTCCTGTCTTATTATTACTACTTTCATCTACTATACTTACTTGGTTATTGTATCTTTAGGTGGTTTATTGTTAAATTGTTATTTATGATAAATGGTGGTAATAATCTTCAATTGGATTAATATATATTTATTGCATTACCTTGTACTCCATTATAAAGTTATTTTAATGTAGTGGTGTCGATATCACTTCTATACCAGTTATTCTGCTTACTATTATTTACTGTTATTTGAGGTTATTTATTATTAGTTAGTATTTAGCAGCTGAAAATAAAAGAATACTCACAATATTAAGAGGTTATTGTGATTAAGCGTGTGATTTCCTCCTTGTGTTTTCAATTATGTTTGTTTATATGCTCCCAGCACTATTTGTCAAAATAACCAGCTTAAAGATATATATTCATCAATATGTCAGTTAAATAATTAAATGGAACCAGTTGTTTTCAGAAGATGAAAGGAAATTGGCGGCATTGGCTTTTCTCTTTCAATTTACCAAGTTTTCTACCATACTTGGCTACACTCAAACTACCATCAGTTTTTATTACTAAAAGTCCTTAATTTTCTTGAAAATTATTTGAAATTAATTTCTACTATTGTGGTGGATATTCTCATCTACCTCCACTTTATAAAGTTGAGAGAATTCAATTCCTTCATGGGGATTGTTCTCTTTTAAAATTCTTCCTGTGCATCTATATGTCAAACATATAGGTTATACCAGTCAAAAGAAAGAGAGAGAGAGAAGATCTTCTGCTACTTGAGCCCCTTTCTTTATGAAGTGTTTGCATTTAATAAAGTATTTTATACTATATTTGTAGTAATGGTTAAAAAAAAGGAAGCGATATATACACTTAGTATATACACTGTATACACTAAGTATGGTATCCTTATTATTGCATACGTTTGTTAGTTATAAAGTCTTACAATGCTGATGATTTCCTTGATCTTTTCTAGTCTCCAAATTGATATATATATATATGTTATTTCTTCTGAGTATATCGATGAAGTATATATTTAAGATAAAACTATCTTCTATGTGCAGCGAGGGTCATATGTGGTATTGTAAAATGGTATAAAAGGTGCAGGGACGATACGATATTCATGTGCTTTTACACATAATAAGAGAGGAAACGATATATATATGATATATTATATAGCAAGTTAATAAAAATTTAGGGACATGAATGGCGAGAAAGGACAGACATAATATCAAAAATCAGTTAAATGTATATGAGATATATATATGAAGCATATGAGAAATATTCGTATAAAGTTAAATATAATATCAGTAATTTAAAATAATATGTAAATAATATATGGATTATATAGAAATTATATAGAAATAATTTAGATTCGAATAACTGGTAATGTATGTAGAGATTTTCAGAAAAGGCTATTTATTTTGTATGTAAACACACTAAGTTTAAGAGGTATTTGACCTCGACCTTCCACTTTTATTTATGTAATTACTAAATTTATCCTTTAAAGTGCTGTTATTTCAATTTTGAAATACCAGCGTATTTCCCAAGAAAAAGAGAAAGTTGTTCTCTTTTGTGTGTTTACATTTCAGGCAACAAGTAGCGCATATTGCTAATATATATGAAATTATAAGTAAAATTATAATTATACTGTTACTTATACTTTCATTATTATAATACATATAATACATATATATATATATATATATATATATATATATATAATCATGTAAAATACAATATCAATATGTACGTGCAAAATTTATATGAGTGTAAAATTAAAAGAAACTATTTTCAATATATCACCTTGCTTGGCTTTACACAATATATATAGGAGAGATAACGAGAAGGGATTTATGTACATTAGCTTTAGCCCGATAATTTAATTAATTAATTATAAATTGTTAATTAATGCATTAGCACCTAGACGTGACGAAAAGGGAGAAAGGGGAGAAGCATTTAATCATAAAAACTTGTCAGTAAAAATTTCTGACACGTTTATGCCATTGCGCATTCTTCTGCGCACACTTGTGGCTGCAGTCGTCGCCGTCCGTGTGTGCACGTGTACGTGTGTTGCGGACTTTTACTTCGTGCAGCTAGGCTAAAGGGGATCGGGAAAAAGAGTGAGTGCACGATGTGGCTCTTCTACGAGGCTTCAAGATCACTTTTGTCGCGGGCTCCACGTTCTGGGCGCCATTTTATAACCCCGAAATCGGGTTATTACTTACGGTTCACCTGCGTGTGTGTGTGTGAGCTCTTCCACGCTCCTGGTCGTGCACTCCGCTTAAAGGGGACGGGGAACGAAAAATGAACCACGCGGGTGATTTTAGCAGATTATTACAATAGTTACATTTATTATCATTTGCGATCTATTTACAATAACAGTCCGGTACGTACATACGGTACTGGTTACGGGTTCCGCGACGCTACATCAATTATTTATATAATTATGCATTCATTCAACATACTCGGGGACGGGGGAAACGGAACGGGACGCTCTCGATACGAAACACGTGGGAACGACGGTAGAACATTACATACTATATGCTAACAAACTACTTATACGCGAACGCATTTACGGCAGTATAATATTATAAAAAGGTATTACGATACTTATCACTTGGCTACACGCGATATATACATATTATTACGGATGAACCGCGAAGCTATAAATTCGGTAGATTGCGGCGCGCGGGTGCGGCGGCGGGTCAGGACCTAGCTATACGCACACGTGAATATAACAATAAAAGCAAAAGGCTACTTGCCGCCGACGACGATGATGCTGTCGCTGTCGCTGGTGCGGTCGCTGACGCTCGCTGGTGCTGTCGCTGGCTCTCGCTGGTGCGGTCGCTGACGCTCGCTGGTGCTGTGGCTGGCGCTCGCTGATGCTCGCCGGTGTCAGGACGACCGGGCGCGCGCTCTCTCTCTTGCTCCTGGCTGCTAACTTGCGCGGTTCCGCGTGTCTGCGGCTCGTAGCCGCTGATGGCGTCGCTGACTCACGACGGCACACGTATGATAACGCGTACACGCTCCCTCGGAGCTTTCGCTCACGGTCCGGGGCTGATGCGATGATGTCGCCGCGTGTCCTCTCCTCGTCGACACCGATGTGCTTGCACGGAGTTTGCACGAGGGCAAACTCGTAACACGTTACCGCGAAAGGCGCAAAAACTGCGGCCTTAACTCTACGATTCGCAATACGATCGAGAATGGAAAATACCACGGTAGTTTAAAGCGGGACGAAATAAAGGTGCGTCGGGGACGAAGAGAAAAAGGTGTAAGTGTAGAACTATGAACGACGAAAGCCAACTCAAGAACGCGAATTGACGAAGGTCAAATGAAGAATGCGAAGTTCGTTCCGAACTTCTTACTTCCTATAGCGCTTCTAGCGCCCTCGCGGCTCGCGCGTATCGTTTCGCCGACACGCCCGAACACTCGCGGTTTCGCACGAGCGCTCTCACCTACAGCCGCCGTTCGGGCGGTTACAATATATATATATATATATATATATATATATATATATATATAAAAGCATCTGCCGTCTCGACTTTACTCAAAATAGTAATGTAATCAATTTATTATCTATCTATAAATCTATATTCCTATAGTTAATTTCATCCTCTGAGAATATTCCTCAAAAAATAATCAAACATTTAATCTAGCTTGGTCCGTCTGAAGCATCGGCAGTGGTGTGACTTTATTGAATAAGTCCTGTCACTATTTTTTTGAAAATTTGCATACTTATATTTTTTGGACCGCGGATTCATAACATCATAATAACGTTAGATCGAAATTAAATATGTATTTCCAAATCGATGAAAACTCCATAAAAATCATGGTTTTCTGAATTTATCTTAGAAAATGAAACAATTTAACATTTAAAACCAAAATCATCGAGCTCATTAAAATACATATTTTTTGTTCTATATGATTCTTCGATACAAACTATATATTTTTGGAGAAAAGTTCAACATTTCCGTTGCGGGAATATTTTAAAACAAAATTTTATTTTTCATACATCAAAAAATATTTACTGTATTTAAATAAACATTTCAGTATTTTAAATATATAAATTTCTTATTTTCAATAAATGGTCTACTATAAATATAAACTATGGTATATGTATAAACTATTTGTTTAATTTAAAAAGTATGTATTTAAATGAATTAAATTTTACATTCCAGAAAATCTGCAGATAAAGTAAATCAAACAATCGATCAATTTCTTTATTAAATGAAAATTATAAAAAGAAATTAGATGTCTGGAATAATGCTTATTATGTTTAAGAACATAAGAACACCTTAACAGAAACAGAATTAATTGAACGCGTTTTTTGTCTGAAGTGTATAATTAAATATCTTCTATCTTGTAAATATTTAGAACTAAAAAAATATATATTTTAAGGTCTAATTGCTAAAATTCTATATTTATATATTTTAAACGGATTAGTTTGTTTTGTCTTCTTTCATACTTAAAATATTTCATGTATTATATTTAATTCGTAATTTTTGCTGTTTAACAAAAACAATTATATTGCAACAAAATCGCTTTTATAAAATTAACTTAACATTGACATAATAATAATGACTATTATCAGCAATTTATTTGTATTTATAAATTGCATAGCTCTAGAAATATATGCTACTTGTAGACTAAACTTTTTTCAAGACGATTTTCAAAAATTATTTGATTGCTTTTCATATTTTTAAAGCATGCTATAGGTATAACCATATTTTACATATACCAATTATATATAAGAGATGGTGAGAGAGAGAGAGAGAGAGAGAGAGAGAGAGACAGGCAGAAAACTATTTCCTCTCTCTGCTCTAGACTTGAAAAATTTGCCAAAATATAAAATATAAAATAATATAAAATTGGCCAAAACAAGTATTTGTCTGTCAGGGATTCGCCACACCATTCGGATAATTAAACAAGAATTTTTTTATATTGTTGATTATAACAATTAATGTTTAATTACTATAGTTTGTTATAAAGTCTTGTTGAACATGTAACACTTTTTTTAATCTACTGTTATTTTTTGCTAGACTAAAACGTCTCTTTATCTGTATAAATTCCTTGATAATATTTTATAACGTAAAATTTCAAAAAATATATAATATTATATTAGTTTATATTTTAAGCTAATAAAATTATTTATTATTCATAATATGTTTATTTTATATATTTTTGAGAAATAAAAGAGAACGTAATAATCTCCTGAAAGGTTTTAAAAGTATAATATTTCCTTAAAATTAAATAAGGAAATATAATAATAATAATTAATTTTTAACATTTTTAAAATTTAAATTACATTATGTTTAAAATATATACGAATGTTTAGGTATGTTTGGAAAGTAAAACAGTGAGATGAGATCACATATATTTGGTGACCATATTTATTCAGTATATAATAATAATAGAAAACCGATGATCGCATCCATAATCAATATACATCACACACACACACAAACCAGTGTGAAGTTTTGTTGCTTTCTCCCATCTGGCGCTTCCCCAGGTTGCGGATAGGGGATGGCTCGCTACAATTTGTAGAGGGCACTGAGGAAATAAAATACTCAGGGAGGACAGAAAAAGCTAATAGGGAGGGCCTCCCGAACTTAAGGCCAATTATGATTAATGTTTGGTATAAACAAGGATATACTCCAGAGAGTAACTCCGGCAAGACCGGCCAATCTCCTCACCGATTCCGATAGAGTGCAAGCCTCTATGGTTGGTGGTAGCCCCTCGAATTCTGGGGAGGGCAAATCAAACATCATCATAGACAGTACATTGAGTACTAAAGGAGATAATAGGCATAACGTGCACAAGACCATTAAGGATCTTGCTCGTTCTATTAATGCCTCATACAAATGCATCAGTATGGCAGAGGATTATCTGTTGCAGTACCACCGTCCCGGTACTCATGAAGTGGTGACTCAGACTACGCCGAGTCTACGCTCTGATACCAAACGAAGCGCAGTCGAAGGAATGGATTCCACTCCTAAAACAGTAGGTGGTAAAAGGACGAAAAAACCATCACTGGGCTTAAGGAGACCACCAGAGTCGGTTGAAGTACCTACAGGGAAGTCTGAGGCCAAGGGAAATCAATGGCAGACTATCAAGCGCAAGAAACCCAAAGGTAAAGATAAAGAATTACCTAGTGCACGCAGGCTTAATGGACGAAATAGTTCTAATTCCATTTTGATTAAGGCCAATGAAGGAGTTACATTCGCGAAGGTACTGCGTCAAATAAAGAATGACCCGGAGTTATCTCATGTGAAGAATGAGGTTAACAGGATACGCAGAAATGCAAGCGATGCCCTTATACTTCAGTTGGAACGGACAGCCAAAGATCTACATGAGTTCGCTCGCATTGTTGAAACTAAGGTTGGCCATAGCGCATCCACTTCGGTCCAAACTAATCTTATTACTTTGGAGATTAAAGCTATAGATGAGGTCACTACAAGGGATGAAGTATTAGAGGCTCTGAAAACACACCTCGAACTAAAGGAGACTAACATGCTAATCGCTCGTTCCTTGCGGCAAGCTTATGGGGGTACTGAGTCGGCGGTGATGTCTATACCATATAGCCACGCAGCTGAGTGACTACGTGCAGGGAATGTTCGAATCGGATGGGTCAGCTGCAGAGTTCGAAAAAAAACAGAAATAAAGCGCTGCTTCAGGTGTTGGCAGGCTGGCCATTTAGCGGCCGTGTTCTCGGGCTCTGACAGAACTAAACTTTGCAGGCACTGCGGTGGAAAAGACCATCTATCCAAGCTGTGTGTAAACGAGCCCTGCTGTTTACTCTGTAAATGTGAAGGTAAAAAGGAGATTAACATTCCAGCATACAGCTATAAGTGCACGATCACTGTGGAGTTTTTAAACAGACATAAAACATGAGAATACTCCAACTGAATACCAATCATTGCGTAGCGGCTCATGACCTGCTGAAACAGACAAGAAAGGAGTTAAGAATAGACATTGCTGTAATCTCCGAACCATATTGTGACAGGGTCAGACCACAGCGCTGGATAAGTCACACAAGCAATAGAGCTGCCCTCTGGATTGGTCAAAATAGGCAGGTACTAAAGCAGTCGAGTCATCAAAGCGAATTGATATCCTGGGCTAAAATACAAGAAATATACGTCTTTAGTGTATATGCTCCTCCAAGCTTGACGCACAAGTAGTTTGAAATCCTTGTAGCTAAATTAGTTGATGAAGCCGTGGACAAAAAACCATTATTAATCGCTGGCGATTTTAACGCGAGGTCCACAGCCTGGGGAAGCGCTTCAACAAATAACAGAGGTAGTATGCTGCTTGATGGCCTTAATTCTCTTCAACTCCACGTGGTTAATAAGGGACTTGAATCCACTTTCATTAGGGGTGATAAACAATCAGTCATTGATGTAACATTCGTCAATGATGACTTGATTCAGCGGATCCTTAATTGGAGTGCAAGCGACCTTTACACCCACAGTGATCACAGGGCGATCTTGTACGAGATTGCAGAGGAGAAAGTAAAGAACAAGTGCAATGAGTGGATGCCCACACGGAAATGGAACATCAGATCGCTAGACTGTGAAGTCTTCGCCATTATAATATCAGAAGAGTGTTTAGAATATGGTGCACCAGGCCATCTGGCAAATGCACTCATGAAGCATATCTCTGAAGCATGCGATGAATCGATGACTAGGACTAAGAGCGGATTTAAATATCGTCAATCTGTCCACTGGTGGACAAATGAAATTACAGCATTGCGCAAACAATGTCATCGCGCACGTAGACTTGCCCAAAGAGCCCGCACCGATCGTGATACGTTTAATAGTTTATTTAGAGAAGCACAAAGAGCGCTTATCAAGGCCATTAAGGCAAGCAAGCGTCGATGTTGGCTTGAACTGTGTGCAGAGGCCAACAATGACTTATGGGGACGACCATACAAAACAGTCATGGCACGATTGAGTAGGGCACCAATACAACTCACTAGCACGGTATTGATTGATAAGACTGTTTCTGCTCTCTTTCCCAATGACACCCATGGGACTGTACTGCGCACGCAACACTCGGACGATATACCTCCTATAACAGAAATGGAGCTACATAATGCTTTCGCTAAGACTAGAGACAATGCTGCCCCCGGCCCTGATGGTATCCCTAATTCTGCAGTTAAGTTGGCGATAGAGAAGAATCCATCTATATTTCTAAAAGTATATAATGCTTGTCTTCTTGAGGGTATTTTTCCTGATTGCTGGAAAACTCAAAGGTTAGTCCTGTTACCTAAGGGCAATAAGCCACTTGATGATCCTTCATCATACAGGCCATTGTGTATGCTCGATACGGTAGGTAAAATATTTGAAAAAATAATATGTAGCCGACTGGAAGCATTCACTGAAGGATTGCACGGCTTATCCTCACGCCAATTTGGATTTCGGAAATCAAAATCAACAGTCGATGCCATTAAACTGGTAGTGTGTACCGCAAGAAATGCAATCAGTGGTAAGAGATGGAAAGGTGGCACTAAACAGTATTGTGCCATTGTCACTCTAGATGTCAAGAATGCCTTTAATTCAGCGCGCTGGTCTTCTATTATGAATTCTCTTAAAGAGTTCGGAGTACCTGGTTATCTACAAAATGTCGTGGTCAGTTACTTTGAGAATAGGATAATATTATACCGAACGGATGAAGGCATTGTATCGCATAAGGTTACTGCGGGAGTCCCCCAGGGCTCGGTTATGGAACTTATATTGTGGAATATTATGTATGATGGCGTGTTGAGGATTCCACAACCGCCTGGTTCAATAACAGTAGGCTACGCCGACGATATCGCTCTAGTAGTGACGGCTAAGACCCTTGATGAACTCACTGAAAATGCCAATGAGGCAATCAGCAACATCAATAGATGGATTAAATCGGCTGGTCTACAATTAGCGGAGCATAAGACAGAAGTAGTTCTTGTCAGCAATCGTAAGAAGGTAGATAGTATTACTCTTAAAGTTGGTAGCTGCCGTATTAGTTCTGCGCCATCTTTACGTTACTTGGGTGTACAGCTTGATGCCAGGTTAAACTTCAAAAAGAATCTAAAGATATCTGGCGAAAAAGCGCAACGAGTTTCAGCTGCCTTGTGTCGGCTCATGCCTAACATTGGTAGCCCACGCCCACCCCAGAGGAAGCTATTAGCTTATGTTGTTAATTCTGTCAGCATGTATGCAGGGCCAATCTGGCATCATGCATGTGGAATTAAATCGTATTGTGAGCTGGCCATTGCGACCCGTCGCCGCGCCTGTAACGTATTCTTAGTGGTTACAGGACAGTATCCACCGACGCTGCTGAGGTACTTGCCGGAATTCTTCCTTTCGATTTAGCTGCAGATGAACTGGCTAGGCTGCACAACATATGTAAGGCCGCAGTGGATTCTCTACAAGGTGCTAAAAACGTGGAACGTCATCGCTCTATAGAAATATGGCAAAAACGATGAACCGATTCTAGCAAAGGCCGATGGACTTATCGTATCCTTCCAGACATACACAGATGGATCAACAGAAAACACGGGGAACTAGATTTCCACCTAACCCAGTTGCTGACTGGACATGGTTGTTTTAAGTTTTATTTCCACCGCTTTTACCTGGATAATAATGATTACTGCCCCCATCTGTCCGACTTTGGTCGAGGATGCCGAGCATATATTAGTGAGCTGCCCTCGTTTTAGAACACAACGATAGCACTTGATGAACATCATCAAGAAGCCAATAGGACGAGAGAGCATCCTATCAATAATGCTGGAATCTTCTGAAAACTGGAAGGCAGTAGCCAGTTTCGCAAAAGAGGTGATGACCAAACTTAGAAATGCCGATAGAACTAGGCGAATGGCCCAGGATGAACCAGGCTAATTGATTCTATTTTAAGATGCAGAGGACGAACACCGAACCCCTGATCACTTGTGTGGATGGGGGACGTAGGATAGTGTCATAAGAAGAAGAGCCGTATAGGCTAACTAACAGCCCCGCCGAAGAAATATTCCCGGATAGTTCCGGCGGCATGCTGGTTTCGAGAGGCCACTAGTGCAGAGCTTGCTCTGCCTACGGCTAATAAAAAAAACACACACACACACAAAATACAGACAGACAGATATCTACGGATTAAATATTAATACTATTATTGATATGCTCTTTACAAATGCACACACGCACACGCACACAAAAGCACACCCAACACAGCTTCCTCACTTATATTACAATACGTCTTAATTAGGAGGTCGAAGTTTGAGTATGAGAGTTTTAAGTAAAGAACATGCACGCATATATATATGGAGAGAGAGAAAGAGAGAGAGAGAGAGAGAGAGAGAGAGAGAGAGAGAGAGAGAGAGAGAGAGAGAAAGAGATAGAGGGAGGAGAATGGATTTTGGTCCGATCTTGCCGAAACATATATAATACATACATATAATTCTTATATGTATGCATTATATATGTATATACACACGTATTACGCGCAATATATCAATATAAATCACACACACACACACGCATGCACGCACGCACGCACGCACGCACACTAACATGTACATTTTTATAAGTGTAAATTTTATATGTATAAATTTATATGTGTAAAGAACATATATATATATATATATATATATATATATATATACATTTTTAAAATTATATTAATGTAAATGAGATTCGCTCGATATTTACAACAAATTAGATGTAAAAATTAGGCTGCTGCAAAAAACGAAAAATAAGTGTATTCTCACACACACACATACATACCCACACCCACACACACCCACACAGAGAGAGAAAGAGAGAGAGAATGGATTTTCAGTGCCAAAATAGAAAAAAGAATTACTACACGCATTTCTTATATATATATATATATATATATATATATATATGTAGTGTTCTTTAACGTAAAACTTTGATGTTCAAATTTTGAACACTTCATATTGTATGACGCGCGTACAATTAGACGCGCGCGCGCGTGCAATTATACGTGTAATTATATAAATAAATACGTGTAATTGTGTGTGTGTGGGGGGGGGGTGAGTGAAGAACATATATATATATAGATATATATATGTATATATATATATATGTATATATGTATATATATATATATATATATATATATATATATATATATTATTGAGAGACAGAGATAGAGATAGAGAGAGAATGGACTTTGGTCGCGGTAGAAGTCCGTCCGAACTCGCCGAAATAAAGAAAAGAAACAGTCGCGCATTGATATTAAAATTTATATATAGACGTATAGACGGGCAGTTGTTTTTTTTTCGCTCGGTCCTTCACTTCCCCTACTTCCCCTCTTCGCCATCGTGTCGGCATGCCACATTGCCCCTCCACTTAATAGCAGCCTGTACACGCGCCCGCTGTTTTTCCTTCTTTACTGTAATGCCTTATATTTTATATATATATATATATATATATATATATATATATATATGTATGATGTCCGAATAGCTATTCAGACATTTTTCAGCAGTGCGCTACATTTTTATCGATAGTCGAGATGGCAGACGGTCCTTGTTCGTGATTCTGCCGCAAAATCTGGCACTGTCACGGAACCAACGTCGCCTATGTCTCTGGCAATCTCGGTTTATCTCTGGTATTATATCATATCATATCATATATCATAACATATCATACTGCATATCATTTCATATCATATCATATCATACTCATACTAATTTATAAAGACAAAGCGTATTTTATTTTGTGCACGATAATCAAAAAAACTATGGAACTGATTGTTCTTAAATTTGACATATAGATTCTATATGATCTGGGGAAGGACATAGACTATGTTTTTTTTTGAAAATCATTTTACTTTCATCAATAAATTAAAAGTGCTCCATACCTCTGACGGAAGATAAAATCGATTGCAGCGTCTGATTTTTAATAATATATTGCAAAATTTTATGGAACTTCAAAAGTACAAAAAATCCTGTCTGTTTTATCGGTTGTTCCAGTATTAATCAGGGCCGTAATAGCCCAACTTGTAAATGCAAATTATAAATGATCCATACAAATTTTATATTTTATAATATTCTTGTGAAATAAGTAGCGGAGTAGCTTCTCGCGAGTGATCGTTTTGTCACAAGATGTTTATGAAAAAACATATATATATATATATATATATATATATATATATATATATATATATAAAATTTAGTGTGTGCATATTCCATAAACCAACGTTTAGTATAAAATTGTGCATATCATTGGTAAATCAGTTTTGATATAATCTCAACTTATATTTACATGAATTTAAAAATAATCATAGAACATTAAATGATATTATTTTTTTCGTGTGAAAATTTAGATACTAAATAATATATGTATGTTTTAGAATGACAAAATCCAATGCATAATAGAACTTATTATTTTTAATTCTTTCAAGCTGTTAGCTTATGTATTGTATTCAATTATTTTTTATTAAACAAATAACATAATATTGTATTATTGTATGAATATAATTACTATTTACTATATAGGAATAACGACCTAGTTTATACCTTTTTCTTAATTATTCTTTGTATATGTAAACGTGAAAATCTACGGATGGTACTGGGAAAGCGGGAAGATTCTTAGGGTAACGTTAACATTGCATTATTTACTGTTTACTACCAGGAATGCAAAGAGTCTATGGCATTTTTCTTCTTGATTTCATAGAAAACAAAGTTGACATTCTTTACATGTATAATTATAAGATATAAAGAAATTCAATATTTTCAATTCGCTGGAATTATCTATAAAATATAACCTTTAGTTATTGAAATCCAATAATGAATAAGTAGTAAATAAAAATATTAATTTTTCATAGTTTTGCATATTATCTAAAATAAATTTGAATTTGTCACTATTGTCGTGCACTTTTGTATTTAGAATTATATTTTTATTGGATTAAATATGTTTTTAAAATTTTATCTCATAAATCTGTATTGTTAATATAGAATTGGGGTTATAATCTATAATTTGTGTCGAGTAGAACCGTAATTGATTATATCGCGTAAAGAATATAAAAATGATAATTCTGTGTAACATAATGGCACACTAGACGATTTATTTTAGCTATTATATATTCGATAATTCTTTATATAAAATTATGTAATTTTAAAAAATAATTAATTTATTATTTATCATTTATCAAAGTACATTTTTTTGTTTGCTATAATAAATTATTTTTAAATTACTGTATTCTAAATAAGCGTATTTTGGAAAAGAAGAACTTTTCAAAAAATATTTAAAATAGAAACTATAGAATATATTAAAATAAATTTCAATTTTTTTAACTTTCTCTATTACAAAATTTTAAAAAAGTTTTCGAGAAAAGATAGTATTATTTGTCTGACTCAGTGTTCCACGTGAGCGCACGCGCGCGCGCGTGTGTGTGTGTGTCTTATATAAAATCCCTTCTGAATTTTGCAACATGAAAAGATATAATATTATCTAAAATTGAATCTATCTTTTTAGCGGACATAGCTGCAGATCACCTAAACTTAGTTTATTTTGTTATAAATGTTTATTTCTGAACATAATTGAGTAAATGTAATTTTTTCTCCCGATCCTGTCTAAAATTCCCTTTCCTTTCAAAACGATCCTGGCGCTACCGCGTAAGCTATCCCGAAGGGAAAAGAGAAACGTTACATGGCGCCCGAACAGGGACTACCATTAAAAAATTAGTTTATTGTTTATTGTTAATAATTTGTTAATAATAATTATAAAAAGTTTATCCTGTTAAAAATTCCGTTTTTTCTTCATTATTTACTCAGTTGTGTTCGTTATAAAATTTAGTTTATTAAAAATTGATAAACTTCTATAAATTAATTAATATAAAGATTTTTTTTTGATCCATATTAATAATCGATTTTTATTAACTAGTCTAATTGTTGATTGATTTATATTGATAATTTTTTAATTAATCAATAATTAATATAAATATACCATATTAATTTATTTTTTTTACGCCGAATAAAAAATCAATTAATTAAAAATGGCCAGACCACGAGTATCTTGGGTCTATAAATTGAACAAGGCAGAAATAGAGAGCGAATTAGAGTTACACAGAGTAAGTACTGAGGGTACTCTTATTTCACTGAGACAAGGTTTAGTTGCTTTTGTGCGCGCTCATCCCGAATTATTTAAAGACAAACCCGTTGATAATGAAGATTATAATGAAGAGTTCGACAGAACTAAAGATATAGAAGACATTGAAAACGAATTACAACGCCTACAACAACAACTCCAGCACCAGCAAATAAATATAGCCAGCTCTAGTCCGATTTTAAACGACAAATCTAATAACACCGCACCTGCGTCGGTCATTTTCAAACGACTCCTGCACAAGATACGGCAAAAGTGATAGACCAGATGAGAAAATGGGGATGTCATTTCGAAGGTAAAGACTTGTACTCATTTCTGGAAAGAGTGCACGAACTGCAACGTGCATACCGTCTCTCGGACGATCAAATCCTTGGAGGTTTTCCTGATTTGCTCAGAGGAGATGCTCAGCTTTGGCATCGAAATTACGCCACAAATTTACATACGTTAGCAGAACTGGAAGAAGCTCTTTGGAAATTTTATTTGTCCCCCAGTGAACTGAGGTACCTGGACAGACAAATACATAATAAGATACAGGAATCAGGTGAGAGTATACGTAATTTTGCTCACTCACTCATCACGTTAATGCGAAGGCGAGGTGGCTTCACGGACGAATAACAAACAGAGACTATGTTTTACAACATGAAAGCGGAAAACCGTTTCCATATTAGCCGTGACAGTGTTAAAAATACGACCGATATAATCCAGCAAGTGGAAAAACTATTAGAGACAAAGAAACAAATAGAGAAAGAAGAAAATATAACGAAGATAAATAAAGCAAGTAACTATAAACATAATAACAGACCAGACAATACGAAATATGCACCGAAAAGTACGTTAGCTACGATTTATGAAAGGCAACAATGCTGTTCGAAATGCAAAGAAAAGGGGCATGACAGATTTAAATGTCCAAATAGATCAAAGATTTTCTGTTCATATTGTGGGAAGGATAATATCTATACTAGATACTGTAAATGTCATACGCCGGGAAATGGTCCACGGACCGAGCCAACACCGAATCCAGCTCGGCCCGAGCAATAAACCAAGAAAAAGACAATAGAATCTTCGTTAGAGTTATGATAGGAGATTTTGACGTAACAGTACTGCTTGACACCGGATCCGTAAGTTCCTACATAAGTGAAAATTTGGCAAAAATATGTTATCGATTTAGTTGGAATTACGAGCCAAGCAATCGTATCGCGGTTCTAGCCAATGGCACCGAAATGGCACTAGGAAATGTTGTCACAGGGTATATTTATGTACAAGGTATGAAACATTTTTTAGTCATGAAAGGCCTTAATCATCCTATGCTGCTAGGAATGGATGCCCTCCGTAATTTAAATATAAAATTGCAATTAAATGGGCAAGAAATACTCCAGAGAGAACAAATTCAAACATACCAAGTGTGTACCATAGAAGAGCCCAAGGGATTGAAAAATCTAACAAAACAGGACGAGAAACAAATTAAAACCATTATAAATGACGAAATGAACAAATTTAATAAAATGGAAGGGCCAACCCCGTTAATAAAACATGAAATAGTGTTAGAAAATAAAATTCCGATGAAACAAAAATATCGACCCCGAAACCCAGCAATGCAGGATTTAATGAACGAAGAAGTTGACAAGATGCTAAGAAATAACGTAATACGCCCTTCTAGCCGTCCATGGAGTTCACCAGTAGTTATTGTCAAAAAGAAAGATGGCAAAGCACGTTTTTCTGTGGACTTCAGAAAAGTAAATCAGGTAACTAAAAAAGATGCCTACCCACTACCGCAGATAAACGCAACGTTAGATAAACTACGAGGAGCTAGGTATTTATCTACTATAGATTTAAAAAATGGATATTGGCAGGTAGCTCTGACACCTGAAAGTCGTCCAATAACCGCGTTCACCGTACCAGGAAAAGGATTGTTCGAATTTAACGTTATGCCATTCGGACTACACTCAGTCCCCGCGACGTTTCAACGTCTATTAGATCGCGTTATCACACCGGAATTAACCCAACATGCTTTTGCGTACTTAGATGATATTGTAATAGTGTCAAAAACCTATCCAAAATATATTAACCTATTACAAGAAGTATTCCGCCGATTACGAGGCGCATGTTTGAAACCATACGTGGATAAATGTGAATTTGCTCGTTCCAGTTTAAAGTATCTTGGACACATAATTGATCAAAACGGCCTCCGAACCGATCCAGACAAGGTTGCCGCTGTATTGAATCTTTCTCCGCCAAGAAACAGTAAAGAAATACAGCGGTTCATGGGTTTAATTTCATGGTATCGTCGGTTTTTGAAAGATATATCGAATGTCGCTGCTCCCTTGCATAGACTCACCAGAAAGAATGCCAAATGGAACTGGGGCGAGACCGAACAAGAGGCATTTAACAAAATTAAACAACTGCTCACTAATGCACGAGTACTTACTTGCCCAAACTGGAATAGACCATTTACTCTGCAAACCGATGCAAGTAAGACGGTTTAGGGGCTGCCCTAACGCAAACATACGACGAAACCGAGCGAGTGATTGCTTTCGCCTGTAGGAGCCTGTCTGCTCCAGAAAAGAATTACTCTGCCACCGAATTAGAATGTCTTGCTATAAAATGGGGCATTTGGAAATTCCGCCATTATTTAGAGGGTTATCATTTTATAGTATTAACAGATCACCAGTCACTAAAGTGGCTTAATCAAATAGAAAGCCCGTCCGGCCGTCTAGCACGGTGGGCCCTTGAGCTCAGTCAATATGATTTTGAGATAAAATACAGGCCAGGGACCGATAACTTGCTGGCAGATACTTTATCTAGACAGCCCTTAGAAGTAGCTGCAAGCGAGTTAAAAAATGAAGACTGGTACGAAAGATGTATGAAAAATGTCCAAAACGAACCGGAAAAATTCCCCGATTTTTGTATCACAAACGGACAATTGTATAAACACATTCTGCACACGTTAGACTTTAACGACACAGCAGAAAATCAACAATGGAAAGTGTGTGTCCCGAAAAAAGATCAGCAAAGTATACTAACAGAAGTGCATGATAATCCGGTTGCAGGACATTTGGGAGTCGCCAAAACTTTGTCCCGGATAGCCAAGAACTACTATTGGCCAGGGATGTTACGGGAAACTGCGGTATAAGTACGAAACTATAAATTGTCAAAAATTTAAGGTACAACAACAAAGTCCTGCAGGCACCTTACATGCAACTGCCGTCGATCAACCATGGGAGACAGTAGCTGTCGATTTGGTAGGCCCACTCCCGAGATCTGCAAAACTTAATATTTGGCTATTAGTAATGCAGGATAAATTTACCAAATGGGTGGAACTACAGGCACTGCGTAAAGCTACCGGAAAAGCTGTTGCCCATGTAGTCAACGACAAAATAAATTTAAGATTTGGTTGTTCAAAAACGATAATATCCGATAATGGACGACAATTCGTATCGAAGGAGTTTACCGAAATGTTGACAAAAGCAGGGATACAACACCGGAAAACACCACCGTATACTCCCCAGTGTAATCCAGTGGAAAGGGCAAACCGAGTAATCAAGACAATGATCTCACAATATATTATCACAAATCAAAGATTGGGACGATCATTTAACGGAAATTGCATTTGCTTACAACACGGCTCAGAGTGAAGCAACTTAATTTACGCCAGCATATCTAAATTTTGGCAGAGAATTGCGTCCTCCAGGTTTTCTAATACAGAGGAAAGGATTATATGCCAAAACGCCAAGTCAAAACCGTCTAGAAAAGTTACATGATGCCTTAGAGTTTGTCAGAGGACAACAGGCAAGAAGTTTCCAAAAGCAACAACATTATTATAATTTACGCCGCCGAATTTGGAAACCCACGATTGGCAAGAAAATATTTAAACGGACACATGAATTGTCCAGTAAAACGGATGCCTTTAACGCGAAATTGGCGCCAAAATTCGAAGGACCGTTTACAATACATAAATACATAAGCAAATATCACCCGTTTTCTTTGACCTAATAGATAACCACCAAAAGATAATTCGCCCTATTCATATTAAAGACATGAAGCCGGCTAAAGATAATCTGATGAAAGATGATTTTCCGCCCTGAAAACCAATATAAAGGAAGAAGATTCCGAGTTAGAAATTAGTAATCATGCAACACCCCAACGAGCAGGAGCTCTGCCAGCGATTGTTAGAACTCAACGTAGCAAATATAAATACGGGAGTACTTATGTCGACAGTTTCGAGCGAGATAGGCCGGATATTCCAAGCCAGGGGTGGCGAAGTGAAACACGGAGCATATGAACTGAATTTAAATCGAGCTCCTCTGTACTCGGAAACATCACCTAAAATATCTACCAGCCACACAATTAAAATAGACTTTCAATTTAAGGGCAAACATTTTGAAGAAAGTTTCGCCGTTGTGGATGAGCAGCCTGTAGACATAATTTTTGGCATGGGAACCATTTCAAAAATAGGGTACCGTATACTACTGCATGCACGATCACCAGCAGCACCAGAAAGGCGTGCAGAGAAAAGAAAGGAAAGAAGGCGTGCAATCCAACGAATTTTACATAGGATGGATGACGAGGGCATCAACAGTATTAGTGATTCTGAAGGGATGAGCTACGACGTATAAAGGTAAGAAATTGATTGAATTAAGAGTGCCCTCAGAGACATCTACCCAATAATAATTCAAATAGGTAAAATTGTTGAAATTATCGATAGTACATATTAAGTTCGTCGACCTACCGTCCTTAGAAGGAGAAAATTATACAATCTTCATAAAATGTAAATATTCAAAACAAGGTCAAAGGAGCTTAATAGGTACTGAAGATAATTAGTATTAAGCAAAAGTTAGTATTATAGAAACCTTGTAATCGAAAAGACTAAAATGTTCACCGAACAACTTATCCGTGCGCGTCGCGAAGCTCTGGCCGCCGAGGCCGAGTATAATAATATCTTACGCCAGACGACGTGACCTAGACTCGTGACGAGTACGGGTAAACTACGAGTTGAGAGTATTGAAACACTAGCGGGATTTTCGGGTAGTGTTAAAAAAAAGGGCCCCGAAGACCCCCCGCACATTATAACCGCCCCTGAAGAGCCTGCCGCCAAGCCTGCACCGCCTGCCGCCAAGCCTGCACCGCCTGCCGCCGAGCCCGCACCGCCTGCCACCGAACCCGACGTAATTTACCTAACACCACCATCCCCGCCTGATGTGGTGGTGTTAGCCGAAAAAAAGCAGTAGGCCTACCAGTGAGGCCTGCTCCCGAGTATATACCTGGTGATAGTAAGCACCCCAACGACACCCGGCCGTGGATGGCTTATCGTTACGACGAGGAGGCCACTTTATATTTCGGGCTGGGCGCAACGCGGCACAGTCAAACCGTCGGCGGTAGACGTTTCAAAATTCGGATGGACGCAGAAACAGGACAACTAAAGTCCATATCGTCCTATGGATCGAAATAAGTAAGCAAAAATAATAAAGACATAACATATAAATTTGCTTTATTCTAATCGCGTAATTATTGATGTTCGCGTAAATATTAAAGATAAAATTTTCGCTCTGTAAACAAGGGGGAAATGCGACGATCAGGCTGTATTCTCCATACAGCCTAATACGCGCAAAATTTTAATTTCGAATTTAAAATAAAATTTTCAAAATTGAAATAATCGGGCAATGCTCCCGACTAGCGGTCAAACGGGCAATAATCAAAACAAGACTATTGCGCGTATGAAATATACCTGCCTCGCGAACGCAGAACAGGAGAGAGCGGAGGGGAACTCGCGCGCGTCGCGAGAGAGCCGCAGCCGTGTGGCAGACAGCGTCGAAAAGATGTCCCGCGCCCCCGCGCTCCCCGCGCCAGCGAACTTGGGAGACAGCAAATACACTTGTCGCCGCATTTAAAAATACTTTATTTTTAAATCTATTTTTAGAATACGAAAATAATCGAATATATAGAACGTCCCAAAGGACAAAAAATATATATAATTAATTGTATTTTTAGTAAAATAATTATAATGCGTAATTATTTTATTTAATTATTTTAAGCTTTATATTTGAATGTTTACAATCGATGAATAATAAATTAATTATTGCCTAGTATTAAAAGAATTATTATTGTTTACTACTAGGATGATTACTGTTATAGTAATTATTATTATTATTTAGTAATAATAATTATTGTCGTTAATTAATATTAAATGGATTAATTTATTGTAATAATGTCATCACCAAAGGTATTATAATACCTAGATATTATTATAACACGAGATAATTAAATCAAGGAAAACGTAGCCAGAACTAATATAATATAATTTATATTTAATACGAGCGTCGCCAAGGACGCAAATGGCACTTTAATTATTATTTTAACAATTATTATTATTATTATTATTTGTTATAATAATAATTATTCTTATTATTGTTAGAATAAACAATAACCCGAGAGAACTAAACTACGCTGAGAAGAATATAACAGTACAAGCTCTCTCAAGGGCAAATTAGCAAATTATCCGTATAAATAATATAATTTTAATTATTTATTATTATTATATTGTAAAATTATTATTATTATTATTTTTTGGCGGCTCGGTACGAAATTAGTCGAACGGTGGCGTAAACACCCGATCGACTAATTTTTCGTGTATAAAAGAGCGAGTTTTCCGCCCCAAAAGCAGTTCTCTCATCGATACGGCCGAAAGTTCTCTAGAGCTATCCTGACTCCAGAGCTCTAGTAATCCTGTCTGTCCGAGAATCCTGAATAGTAGAGTCGCGATACTGGTTGCGCGGCGCTCCGTTAAAGACCAGCAGGCTCTACTATCCTGTCCGAATCCTAGTGAAGCTTGATCCTGGTTGCGTGGCGCTCCATTAAAGACCCGCGGCTTCATTAAAAACTCTTCTCTTTTTCCCGGTGAGACTTGATCCTGGTTGCGCGGTGCTCCGTTAAAGACCAGCGGCCTCACCAAAAATCCCTCCTGCACCTTAGTAAGGCTTGATCCTAGTTGCGTGGCGCTCCATTAAAGACTATTGACCTTACTATCCTTCAAAGAGACTTGATCCTGGGTGCGCGGCGCTCCGTTAAAGCTCAGCGGTCTCATTCCTATACACGAACAAAGCTCTGATCCTGGGTGTAATAGACCAGCAGGCTACTTTCTTTCCCCAAACTACGCCAGACCCAGTAATAGTGTGTATAAATATAGTGTGCGAAATTTCTACATTAAGTCCGTTTAAATTATGATTGTAAATACCGTTTAGAAATAAGCAGCGTGCGACAACTAGTGTAATAAGGTATAGTATAAGACTGTAACATAAACTTTCTGTCTTGTTTGTTGCAGATCGGAGGGCTCGAAGCCAGAAACGCAATTAATTTTATTATATAATTTTTATTCATTGTATTGTTATTTTTATTTTGTTATAAATGTTTATTTCTGAACATAATTGAGTAAACGTAATTTTTTCTCCCGATCCTGTCTAAAATTCCCTTTCCTTTCAAAAAACGATCCTGGCGCTACTTTCAAAACGATACTGGCGTAAGCTATCCCGAAGGGAAAAGGGAAACGTTACATTCATATATATATATATATATATATATATATATATATATATATATATATATAAATTAATATTTTCATCGGTCTTGCAGTCTTTATAATATAATCTACCAGCTAAAATAATGAAAGTCAGACGGTCCTTGTTTATATTCATCCCTGTAGAATCTAAAACAATACTTATTACTATAAAATTATCCTTCACTAACATAGAATATTGCTTTTATTATATTTTTACTTTAATTTTATTATTAATTTTATTATATTTTTATTTTTAATAGAATTTATTGTAGTAATGAGTTTTATTTTAGATTCTAGGTGGGTGAATATAAGTAAGGACAGTCTGACTGTCACTATTTTAGCTAATATATTACATTATAAAGACTGCAACACCGATAAAAATATTTATTAATTTAATTCTGAACAGTCGACATAAATACAATTTTTAATTCTAATATATATATATATATATATATATTATATTACAATACATTATATTATATTATTTTATATTATTTCATATAGCTATTATTATGTTTTTCAATTATTTACGTATTTTAATAAATTAATTATTAAATAAAAAAAGAATATTTTCTTTTATTTCTATATAAATATATAGTACCCACACCCACACATATACACACGTATACAAAATCCGCCCACATTACCGTCTGTGGGGCGACAGACTGAATCCATTCCAAACGCGCAGACTACCTCCAGGTCGTGGCTCCAAATCGTGGATCCAATTTGGGCGTAGATAGTCTTGCAGTTGGGCGAAAATCGACACACATTCACACAGATCGTGTGTGCAATTTAGAGGTAATCTGGAGCCACGATGTTTAGTACCCAGATAGCAGCGCGTGCGAGCAGACCATGGAAGTTCACGCGTTACGGTAATCTGTCGCTAGAATGGAGTGAATTAAGGTGCATAAAATACCCAGATCAGGACCACGCAAAAATCCGCTAGAGAAACGTTCCGTGAGATTAATGGTATTTTGGCTGATGGTACGCTATCACTTCGAACTGCAGAGGAATGGTTTCGACGATTCAAAGCCGGTGAAAACGACACCATGGATAAGCCAGTCGGCGGAAGACCTGTGACGACGAATACCGATGTTTGATGTTTGGGTACAGCATGATTTGACGCAAAAAAACCTTCTGGACCGAATCAACGTCTGCGATGTGCTGCTGAAACGGAACGAACTCGACCCATTTTTGAAGCGGATGGTGACTGGCGACGAAAAATGGATCACTATCATCTACTGTGAATAACTGGACCGCTTGAAGCAGACTATCGACCAGAAGCATCCATAATTGGCCAACAGGAAGGGTGTAGTGTTCTACCAGGACGACGCCATACCACACACTTCGTTGATGACTCGTCAGAAGCTACGGGAGTTCGGATGGGAGATTTTATCGCATCCAATATATAGCCCGGACGTAGCGCCAAGTGATTACCACCTGTTTCTGTCCATTTCGAACGCCCTTGGTGGTGTTAAAGTTGGACTCAAAAGAGGCTTGTGAAAAGTGGCTGTCCGAGTTCTTCGCAAATAAGGAGCGGAGTTTCTACGAGAGGGATATTACGAAGTAGCCGTCTAGATGGAAACAGATTATCGAACAAAACGACGCATATTTGAAGTAAATCCGACCACTGTAACACTTTTTATAAAGCATTGAATGAAGAGCAAAAAAGCGGAAGGAAGATATTTGATAACCTAATACAAATTTATTGGCATACTTACAATAAATATAGAATAATAAAAGAAGGTGAGACATATATCAATCATACTTTTAATTCTATTTCTAAAATATTCTTACATATTTTACGTAATAAAACTGTTTTTAATTTCTAACCTCAATTCTGATCGTGTAGAATAGTTTTGCAGGTAAATTGTGCACATAATAATCTTCCAAGAAAATTAGGACTAATTCACTACAAGTAGCTAGACACGTTCTACACATTTGGTGCAACATTTTGTAGTTCTTTACGTTTAACATAATGCGGTTTTAGATAAATAATATTTCCAAATATTTTCAGAAAGTAAAACACCAACAATAAAAACGATAAAAACTCTCCAGCTCCTTTACATGCTTGTTATGTTTATATAATCAACTGATGATAATAAAATATACAACGGTAACTTTGGTTTAATCAAACTTTATTTATGTATATAAATATATATATAGAAGTGTACAATTACACGCTTCATACGCATGAGACGTACTCTATCATTAAGTGGTCGAGGAAGACTAACTAAAAGGTTTTCAGCGGTTTAGAGTATAGTTATGAAGCATCCCCACTTCTAGCGCGTCACCTGTAATATATATATATATATACACATTTGCACGCGTTGTTAGATTTAACAATGCTCATACATAGATGCATTCTATACGACTGTACCAAATCCGTATAGACTGTATATACTCGCATATTTACATGTCGTGCAATAAACTGGATATACATTAATGCCATTAGTGTATTTTTGCGTGATCTTGATCTGGGTATTTTCTGCACCTCAAATCACTTTATTTTAGCGACAGATTACCGTAACGCGTGAACCTGCATGGTCTGGTTGCACGCGCTGCTATCTGTGCTGGGATGGGCTGGGTGGGTGGATAGGATGTAGCATCTGAATGTTCGACAATAAGTTACCAATACGTACATATGTAATGTTGTAATACATTTTTGTCATTCTTAATACCTGAAAATAATTCTGATAACATCTATTAATATTTAAGGCGATACATATTACTAATATGGTAACGATAATTAAAAATTATTCTTTTATATATATATATATATATATATATATATATATATTATTTAAAAAATTTTATTAATATATTAAAATCATAAAAATTATTCAAAAATTCATTCGTTTATAGATTCGTTAAAAAAATACAATTGTAATGCCCGGAATCAATTGATAGAGAAAGTTAAAAGACAGTATAAAATTTAAGCTTATAGGATTAACAATTATTGTTACCAATGATTCAGAACAAAGTTTAGCTATATCACGAACAATATATAGTACATTAGTAACTAAGGCTTTAGATAGCGAATCAGAGGATAACCTTCGGATGGACTCTGAGAACCGATTAGGTAAAAAATAGTTTTCAGCGTATTTTTCAAAGAAATAAAAATCATGAAATTAGAAAATCATATCTCTAAATAGTATTCAAAATTAATAGAGGTTCAAATAATGAATTTCCAAATAATATCGTAATGTAAATTAATTGTGGTTTTTTATAATCAAAAATCAATTAAAATAAATTTAAAATGAATGGAATGAGTGTTAAAAATGATGTTTAGAAATTCATATTTTTGCATAAATAAATATATCAAAAGAAAATAAATTTATGAATTTAAATTAAATCTTATTTAACTGCTAAATAAAACCAAAGACCGTCCAATTTGATTATATATTTTTAGGTAATCTTTAGATATTCGCGATATAATATCTAATTGTGCTTTTTTGAGATTGTAGAGACTGTGCACGAGCACAAGTCTCTCATAGTGGCGCACATGCGCCGTACGTACGACGGCGCATGCAATCTACAGCGAATGTCGAATACCCCATCATCGGGAGCGACTTCCTATGCGAGTTCTACCTCATCCCCGATCTCAAGCTGCGCACTGTAACGCACGAGCCGACCGGGTTACTTGTCAAATGCACGTTCAAGGTCGTGACGAACTTTACGGTTCATGCAGTGGATTCTGCGAACATATACGCGTCAATAACCGGGAAGTTCTCGAAGGTGATGGGTCTCGAACAAGACGTCAAGCGTAAAGACCGCGGCGTGTTCCATTACATACAAACTACCGGCCCCCCACTCATCGCGTCGGATAAGGAGGATGAGCACAAGCACGACATCGAGAAAGTGCTCACGAAGCTCAAGAAATGTGCGTTGCGTCTGAATGTGGAAAAATGTCGGTTCGGGCAGGCTGAGGTAGAATTCCTCGGGCATGCCGTGAACGAACACGGATTTAAGTCGACAACCGAGAAGTTGGATACTGTAAGGAACTTCCCTAAGCCGAAAACAATTCTGAACCTTCGGGGATTCTTACGCCTTATCAATTTTTATCGTGGCTGTATTCCGCACGCAGCCGAGCTGCAAGAGCCGCTCAGTCAGTTCTTAATCAAGGCAAGAAAGAAGGACAACCGCGTCGTACAACGGTCCCCCGCTGCCGAGGAATGTTGCGCACGCAATCGAATGAAAGGTTCGACCGCGACTATGTCCATCCGCGACTCGTAATAAACGGACGACCCGGTCTCAGGTTCTTTCTCTATAATATTCGGGTAGCGACTACCAAGAGCAAGGTGATGGAATTCTTGGCGCGCGAGGGATTCCCCGACGTGCGCGTTGAAATGGTCTACACTAACGATCGCACCACAACAGCTTGTTTGACCTAAAATGGTACTATCGTCGGGGACATCTGAATGCGTTAAGAGTTAAGTCATCGATTTGTGAAGCGGAGAATGAGGACAAACTAGAGTTCATCCACGCCCCCGCTGCACCCCGTAGTGCAGCGAATGGTCGGATGCATCGAGGTATTAGAGAGGATAACGAAGACTCTCTCAGCAACCGACTTCATGAATCTTTATCGCGCGCTGAACTATTCCAGCCAGTTTAACGATCTACGCGCACGCTTTGAGGCGGACAACCCAAAGGTACCGGGGATCCTTCGCGATCACTAGAATAATCGAAGACGCGTCGCGGTATCAACTAAAACATTGACATTCGAGACTCCTCACTTAGAGATCGACGTAAATATAGTAGACCACGTGCTCCGCGCGCAAAGCAAGCGTACGCCCGGGAGGAAGCTTCAAGTCGAGCTTGTGGACGTCTCGATCAACGAGAGGACGAGGTCGATCACCTGACGATGCTTAACAAGGGGCACTTTCAGGCGGTCAGACTCACGGCTGAACGTTTTCCTTATCTTCAATGCCTCGAGCTGGTAAACTGCACCAAGGTGTGCGTACGACCAATAATACAGTTTGTAAAAGCGAATCAAACGCTTATTAAGCTTAATTTCGACAACTGCGCTTACCTGGGTAAAGACACTAATATAAGCCAGGTATTCGTAGCGGTCTTTTCCCGCGAAAACGCGCTACAGGCATTTAGATTCGCGTAGTCGGAGCCCCAGACGACGTCAATAGGCAACGGCTACGCGTGGCCGACGTTAAGAGAGTCACGAACTCTCAAGTCTTCACGTGCCGACTATAATCCGTATGCGGAGGATATTAGTAATTAATAAGCAAACCAATGTTAGCGATAGTTCTTAGCCGGTAAGTAGCATAGATCGTTAGTATAGTTAATAAGCAAACTAATATTAGCAATAAAAATAACTTCTGTAGTAAATGTATACATATTCCAGACATAACCCCATCATTAGGCGACGTGACGACTTTCCAAGATATAGAGAAGTCGCAAAAATGGGGGGGGGAGTGATGTAGGGAGTGTGCACGAGCACAAGTCGCTCATAGCGGCGCGCATGCACCGTACGTACGGCACCGCATGCAATGTACAGCGGCGGCGCCCCAATAGTGTGGAGGGGGCCGCGGACTACGAGGCTCGCGGCAGCGGCCGCAGGCGGGACTGCTTGTATAGACTGCCTAGAGTCTACATGCATCATATAGCTCTCACTCACTTTCATTGTACTTTATAATAAATCGTTAATTCTGTTATTTAATGGCATTTATTCTTTCGTACCTCCCGCATTATCACACCGACGCGTAGGCGGCGGTGCATATATTAGCACGAAACGTACAAGATCAATATTTTTTAATAAATTCTATCGCGCGCAGATGAGGACCGCGGGAAGTTTGAAAAAATTTATTTTTCCATATCAATTTAATTTTTTTATTTAAAATCTATATTATCGTGGAAAATAATCATCTGATTAAAAAAATGAAAAGTGTAACTTTCGATTTATAATTAAATTTTTTATAAGAATTACATATTTGACACAACAAAAAGTTATGCGCTTTTTGGCTCTCACTGGTTCTCACTAGTTCTCTTTGGCTCTCACTGAGCCCTCGCCGGTTCTTTTTAGTTCTCACAGAGTTTTCCCTGGCACTCTTCTATTTTCAAAGTGGTTCTCTTTTTCTCTTTAGAAATGAGTCGTACGTTGTTTATAGATAATAACAAGCGAATAATAATCACTTTTTTGATTTTCTATTTCATTATCCATTTTCTAGTCATTTTTTATGCTTTTTAAATGGACAATTTAATTACAATCTATGCTTGACTATAAAAATGTCTCATTTATAGCTTAAAAATTTGTATGTTTACTTCATAAAACTAAACTTGAAACTAAATATTGAATCGTATCGTAAAAGGATGTAAACCTATGAGTCCACTGGGTCTTATTACGATCTGCGTCTTTGCTGCCTTGCGCGGCAAATGATTTATGAGATTATTGTTTAGATGACTGATGTTTTTTATAGGTTTTAAGCTTCTCACAAAGGCATGCAGAGTTTTCAATTTAGAGTACTGTAGTTAGTCTTGTGTTGTCCTTTCGTTTAAACAGACATCTTTTCTTTTCTCGTTTGAAATAAAGTTCATGTCAAAAGATTGGTTCGTTTATCTTTATTTTAATATTCCACCTACGATATTTAATAAAAATTCAATAATATAAATATTAAAAAACAAATTGGTATAATAATTATGACAGCCTGACTGTCCTTATTTATAATTACCATATTATTACACTCCACATTTACATAATTAAGCTTATATAAAATTTTTAAATTACTCGACTGTAGAAATTATTAATACTTTATTAAGTTACAAATGCAAATACATACCTTTATATTGGAATAAAATTGAAAACACAATTTCTCATGCCCATCTTCACAAGGTTTACGATGGCTCGATCGCTAGAGCTACATATAAGATTAATAAGTAGTAAATTTCTTAATATGCCAAGAACATATATTATTCTCGATGACTAGAGCGAAGAACTACTAACTTGGTGATCCGTGTTCAAATCCCGGTCTCGATAGATTGACACAAGCACCGCTGTAATAATTTACATATGCTTTGTTTACAAACACATCGAAGACCTCCGTCACTGATTAGCACCGGTATTTGGCAGCATAAATAGAGCGACGTGAAATTACATAAAAAAAATGTCCATCTTCATGCAATCTGTAATCCTTACCCGAGATTCACATATATATACCAACAGCGTGCCGCAAATACTGGCAGAGCAGCAAGCGGCAGCCACGATGGCTGAAATTCATGTAAGTTTTGTGCTTAATTAGGTCCTTTTTCCGCGAAGTAGTGGCATATTTACATATACCGTCACGCCGTGAATATTTTTCTTTTTTTCTTTACGTTTTCTTTTACACGCGCGAGGCTGCGCCGGCACGCAAGCATTCCGTGAAGCTCGCTGTGTACGCGTCCGCACGGCCATCGGCCGCGCCACCGAGCAAAATAAAATTTTTTTCCGCGTACGTTACACAGGTCCTTGGAGGCCGCACTCCGTATCTAGTGAACACGAGCGCACCAGAGAGTAACTCAGACATTGCACAACGTGTATCAGCGAACGACCGGGCGAGCGGGCTACGAGCGACCGACATAGCAAGAAATATTTCATTATCTGTTATAAGATTACCACACGGGCACGACATCAGCACAAACTTAGCCGACCGTACGCCGACACGAGGGGGCGCTGGGCGCCCACGCGATCTGCAGTAAAGTAACGCGTAAAGTATAGCTATTACACTCGTGTGTCTTTTGTCCTTACCATTCTGCATCCGCTCAGTCTGAGAGGCGGATATTAACTCGCCCAGTCCAAGTACTAGGGCTAATCCCACACAATTAATGAAATGATTAATAAAAGGAGTGCGAAAATATCCTTTTATTCAATAGTGGACTGAATATTTCAGAGGAAAATATTAATTATACAAATGAAATAAATCAAGATACTAACATTATCCTGCAGCAAGAAGATGTAATTATTTAAAAACATGATATAGATATGGAAGAAGTTCGGTCTGAAGACAATTTTGACATATCTTCGAATGTTGGAGAAAATAATTGTGTAAAATACATTGAAGAAAAACTTGCTGAAGCATTCAAAAAGACAAATATGAATCTTCAGCAGTCCAAAGCAATTTTACAAGTTTTAAAATTACATCCATGTTTTAAAAATATTCATGTAGAACCTAAATCTATTCTAAAAACATCTACGTGTTCAACACCCATAAAAACAATTGCTGTTGGCGAATATTTACATTTAGATTTTGAAGAAGCTGTGATTTCAACACTTAAGTCAAGCGAGATAACTGCAATTCCAGATATCCTCGAAATTGACTTTAATATGGACGAAGCTTCTCTCGACAAAGCCAGCAAAATCATAATGTGGCCAATACAAATAAGAGTTGCGAACATTTTCTACAGCAATCTTCAAGTAGTATGAGTTTATAAAGGATCAGTAAAACCAACGAGTGCTCTTGTTTTTTTCAACCATTTGTTGATGAGGTTTCTGTTTTTAGAAATAGTTGAGGTATAAAATTCTTCAATCAAACAATTCCATTTAAACTAAGGTGCTTTATAACTGATACTTCTGCACGAGCTTTTTCATTAGGGCATAAATACCTGTGCACCTTGTTCGAAGTGTTGGATTGTTGGTGATGTTATTAGTGCTGTTATTATAGTTTGTAGAGGCATCAATCACAGACCTTGTACTCATGAAGAGTATATTTTAAAACTTGATAGTGACCATTATAAGGAGGATTGTGCCATTGCTAAATTACCTTTAGACTTAGTGACAGGTGTTGTATTTGATTACATGTATCTTGTGTGCTTAGGTAATATGGAAAAAATTGTACAGGGTTTGATTGACGGTAAATATGCTTCATTAGTTAAACTATCATCTCAATATGTTAATATTTTATCAACCAGGCTAAGTACAGTGAAAGAATTTTGTCCACGAGATTTTGCTAAAAAGCCTGATGACATTTTTGGATATGGAAAATATAAGACAACAAAATTAAGGCAAATACTTCTATACACAGAACCAGTATTATTCCTAGGATTGGTGGAAACTACAGTATATATGCACTTTCTAATATTGCATACAGCAATGAGAATATTTACAAATCCTGTAAGTAATTCAGAAAGTATCATCATAGCAGAAAAAGCATTGACATTTTTGTAAATAGATCTGAATAATTATATGGCACACAATTTATGTCCTATAATATTCATGCTCTTTTACATATAGCTGATGATGTTAAAAAATTTTGCTTTTTGGAATCATTCTCAGCCTTCCCCTATGAGAAAAATATGACATATTTTATAAAATGTTGCAAGAAGCCAAATCAACATTTACAGCAAATAAGTAATAGACGAGCTAAAGAAAATCAGGTCCAACTTACCAAATATATACACCAGCCAACTATTAAATTTTCTGGGAGACACAAAAAAAAGACCTTTAGTTGAAATAAGAAATAAATTGACCTTTGAACAATTTTCAAGAGTAGCTAACAAGAAATGGTGCATTGGAATCGAAAAAAGTGATAACACAGTTGTTCTTCATGACTCAACTATTGAAGAAATTCAAAATATATTACAATTTAACGACGGAACTTGTGAGATAGTAATTAAAAAATTTAATCAAAAAAGTAACTATTTTCATTTAGTTTATCCTTCGTCAACACTTGGAGTATTTCTTTGTTTTTCTTTGTCGCATCAATTAGAACAAGTGAACATTAATGAAATTAAAGGCAAGTGTTTTAGAATTCCTTATTGGAAAGAATTTGCATCAATACATCCAAAACTTAATACATTTTTTGTAGTAAAAACTTCTTCTATCCATATTGTAAATAACATATATTCTTGAACATTGATATAAATATGATATATAAACAAATATTTAATAAATATTACGTATATACACATTAAAATTAAAGTAAAATAAGTGGAAAGTGTAAATACAAAAGTGTAAGTTAAAAAGTATAAGTGAACAGTGTAAATGAAAATATGCAAGTGAAAATACAGAGAATTTCTAGTATAGTAAATTAATAAATTTAAAAAAGAATTAGTTTATTGAAACTTTTGCAAGAGAAACGTCTGCTCACAATTTATTGCTATACTATATATATATTGTTGCTGAAGCTTGGAGATTATATGAAGCTGACGATGTATATGTGAAAAATATTAAAATGGCGGAACCAATCAACATGTGCACTCTAATGTAATAAGCCATATGTGGGTGTGTGGGTGTGTGTGCGCGCGTGTGTGTGCGTGTGATATACACGTTTATTTGAATACAGGCGGGTTGTTGAACATTGTATCACTGCAGTATTATTTTATATTAGTTGTCAATTGTTTTACAATTGCACTGTTATAACATTGTAGTCTGGTCGTGCAAGTGTTGAAGTCATAGGTTTGACAGTATCGGTTTTTTAAATAAATTTGTTTATTAAATTAAGTAATTATATCAAAGACGCAGAACAACTCATATAGAAAAAAGATTTTTTCATTGCAAGCAGAAATGAGTAACGTAACTGTTTTGTTATTATAATTACTTGAAATTTAAAATAGTAAAGTATTTATACTGTCTCGGTGGCCCTGCTGTGTAAGTAATTTGTTTAACAATAAAAATATATAGTAACATTAATTTGGGTCTTACAGCTTCTTAATATTGATCTTTTATTTCATGATTTAAATAAATTACTTGAACACCTGAACTATTAATCACTTAAAACTCGCTAAAAAATGCTATTTCTCTGTTAACGAATACTTTTTTTTATTATTATTATAAAGATGCAACAAATTGTAGCTTCTCATCAAGATAATGAAGCTACAAAGGAACAAAATCGTCAGAGATATAGAGCACATCGAAACTACCTAATTTAGCTCAAACAATGAGCAAACCTTCTCTAGCAAGATGTTACATGTACGCAGCTTACCAAAAAATCCTTTGGATGATAGGCTAACGAAGCAAAATTCGAAAATTAAAAATAGTTCTAATAAGGATAATAAAGGATTATGAGAAATTAATTATTATGCTTCTATTTCAGGATCTAGTAGTCAGAAGACGGAAAGCAGTTAGAAGCTGGAAATGATGCTTATAAAATTAAATGCTATTGAGAAGCCAAATGAAATAATTCTTCAATAATTTAGGTAAATAAATTTCATGGTTTCAATTATTTTTGTCATATTTATGAATGTACGATATATTTATTGCATACAATTTTTTAATTTATTTTATTTTTAGAGAAAATAACAAATTATTGGACGTATTGCAGAGGAAGAAGACCACCACGGTAGCTCAAAAGCCCTCAATACAACCAGAGATAAATAGAAATTGACAGGGACATAGACGCGTCTGGTTCCGTCGCAGCGCCACTAAAAATACTTCTTTCTACGGCAGAACCGCGAACAATATCCGTTTAGGATCGGTAATGGTAGGATACTGTAAGACAAGGTCCGAATAGAAAAATACGTGTGCAGGCAATGCAAGCAGCGAGGAGTGTTCTGTCTGGAAAGGGGGAAAGGGGGTGGGCAAGCGTAATGTAGTAGCTAGTGCAGCTGCAGCAGGCTGCAGTGTCATAAAGGGGAGAGGAGGGAACATTAAGAAGTGAAGGAGATGCGACTGGCGATACCAAGCAAATTCGAGACGGGATTTGGGAACAGTCGGACTGCACTTTACTAACAAAAATTTTTTTCAGCTGATATTTTATTTTCAGATTAGTCTACGAGGGTGATTGTAAATAAGGACAGTCTGACTGTCATTATAATTTTTAATTTAATTTTAATTTTTGTTTTTATTATTTTTGTGTATTGATGTTGTTACGTATTGTTTTTCGATTAATTTGATTGGACTGTAAGACCAATGAAAAAATATTTATTAATTTAAAAATTGAGATATATATAGAAATGTATGCGTGTGTGCGCGTGTGTGTGTCATGTAGATTTATATATATATATATATATATATATATATATATATATATAAATCTATTAATACTATTAGATAGTATTAATTAATAATATCTAATAGTATTAATTAGTATTTATTATTAATAGATTAATACTATTAGATATTATAAATTATCTTCAGAACGTGTGAGAGAGACAGAGAGATATAGACATAGAGTAAGAATAGTAAGAGCAGCAAGCGCACACACAATTTTCTTTAGTAGTACATCTTGTTCTTCGTAAGGTGGAGCTCTTATTGCTTTATGTCTCTATTATACTTATAAATTTATCTCTCGCACAGCCTGTGTGAGCGGATTCGTGCGTTAGCCTATCGCGGGTGCGTATTAGGTAGGGGTAGCATATGATTTATTATAATTTTATGAAATTGAATAAATATTAAAGTTATTTTCTTAATTAATTAAATAAATCTTCTTTTGATTTTTTTATTAGTAATAGAAAATATAGAAATATTCCCCTCCCCTGTACCTGATAATTAATCCGTCTTTTCCTGGATTACCAATAATTTATCAATATATATTATTACTTATATAATTTCCAGGATAAACAAAGGTAAGTCTGAGGAAGAAAGATTCGCAAAGAATCTACGGTCTAAAGAAATTGTTTTAAACAATTTAACCCGTTCGGGGTTCTTTGCAACTCTGTCAACGGGTACTTCTACCGGGTGTTTCATAATTAAGTACCCCATTACTTAAATTAAATAATAATTTCAAGAAAATATTAGTTTAATTCTGTAAAACTTTTTTTAGAGAATCAAAAGTATTGTGTTCAGGTATATGTTTGCTTAATTTAAGAAATTCAAGTTTTCCATTTTAATTTTGATTAGTTTGTTTTCAAGAAACGTTTTCTAGAAAATGAAAATGCTTATTGTCAAATTATGATGAGCTAAATTTAAGTAATTAGAACATTATAATTAAATAAATATTTACTTGACTGGTTTTTCCGTTTTTAAAAAATCCTATTCTCCTGGTTTCAGAAAATCATGTTTTAATTCTTTGAAATTTTTCTTGATTTTTTGTTAATATTTACTAATTAATAATGTTGTATTTGTTAATTAAAATAATTTTAATATTTACTAATATTTAGTAATTATTACTAATGTTAATTTAGTACATTTCCATTTGAGCAATTCAAATTTCTCAGATCAAAGAAATATTTTTTTAAAAATAGAAATCTTTTCTTTTATTTTAATATTTCAATACTTTGGATTAATTAGCTCAATAAATAGTACATCGATTTACTTGCATCAAGAAATTATTTCTTTCAGTGTGTATCTCTCTCTCTCTCTCTCTCTCTCTATATATATATATATATATATATATATATATATATATGTCATCCACATTTCTAAATATATCTCAATTTTTAACATATATTTCGATATATTATTTTCTATAAAATAATTTATTGCCAGTAGATAAATATATTTAGATATATATATAAAAATTTAATTTATTTAAGAATTATTGTTGTTAAGTCAATTACAAAATAATATGTAATTAGGATATTAAGAATTTTAAGTACAACTTCTCATGTACGTTATAAAAACTTTATATAAAATACATTCTCAAAGTTTCAAATATATTAACACAAACAATATTCTATAAAAATTGAAAATCAGTTTACTTATACAGTCAGATGCCCTAGTGATTGTGATCAATGGAAACATAATAATATATATTCTGAGCATATTAAGAAATTTAGAACTTATAAATCTTACACTACTTTTTAAAAACATTATATAAAATATTTTTCTATATTCAGTTATATGTTAAGATAAAATTAGCAGAATAATAATATATGTAATTGTCTTGTAAATTTATTATAGTAAAATAAAGAAATGTTCATATATCAGAAGAATATTAATACCAAAAATATATTTCTAAAATTCTTCGAAATAAAATAACAAAAAATAAATTATACAACACAATAACGTCTTAAAAAATGGTTCTTTCAAACAAATGGCTAAGCTCATTTTGTATGCATTCCTATACAAAACAGCATGTATTGTTTACACAAATATATCTAAACCATCTAAAAAAATAATAATAAATAAATAAGTTTATCGGAAATGCAGCTTCATAAATTAATGAGATTATTGATAATAGCCGAGTTTATAATGGAAGTTTATATACAGGATGAAAGCATATATATATATATATATATATATATATATATATATATATATATTGTACCGAGGTGATTATCTAATAAATTCCCGGTAAAACCAACCGTTAACAAAGATGTAAAAAATCCCAAATAGATTAAATTGTTTTAAAAACAATGTCGGTAGACCGTAGGTTCCTTACTATTATTTTTTCTCGGACTTACCTCTTGTCCTGAATTTATTTATTTTTAACCTATATGAATAATAAATTATATTAATAGATAATTAATGATCCAGGAAAGGACGGGTTAATTATCAGGTACAGGGGGAATATTATGATATTTTCTATTACTAATGAGAAGAAAAAGAAAATTTTTTAATTAAATAGAAAAAGAATTTTTAAGATTTATAAATTATATAAAATTATAATAAATAATATACTACCCCTACCTAATATACACCCGCGCTATATTAACGCACGTTTCCGTTCACACAGGGTGTAAGAGAGAAAAATTTATAAATATGACAGACAGATAAAGCAACAAGAGCGGCACCTTACGCGGAATAAGATGAACTACTACTGAAAGCTACGTTCGCGCTTGATGCTCTTATGACTACTATTCTTTGTTATTTTCTCTCTATCTCTCTCACACTTTATTTCGCTAAACTAATTTTTTACGATAATTAAATAGTTAAACTAATTGCGTTATATTGAATAAAATCAAATAAAAAAGAACCATTATTCAATGAAATCTAAGTAGGTATATATGAATAATATCCACCAACCTTATGAAACAACGCCGAAAATTTTCCATCCAATGTTAATCAAGAAAATTTAATCTTCGAACTCTGTTCAAGATGTTTCTTTTGTCAAAAGAAAACTACCGGCCAGTAGCAAAATCAATATATTTAAAACTCCAAAGATCTCTACTGGCCTATTCTCTCCAGGATAATGTTAGAAATTGATTTATTAGCCCAGGTACCTTGTAAATTGTTAATTTTTATCTACACGATCTGGCACATCGACTTTTTTCAAAACTATATCATGTTATATTCTATTAACAAATTATTCTCCTTCTCTCTCTCTCTTTCACTCTTTCTTTCCCTTTTGCTCTCCTTTTTTTCATCATTAGTATTAGTAATTAACATGTATAGGGTAAGGCAACCTATACATGTTACACCCCCCTCCAAACGTTGCGTATACCACAGTAAAGCAACTCTGCGTTTCCTGGACCTGAACCGCCCTTAAGGAACCAAGGTGTTTTTCTTACGAATATGCGGACGTCACGATTAGGGCACATTTCCTCTTTCATGACACCCTGGTATCCGCAAAAGAAACACCGGTAGTGTCGGCCGTACTGTCCACTAGGGCTTGGACGTAGTACGACCGGAATTCTTCATCTGCGATTTCAACCGGTTTCTTCTTATTTTTCGAAACCCCAGGTCGGGCATTATCTCTGCACGAATTACCCGACGGACTCCTTCTGCCGCGACCGGCAAGGCCACTCGTGGTACACCTTGGTATCCTACCACCATGATTCCCTCCGGGTTGTGAAGCTGCTCTTGAACGCAATCGCTCATCCCCGGTTAACTCCGCGGAATCCCGAAGGAAAGAGCGGATACCCTTCTCCAACCAGCGCGCCTCTTCACTGGTACGCAGGAGCATATATGATATGCATATATGATATTGACATGCACTCGCTCTGTCTTAGCCTTGGCGGCCTTTCAGCGTACAAGTTCTGCCGTAAGTTTCGTCCATCAGGTTATCCATCTGAAACAAATAAAAGAAGGACGAACTATATTAATAGGAAGGGGAGAAATATTTTTCCTTCCGCGGCCTCCCATGCGGTCTTCGTTCTGTAGGGTCTTTTCGATGAGAAGACGTCATATCTTGAGACAAAGACCGCTCCACCGTAATTCTATTTTTGCGCGGACGAGTTCGGTTTAGAAACTTCACCCGATGGTGAAGCTTCTCACATAACAGGTGGGTCGTTCTTCACCAGGTCGCGATCCAACGGCGGTTGTATATCAATCTCTTCTTCTAGTTCCAGCGGTGATTGTGGTAAAACCTCATCCTCTGGTTCCAGCGTAGTAGTGGTCTTAAAGAGATCGTTTTCCTTGGGTTGGACGTACGGTTTGAGTTGTTCAACATGAACTAATTGTTCAATTCGTCCGTCACAACCTTCCAGTTCATACGTGTTAGTCCCTTTCTTTTGTATGATAACAAAAGGAACTACGTATTTAGGGGCTAATTTGGACATTACTTCTTGATCTATTGAGGATAAGGCACGATTTTTCTTCCATATCAGATTATCCAACTGATATGAAGAAGGACGTCGCCTGGCGTTATAATAATCTACTTGGCGACGTTGCTGTCCTTGAGATCGCGTCTTAGCGACCTCTTGGAGCTCTCTTAACTTACTCATTTTCGCTAGCCGGGAACTCTATCTTTCTTTTTGTTGAGTTTTCGCCGTAGCCTGATCTTGGCTGCGGCGGAGAGTTCCTGGCAGAGTCAGCTCTCGTCCGAAATTCAATAGAGTCGGAGAGTATTCCGTGGAACTCTGTGGCGTCGTGTTTAGCGGGAAATTTAACTCAACGAATTTCTCGTCCCACATATTATGGGACCTTTCTACGAACCCCACAATGCTGGTTTTTAACGTCCTGTTGACCCGCTCCACAGGATTAGCCTGCGGATGGTGCAGTTGAGTAAGGGTATGAAGTATACTCGCTTCTACTATGTATTCATCAATCATACGATTATAAAATTCGGTAACATTATCCGACAGGAAGACCGCTCGCGGGTGGTCTTTCGCTCACCTTAGACTGCTCGCATATAGGACAGTTTTCACATATTCTTTAACCGTCTTATAAAATCCAGGTCAGTAATACTATTTGCTGACTCCACTGAAAGTTTTCTCATGTCCTGAATATCCGGCTGTAGGATTATCGTGACATTCTTTAAGAGTATCACGATGTTCCTTAGGAACAATGATCTTCCAAACGTCATCATCGTCCATGATGACTTCGAGGATTTCATCTGGGCGCTAACAGTATAATTGTCCCCTGAATATTTTCCATTTCAGATAATCGTTGGGACGATCTTCGACGATCTTAAACCATTGTAGATACCATTCATCCTTGGCGTCTCTTGCTCAGGTCACAGTTGAGCAAGATAGATCGTCTCCCTCGGACATCCTATAAAGAGAGTCTGGCACGTTGTTCAACGTCCGTTTACGATGCTTTACATCGAAACTTTGCCCTTGCAATCTTAGAGCCCATCGTGCGAGTCTGCCAGTTGGGTTCTGCATCGTACAAATCCACCTTAAACTGCTGTGGTTCGTAACAACACGGAAATGATATCTGTCTATATAAGGACGGAACTTATATCGATTGCCCATATGACAGCGCATATGAGAGTGCTCTACTCGCGAACTCCAATACCCGTTCTTGTCCGTCGACTTCTTGCATAAAGACCACTCCTATACGAGTATCACGAGTATCTGTTTGCACGATAAACTAGATATCAAAGGACGGTCTATGCAGGACGGGTGCCGAAGCGATCATTTATTTGATCTTGTCGAAAGAGGGTTGTTGTTCCTCGGTCCACTCATAACGACAGTCCTTTCTAGTTACACGTGTGAGTGGTTCCGCAATGGTAGCAAAATCTTTTAGGAATTTTCCATACCAAGATGTTATCCAAAGGCAACGTCTAAGTTGCTTCGGGTTTCTCGATTCCGTGTAACGCATCACTGGTTCGATCTTCTCGGGATCGGGTCGGAATTTCTCACGATTCACGAGAACATCTAAATATTTGACTGCGGTGTGTCCGAAGACTCTCTTTTCTCGATTTATCGTGAGTCCAGCTTCATGTACTGGAGCAAGAACACGACGTATCCAATCTAAGTGTTCTTCGAATGACTTTGTGGCGATGATAATATCGTTAAGATATGAAAAGGCATTCGGCTCGAGGTCTGCTCCGATAATTCGGTCTATAAGTCGTTGGAACGATGCTCCAGCATTAGATAGACCGAAGGGCATCCTGTTAAACTGGAACAATCCGATTCCAGGTACCATAAATACCGTTATCAGTTTGGATTCTGGATGAAGTGGTATTTGATGGAACGCACTACTCAGATCTAAGGTAGAAATATATCTAGATGATTGAAGCTTACTTAGAATCTCGTCCATGTTAGGCAAAGGGTATACATCAGGTTTCGAAACTAAATATAACTTTTCGAAAGTCGATGCAAAATCTATATTTCCCGTTGTTTTTACGTAACATTACCACTGGGCTTGACCAACCACTTGTAGATGATTCGACTATTCCAGTCTCCAGCATTTCTTGAGACTGCATCTCAGAAAAACAACTTGAGAATGCATCTCTTCTTGTATTTTTATAGAGACTGGATATGCCTTTTGACGTATATGGCGAGTATTCCCTAATATAATCCTTTCGATGAACGATTTCTTGTCTGACTCGTGCTTAAGAAAAACACGACCCGGGTCTTCATCATTTTATCAAAAACTTACAAAATAGCAATAATACTTTAAAAAAAATCCTTTTAGTTTAAATTATTATTAAGCATTTATCTGAATTGTAGATGCCATAAGATGAATGATAATTTGACGGTTTTCTCCTCCATCCTTTGAATCGAAAATAATTTTAAAATCGCGATTTTGTTGAGCTGTATTAGTTATTGTTATACTTCCACATTCACTGCATTTACTCATTCCACTTGCCATGGAATACATTGATAATTCTGAAGATGTATTTTTTACTATTATTTATTGAATACTTTCTGAAGGTAAGAAAAAATAAAAAAATGATTTTCTTTATCAAATACAAAAATACCATATACTTATACATTGTAAAAATTCAAATACTATCGTTATACTTATTCAATTCTCAAATAATGACATATAAATAGTCTCTTACGTGTAGAAATGCATTATGTGTGCGTATGGATATGTGCGCGTGTGTATATTTATACGTATATGGGCGCATGTGTGTAATTGTATAATGCCTTTGCTAAATATGCAGGAAGAAATAGGCGATACATAGTAAGAAAGGGGGATTTTGTTTATGTTTGTAGTCGAAAGAGGATGACCATGAGGCTTCAAGAAATTTGGATGTGGAGTGACGGTATATATCGTCGCGAGCGTCTGTCGAGTGAGGTACCTCAATTAAGTTGCGTAGTAAACGATTTAGTCAAATTCTGCTTATTTATTAAGGCAGTATTCTACTTTAGACCCTCGAAAAAAACGCTAGTTTTCCAAAATTTTTCTGAGAATGCTATTGAAGATATGGATGTAGGATTCGAAATGCTTAATAAATATACTCTTAAAGTACATAAAAAAATTTTTTTTATTTATTTTATACATTTTTTATTCATGTAAAGTATGGTCAAAGCCAAAACCTCAAAAAGTAGGTAACGTTGTCATGGTTGTAAACTCTTGCCAACGGATAGTCTGAAACAAAAAAAATCAAATAGTTTTATGTTCAGACTAGAATATTTTATGTACGTGCAAAATCAACAAAATGGCGCCTAAAATACGAAAGAAAAAAAATTGCTTTTTTCGGTCTTTTTTGCAATAAAAATATAGTTAGCATTAAAATTTTAAGTTGATTTTAGTTAGGACGATTGATACAAATATATAGAATATGTATCCAAAATGTCACAAGGATCGGTTCAATAGTTTTTTAGTTTTCACAACCACGGTACTTCAAAACGCTGTTTTGAGAAAAATGCGTTTAAAGTTTTGTAAGTCAAAAATTGTAGAAAAAATTATCTTACGTTCAATCAGCGATGCCTGGGCCATACAATATGCCTTCAAATTATTCCAGGCGAGTATTTTCATCTAATTTAGCCTGCTTTTTTGAGTTCTGCTCTCCTTAGAAGCCTCAATCGAGCGGCGATTCTCTCGAACGATGCACTGTTGGTCGCGCATTTTGGCGAACTGCATGGCGGTTTGGCCGATTTTCAGGCCCATAATTGCCATTATTTTCAAAAGTTGGCTGAACCCATCATTAAAAATGCAGGCAGCAGTGAGGCATGCAATTTTAACGATTTTTTTTCCTTTGTAGACATGCTTCGGTGCCATAGCCCAAACTGCTGAGTTGAAACACTTATTGTTATCTTTAGTTCGTCTGCTCAAACATCTCTCCAGCAATTCCGTTTTTGTTAGATCTTCGTAGATCGGTTTCAGCATCTCTTGTACGTCACTAGCAAGAGCAGGACGATGTTTATAATTTTTTCAAGCGTTGTTTGCTTCGACCTTCTTATACTTGCACCAGCTGTCTGAACAGTACGTATGCTGTGGTTTGGACTCTGCTGAGATTTTGTGGTAACAGCCGGCCCAGATCTCATTTCGCATGCCTTCTACTGAAGTTGAATTCCTTTCAATTGCAAGACTGTAGTTTTTACATAACTCCTTCATTAATTTGATACTTAGATCAGCAGTCTTCACTTTTTTAATCATGATTTTTGGTTTCTTAACAACTTTCTTCGAAATACAGAAGCAAAATTATAAAGGTAAGGTAATATTGAGAAGCAAAGGTATATATTTTGATAAAAATATATATAGGTGTAACGATTTACAATAGGGAAACAGTTGCTGCAGCGAACAAGGCCAGGTAGATGGCTTATCCGGTGCACGCGCTGGGCGGGTCGGAATAGCGCGCTCAGGTAAATGCGTTCGAAAGGTGAAAAAGTATAGTCAGATTACCTACATCTTTCTAAAATTTTAAGCTAACATTCTGGAATATATTTATCTTCGAAAAATGTAAAAAAAACATTTTTTTTTCAAAGTTTAGAATACTGCCTTAAAGTTTTAGTTCCATTTTGCTTGTGGATTTGTACATCAGGCGAGTATTGCTTTGCCCTGAAGTATACCTAGCCCTAAGCGGCTCTGGTGGTAGTGTCGTTTCGAGCGGCTAATCGTCTGGATCTGGACATCTGTTCGGAGCACCGCCCTGTCTCCTCGCTGATAGGCCCCTGTCGTCTCGAGAGAGACTCCGATCTCCAAGTGGGAATCTACTTCAGGGTACGAGGCCGTAACACGACAGAATTTGAAGCTTGCACATAAAACCCAGTTAAATTTATTAAGACTCATATGCGAAGATGAATTTGTTAAGACTCATATGCGTTCATTCTGCGAAGTCGTTCAAAAATAGTGCCATCACTTCGCAGAGATAGCTGATGAAGGTATTCATCGACTTCCTTTCTCACTAGATATAAACACCACTGGTCAACCCGAGTCGACGGTGTTTTAGAGGAGAGAGAGGTCGATCTTTTGGTCATCGTGTAAAAATAAGGTTCCTAACTACAGTGAACAATTTGGAGGATATCTCAAATGTGTTTTTATAGAGAGGGGCCTACTAAAAAACCGGTGCTCCTTATAATCTAAAAAAAATAAGAATAAAATACAAAATATTCCTAACACACTTTGAATTCCTCAGTGTCCGTGAGGTGACATAATCTGGGGAAATTTTTTTCATGACTTTACTGCCTTATATTGCATGTCTGGGGTATTTTCCTAGGATTTAATTTTATTGTATTTGGCTATTATTTATAGGAATTGATGTCTCGGACCCTTGAGAGGTATTAATTTCTGCTATTTCCTAATATTATTAATCTGATAAAAAAATCAACAAAATAGATAAGAAATAAATAAAATTAAAAAAAAACAATAAAATAATAAAAAAAAATATTTTAAGCCCAGGGAAAAACAACGTTTAACACTACTGCCTATTCCACTTTTGCAAGATGGAAATAGGCTCAGAGCCCGCGGAAGAGTTTCAAAAAAATTTTTAAACTATTTTTAAAATAATTATCTAGGTAATTACTGTTATTCCCCAAGCTTTCAGTAGTAGGTCACATCAAGCACACTTTACCCTGAGTATCCTGTGTGAAGGAATTTTCAGATACGCTAACGCTAATACGTTTATTTATAAAATTTACGGGTACATCTAGTCATTATCGACTCAATGTGGTAAGGAGTGTAGACCTTGTATATGACCTGATATCATAAAAGATAAAAAAATTTTTATCTTTTAACCACGCTCTTAAAGGCAGTCCGAGAAAAGTGGGAAAAACATCTAAATTTTCTTTCTTATTAATTATAAAAAAAGAAAAATTTCCATAAAAATACAAAAAAAAATGTTTCCCTCGTGGGCTCTAAATTGGCGTATACGCCAAGTGCTTTTAACGAAAAAAAAGAATAAGAAAGAGAGAAAAGAGAAAAAAACAAATTCCTCTAGAATGTCTAAAGCACGTTGGGCGCCATTTCTGTAACAAGGTGCTTATCTAATAAATGCCCGGTAAAAACAACCATTAACAGAGGTGTAAAGAACCCCAAACGTATTAAATTGTTTTAAAATCAATTTCAGTAGACCGTAGATTCTTTACTATTATTTTTCCTCGGAGTTACCTCTTATCCTGAAATTTATTTATGTTTAACCTATATTAATAATAAATTATATTAATAGATAATTAATGATCCAGCAAAAGACGGGTGAATTATCAGGTACAGGGGAAATATTATGATATTTGCTATTAATAATAAAAAGAAAATCTATTTAGTTGAATAGAAAAAGAAATTTTAAGATTTATTTAATTATATTTACCTAGTAGTGCTCTCGTACCTATTAGGTATGATCCGATCGATTCGATAGGACCGTGTGTCCTCTCCCGAAGCTCCTCTTCCAATTTTAACGTATAATCAATAGGTCTCAATTGCTGTCGAAGCATCGTCTTCAGGTGCTCTAAAGTGTGCCTGTAGATTGGTCTCGCCCATATGCGAGCAGACCCGTATAAGATACCTGGTATTAATTTCAATATGTCTTCTGCCGGGATGTTGAGACTTTCGCAGGTCTCTTCTAACCTCTCTATAAATTCCTCCACATCCTCTTGAGGCATTCCGAAATACTTCACATTTCACTATCTTAACAGCTGTCCTGTTCGTGTCTTTTTGAGATACGTGCTATCATATGACCTGCTCTATTTTCCAGCTCTGTAGATGTGGGATTTCATTTGACGAGGGCGGTGGTGGTGTTGCTGGACCTTCTGCTGGTACGGTAGTTGGCTTTTACTGCAACTGCTGCATATTTGCAGCATACTGTCTCATCCATACGTTACGGGGATCGTTCCATGGTCCAGGTAGCTTATACCATGGATTTACCATGCGTGCAGGCATTGTCTCCGCGCCGTGCAGGTTTGTACTATGGGCCGGTGGTGATGGCCATGGGCCTATATTATAACCTCCAAATGGGGTGTTTATGGGAAAAGCCCATGGTAGTGTTAGTTTGCTTGCACGAGGTTGGGGGCTCTGCTAAACGGCCGCATTCCGTGTATCTATATCAACAGCTGTTGCTTTATTAACTTTTTTCTCATCTGCCGAGTTCAGCTCCGTGGAATTTAATATTTCTGATATTTCCGAAATATCCGGATGAATCTCGTCGTTCATTCCATTCCACTCAGCAGTGCTCTTTCCAAAAAGTCGTCGTAGCTCAAATCTGACCAGCCTGTTTTGAAGAGCCTCGATGTTATCATTAGTTTTGATATTGTATTGTCTCGCTTCTTGTGTTAGTTTTTCAGGCGTCATTTCTGTGAAGACACTATTTAACCTTTTTTCTTCGTCGGCTAGTGCCTGGCTTGTTGATGGCTTTGCTTCCATTTTACTCAAGTATATATGACATTGATAAAAAATTTTTTTTTTTATATATTACTTAGGTATTATTTATATAATTATATATATCTAGTTTATATATAATTTATTGTATAATTATAGATTAAAATCTTGTTTTTATAACTTATTGTTGTATTCGCTAATATACACGTCTATTTTAAAATTTATAGGTTCGATAAAAATATCTACCTATACTTAGACTTATTTTCGCTTATAATTATCAGTCTTTTTTTATATAGTGGTTAGCTTATTAAATTAAAGATTAAAAATTCTTAAATTATTAGCTTATTCTATTAAAATATTGTATTGTTAATCCTTACTCTTTTTTTTTTCTTTTCAAACTGATTTTATTTTATTTACTTCTGTATTTCTATTTTTGAACCAAAAGTATCCTAAAATTATCGTTGTGTCAGGTAAGTATTTACTTTGTCTTTCTCTCTCTTTTTTTTCTTCTATTGATTATTACTATATATTACTTGATAATATTTATAATGATGTTATTATATTTATTATGCAGGTACTATTGTAGTAAGGAATTGCAAAAGTTGTTAATTTTTTGTTGCTGATGAAAGAAAATAATTATTTTCAGTGACCTGAAGCGATAGAAAGAGAAAAAAATATTAGAAAAATTTTCAAAAAAAACGTTGAGGTTGAAATAATTTAATTCAGCATCCTTTTTGTGTTTCTATAAAATCACAGAAAGCTTCAAAAAAACAAATTTATTTTTTTTGAATATTTATGCAAAAAAATTATTTATTTTTTATGAATTTTTTGTTATTAAATGAATGAGTTTTATGTCCTCGTTAACCTTTTTGACTTGTTATTTTAAATGTGAAATCTATTGTCGAATTCTTTTTCTAAGTTGCATGTTATTTATTGATTTATTAATTTATTATTATAAATTATTTAAGTTGTTTGTATTTTATCTAGTCTTTATTGCTTTTACGTTACCTGATTTTGCTCATGCTTCAATAATTTCCTTGCCTTTATATTTTGGCGCTGGTTATGTATAGTTAATTATCAAATTATTTATTATTTTATCATCTGTTAACTATTTATTTAATAATTGTAGCTTGGCTACTACGCTGGACAATCTCTAGCGTTCCTCATTAGCAGAAAGAAAGAACTTGGAAGTTTGATTGATTTTTTTTATATATTGCATAAAAACTGTGTTTATTAATAGTAAATTTATTTATATTGTTAATGGTTGTTATCCTAATTTTAAATTTGCCATATACCTCTCCTATGACCTCATACTGTTAGAATTTTTCAATCTTGTGCAACGTATCTTATTTTCATTCACATCTATATATATATATGCAAACTTAGCACATGAGTTACCTATCAATTCCAATATTGTTTAGTTATTTAACTATTGCTTTATTTGTAGAGAGAAATTCTATAAATAGCTTACCGTCCATTTTTATTGTTGTTGTTTCAGTTTTGTGTAATAAATGAATTGTTTATTTTCTTATGTATTATGAATTTATTGATGTTATTGTTGCCTGATGTTCTTAACAATTTTTTGTCATCACCTCTATATTAAAATCTTACCTTATAATAAAATGCATTTGAACACATACATGTTCTGTTCATGACAGCTATGCTGATCTCATGCTGTGAAATTGTTGTTATTTATCAATTATCTGTTAATTTTCAGTTCCTTGTTGCATTTATTATAATATCTATTATAAAAATACTTTCCAGTATAAAAAACGGTATTTAGAACCAGTTCAGTCTGGTAGCACTCTATAAGGCACAGGGACCCTCGTATGGTATAAAATACTCTGAAAGTATTTTTATCAAAGTCGGTAATTATTTATAAATAATTCCCAACTTAATTACCACCATTGATGTGGTTCATACGAGTCTACTACACTTTGCTGGGCCAGAAAAGTCCTTTTTCTTCCCACACTTTTTATGTTTTTAATTTATTATCTATATGTACTACACTTAACATATAGGTTATACGTGTAGTGCCTTATATAGCAGACAAGTATTAGTTAAATTTATTTTCAATAAATATAACTGAATATTACGTCGAATAGACATGTACTCGCTGGAACATATGCTGGGTATTGTTGAATTGCACAGGAATAGCTTGCACAATGCACATACAAACAGGCACTTATAACACCTTTATCACATATAAAAACAAATAAATATAACATTTATCGATTCTACTTGTCGTGATAATTATTCTCCTGCCTCTCAGGCTGCCAATTAGTAAAAGAAAGTAGGTTTCGTGCAGAAAGCTTGATTGCTAATCAATATACATATTGCTCGTCGAGGGCCTGTTTATACTAACAGGTTTTTCCTATTGACAACTATAAATTATTGCCAAATCCTTTTTGCTTTGTGCTTCCCTGATGCCAGTTGTTCTCCTGAATGACATACATGTCTTAGATTTGAAAAATGTGCATTCATTTCTCTTTTGAATACTCACCTAAAAACCTTCAATGTGCACCTGTATAGCAGCTGTCATTTGCCGTTGTTCAGCTGATCACAGCTAGTGTGAGAAAGGAACGATGCTTTTCAGACTGCTTTTATGGGGATGGCTCGAGAGAATACAAAAGGGTGTTTGTCACTAACTTCTAAAGCTAGTGAGCTGGACGACAAGGGAAAAGGGCCACAAGTACATCATTCAGGACAATTTTTTTTTAAGAAATACAGATATATAAAATTTAATGAAAATAATATGATGAAAATATATTATTAGTAGAATGTTATTATTAAATAGATAAATAAAATACGAAATATAAAAATAAACAAAATAAGTCAATGAAAATTTATAATAATAAAAATAATACATATATGGACATATACAAACTATGTATATGAAGAGAAATTTTATTATATATAGTGATAATAACATATATAATGATAACAAACATATATAACATAACGGTAATGTGTGGATACAATGGGGCTAATTGGTATTAAACTAATTATACGATTTTCATAAACGAATTAGTAACAGAAGGTAGCATCTATTTTTGCGAGGGAGGGGGCAAATTCCTACATGAATCTACTGTCTGCTGTGCGCAGTGGTGCTACTGCGCATTCTCGTGCGCAGCTCCTCAACATAGCCGCGCTTCGCACTTCTTGCCACGTATTTTCCTTCTATTTCCACTTTTCACTGGCCGGAACTCCTAAACTCACATGAAAAAAAACTGCGTGGAACGGTATTTTGCATTCGTACATTATCCGCGTGTATTTTAGCGCGGTCGCGCGGGGCGATATATAGCCGTCCGTAAGTCTGTCTTGCCGCGACATATCATTTATTTCCGCGGGCCACACTGTATGGGCGCCTTTTGTGACCGTGTACTTACGCACAGGTTACCGAGTACTTACGTGTTATTCACTAGCAGCGTGCCGGCTGCGTTGGATTAGGAACGAGCGAATTCGGGAACGGGATTCGGGAAAATGAACGCGATGCAAACTTGTAAATCTAACAATCATTTATTCCTTCGTTCTCGCTTCACAGCAAATCTACGGCCTAATTTCACAACGCCGATAATAACAATAATCAATATAAATTATTACAGCGCGCGGCGACGACATGCTAGATCGGGAGCGGATTCCGTTGGTGCGGGGAAATATCAGCGGCAGGGAGTGGAAAGGAGGAAAAGAGGCGACGCGTACAATCTAACTCACGGAGACGCGGAGCGGCCGTACAAACATGGCGCGCTTAGTCGCGGGGACGCGCACTCTTTCAATTATAATAAATACATAACGGTACTTGCCGAGACAGAGCTCCGCTGTAGCTTCCTCACGTGCCGAACTTCTTTCTGGGTTGCTTCTCTTTTTCTTCCTTCCTTCCTTCCTTCTCTCTCTTTCTCGATAACTTCCTTCCTTCCTTCTTTCCTTCTCCGCATATTCTCGTAGTACGGGGGCGATCGTGCAGCGATCGGGCAGCTCCGGTATATCACTAGGATAGCGAGGTGAATTGGCCGAATCACCGGAAAGCTGGTGGACATTGGTGGAAAATCGGAGTCGAGATAGAGGTACTAGTTTTGGTGAAGCACTCTCTTTTCGACCTCGTCCTTCGGTAGCTAAGCAGGGAAGACCTTCTTCTCTTCACGTTGCCTCCTTCTTCGTGACGGTCACGCACTCCCGCGGCTCGCGCTTCGCGCATGTGAACTATCGCGCGCGGACAGTCAGTTTTCACCGAGGACCGGCAATTTGGCCGGTTACAATATATATATATATATATATATATATATATATATATATATATATATATATATATATATATATATATATATATATAGAAAATAAAATGTACGTGTGTATGTATGTTCTCTATAGACGCTGAAACAAGTGCACCGATCGCCTTCAAATTTTAACCACATATTCTACACAGTCAGGATTGGATAATAGATTATTTTTTTGCCAATTCAAAAAAAATGACAAAAAAATAGCTACTTTATTACAATCTCAAGAAAGTTTATATATATATATATATATATATATATATATATATATATATGTGTGTGAGTGTGTGTATGTGTAGACTGCTAAGCTAAGCCCCATAGAATGTGTCAATGTCTGCGCAGGGACAGGTCAGAAAGAGTGTGAGAGAGGGAAGCTGAGGTATCGGGTGAACATGCTGTATACAAGTCCCATTCGTATCAGGTAATCCAATGCCTGTTAAACTTTTGGGGTTTTCTCCAGTTTTCTTCTCTTTCTCTCTCTCTCTCTCTCTCTCTCTCTCTCTCTCTCTCTCTCTCTCTCTCACTGTGTCCTATATATAAGATTGGTATATGTCAAATATGATTATACCTATAGCATGCTCCAAAAATATGAAAAACAATCAAAAAATTTTTGAAAAAAGTTTAATCTACAATTAGCAGATATTTCTAGATCTATTCAATTTGTAAATACAAATAAATTGCTGATAATGATCATTATTATTATCTCAATGTTAAGTTAATTTTATCAGAGCGATTTTGTTCCAATATAATTGTTTTTGTTAAAAAAAATTACAAATTAAATATAATACATTAAATATTTTAATTATGAAAGACGACAATACAAAGTCAGCGGTTCAAAATATATGAATATAGAATTATAGCAATTAGATCTTCAAATATACATTTTTTTGTTCTAAATAATTTAACGATAGAAGATATTTAATTATACACTTCAAACAAAGAAAGCGTTCAATTAATTCTGTTTCTGTTAAGGTGTACATTAGTGAAAAGTGCAGGATTTTTAGGACATATTCTCAAACATAATAAGCATTATGTTGAAAGATCTGATGGTGTCATCTAATTTCTTTTTATAATTTTCAATTAATAGAGAAATTGATCGATTGTGTTAGATTTAGTTTCTTTGCAGATTTTCTTTAATTTAAAATTTAGTCCACTTAAATATATACTTTTTAAATTAAACAAATGGTTTATACATTTTACATTAGTAGACCATTTATTGAACCTATGTAATTTATATATTTAAAATACTGAAATGTTTATTTAAATACAGTAAATATTTTTTGAAGTATGAAAAATAAAATTTTGTTTTCAGATATTTGGTTCTTAATTTGAAAAATATTTATTTGCTTTAAAGAAATATTTAAAAAAAAATTTATTTTTCTATCATTCAAACAAAATATAAAATTGAACTATAGTATCTTAGCTGATTAGACCGTCATTTTCATAATCTACAACTATGTAAACGTATGATATATATTATATTACAATAAAGAATAATTATATTTATATTTTTTTTCTTATGTAATATATAATATATATAAATATACACACAATATTATATTCGTATTGTAGGCAGCGCAACGCAACTTAATTTGAAACGCAAAATCTCTGCCGTTCAAACTTTATATACATATAATTATAAAGATGAAGAATCACTTTAAAAATGTAGTAACCGACAGAGTCATATGTTAATATGTGAATTACGATGAAAACCCTGGATACACCTAGCGAAAAAATTTTGGAAACATATATATTTTTTTTTATTTCTTACTAATCAGATATCAAAATTAATAATATACTTATGAAATGAAATTTAATGCTTTTAAAAAAATGAAATTGATTTAAGCAATTTAAATAAATTCTGTTTAGATAATTAATAATATTTTTTTAAATTAAAAAAAATCGTTTCAACTAAATCAGTTAATACATTTAAATATACGTTTTTTATAATGAGAAACAGTTGTTTATATTAAACAAATTTTTCGTTCTTTCAATTTGAAGAAATATATTTATTTAAAATTATTAAATTTTGTTTTAGTGTACTTAATTTTACAAAAAGTATTTCAAACAAAATTTGTAAATCTTATCGAAATACATTTTTTGTACTATGCGCTGAATTTCTATAACCAGCATTTCTCAAAAAAAAATGTATTCGAATGTATCTATATTTCGTATAAACGTAGAATTGTTCTGGGGATCCCCAGACGGAAATACAGAAAGATAAATTCAGCAAACTATGATTTTTATGGAGTTTTCGTGTAAATACATATTTAATTTTCGTGTAAATACATATTTAATTTTGATCTAACATTATTATGATACTAATAATCCGCGCTCCAAAAAACATAAGTATATAAATTTTCAAAAAAATAGTGACAGAACTTATGCAATACAGTCGCACCACTGCCGGTGCTTCAGAGGGACCCTAAGATTAAATTTTTGATTATTTTTCGAGAAATATTCTCAGAGGATAAAATGATCTATAGGAATATAGATTTATAGATAGAGAATTGTTTACATAGATATTATTTAACTGTTCAATAAGTCGGTTACATTACTATTTTGAGTAAAGCCGAGACGGCAGATGCTTATATATATAGTAAAAGTTAAAAAATTGTACAGAATTTTTTTCAATGTGAATCAAAAAAAGGGTGTCCAACTTCTTGTGACGAAAGTCACAAGGCATCGCGCCAATTTGTCCAGAGACAGAAAAACGACGCGCGCGCCATCCCACGAAGAGGAAAACCTTAAGGGGCTCGCGCGGACCATCGCACTTTGTGCTCGACACTGTCTCCTATCCCCTTAACTCCCTGCTCCACGGGTCACGTATAGCCGTCTGCTGATGGGATGGCGAGGTTAGGTCCTAATCTATGCCACTACACGGACTGAGTGGCGAGATGCACTCACACAATAAAAAAATTGATATAATAAATAAGAGATTGAAGTAAAGATAAATATATAAATAATAAGGGACAAATATGAATAATTATAAAATAAAGAGGATAATGATAATAATGAATGATGATAAGATAAAGAGAAAAAATAAGGAATGAAAAGGACAAAGTGAATGTAAAGGTAATATAATAAATAAGAGATTGAAGTAAAGATAAAATACATAAATAATAAAGGACAAAAATATGAATAGTGATAATAATGAATAGTGATAGAATAAAAATAAATTAGTGAATGGAAAAAGACAGTGAAGTAAAGTTAAAATAATAAATAAGAAAGTGAAGTAAAGGTAAAGATATGAATAATGATAAATCTAAGATAAGATAATGAATGAGAAAGACAAAGTGAAGAAAAATAAATAATACAGTATAAGTGAAATAATAATAACTATAACAAAAATATATATATAATACATACTGTTAAAGGACAAAGAATCCTGTAAACAAACGTTAAGTAAATTGAATTCTGTTAATGTAATAATAACAAGAAATCTAAATTATCAATAAGAAATTAAAGAAAGAAAGGAGATCTAAACCTAGTAAAAACAAAGAACAATAAATCCAGAAAGGCTAGTTCATATGATATTCAATAATTATAATTAATGATGAAAAAAAAAAACTTTGGCAAGTAATACTATAAATAGTTCGTAAATAAAATCATGACGTTGGAAGGGAAGCTACGGATAGATTCGAAGAGATTCAAGAAAATAGTGATTATCGAGGGAAACACACATAATGAAATTTTTTTTGTATCTGACACTACAACTATGAATAAGTTGAGAGAGCTCTGAACAGGAACTGTAGACACTAAGGAACCATGAATAAAAAAACTGAAGGAAAAATGATGCAGAAGAAATTTCCTTTTTTGTTGTATAGGTTATATTTAAATATTAGTATAAAAAATAAAAAAGAAAGGCAAATATTTTTTTTGTGTAGAGTTATTTTAGTATAATAAATTGAATTACAAAATTTAGTATGTAAGACTGTATGTGAATTTTTGATTGTATCAGAAGGTATATTAGTATGTAAGAGTTCTTAGAAAAAAATTTTGTTAGGTTATTGGAATCATTATGAGTACAAAAGGAAAAGATTTTTTTTAAGCTAAGCGCTCTGCATACGAATAGTTAAGTTCGTATGCAGAGATTTAATGAAGCTCACATAACGTATTTTCTTTTGTAAACGTAAGTTGAATGATGCGAACAAATTTATGTAAACGCGGTTACTAGTGCAACAAGTCTAATATTATCCCTTTAAACATTATCAATTATTCAAATCTTAATACATGGAATCAGTAGTATATTAATTTCATTATTTAATCTTCCAGAGTGATTTAAGAAAAAAAACTGAGAAATCTTAATAGTCGCGAATTGATCATCTACTTCAAGTTTCATTTTTTTTTTTGTTTTCCGTTGTTACACTAACTTTGAAATCATTTTTATATAAAAAAATGTATGTTAGGCTAAATGTAAAAATTGGTATCAAGTAAAAAATTACACTTTATTACTTACATATGTCACCAAAAAATTTGTTGTAAAAAAAAAAAAAATCCGCTGAGAAAGATAATTGATAAAATTATATTAAGCAATTATAAGAAATTATTGGCAATCTGTGCATTGGAATTTTCATGTATGAATCTTAATGAAGATAATTACGGAGAGCAGCACTCTTGTCTACAAGTGTAGAAACGTGAGATAATTGGTACTATACTTATGCTGTGCAGATGAAATATAGCAAGGTAAATTTAAACATTATTAACCTTTATGAATTGAAACTTTTTTTATTAACGAAATGAGATGGAAATCTTTGTATGTAAAATTCTTATTATTTTAAAAAAAATTATTAAAATTAAATTAAATTGATATCTATCTCATGAGAATTTATTATCTAAGAAAATTTCTTTTTGTCTCGGTATAGGTCTGCTGTAAGAGTTTGAAATAAGTCCATACAGATTTTTATTTAAAATTAAATAAATAAACTTAGACTAACTCATACAAAGAGGTTTATCTGTTAAATTTGTTGATTCCCCTCTTACTTATTTGATTTTTTTTTTGAGATTCTTTTTTTCATTTATTATCTTGATGGAGGGCATCGAGGACTGTTCCATCTTCAATATTAAATTGTAAATTCCCAAGAGATTCTTCTAAATTTTAAATTACTTAATGCAAATAGTTTACACCTTAACTGGAAATTTAACATAGAAGTGACTGAAACTTATTAAAACTTATCAATGCTTTATTATATTTATTTGTCGTTGTATATGAAACATATGCATATCCATAAACATTGTATTTATATTTAACTTTCCACATATTGCAAAGCAGCATTAAAGTTTATACTTAGTAGGCTAACTCAAGGAAGCACTAATACATCCAATTACAGTATTATATAGTAAATAATTGCACCTTACTCATGGATTTTCTCTTGTTTGACAAGAGTACAAACTTTCTATTATTATGCAAAGAGTATTTCAGTTAACTTCATTATTGAAAATTTCCTTTAAAGAAATGAGATTATTAATATGATATTTTTGCAGACTTGATTAGATTAATTTTTTTTGATTAAGTAAGTTATAGTATACGGAAAACGTAGCTAAGAAATAGCATCCTCAATGGCTATTTCGGGGATACGTTTTACCCAAATGAATTTGCACCATACCAAAAGCGTCTCGACGATTTTAACGAGAAGCATGGGGAAAGTGCATACACACATAGCCCTAATACAGGAACCCTGGATTTGGAGGGAACGTATTAGGGGTATTAACGCGAAAGGGGAACTTTTTGTAGGGTCCAGAGATGGAAACGCGAGAGCTTGCATTTTCATCAAGGGAATTAATGGTTTTTTGTTGCAGGAGCTGAGCTGCAGTGACTTCATCAACATCAGGATAGAAATCGAGAACAAAGGCCGACATGTGCGAAGTATCATAGTTTGCTCAGTCTACCTTGCACACGATGAGGATATCGTGTATGAACCTATCTCCAGTATGAGAAAGGCGGTTGAGTTCAGCAGACGCTCGAATCTGGACATGATCATTGGCTATGACGCTAATGCACATCATGTGACATGGGGTAGCACCGACATCAATGCCAGAGGGGAGGCCCTGCTGGAGTATTTAATCGGAAGTCATTTGGATATAGTCAACCGAGGAAATGAACCTACTTTTATAACAGCTAACAGAAATCAGGTCCTCGACCTCACTGTAGCATCTGTTAAAGCGAGGAGTATTATACATGGATGGAAGGTGGAAAAAGAACCATCCATGTCGGACCATAGGACCATAACATTCCATTTGGAATGTCTTAGCACAAGAATGGAACCGAGGAGAAAACCAATAGATACAGATTGGGAACTATTTAAGGATGAACTTCGTGAAAGCATTGCTCATCCTAAAGGAGAATATGGCACTGAGTTTCAACTAGACTGGACATTATGTAAAGTTCAGACAGCAATTATCAGAGCCTATGAAAACAACTGTCCATTGAAGCCTGCTAGGAAACCTAACAGCGCATACTGGTGGAATGGGAAACTAGAGGCGCTGAGAAAAAGGGCACGCAAGGCCTACAACAGGGCAAAGAAGAGGAAAAATTCTGAGGGATGGTCCATGTTTAAGGAAACAATGGGCGATTTCAAAAGAGAACTAAATATTGCTAAAAGAGAAGCATGGAGGAAATTCTGTTCAGGGACCGAGAACCTGTCTGATGTAGTCAAGTTGGCTAAAATCCTAACAAAGGATAATAACTATCGACTGCAAAATCTACGAGACGCAGCAGGTAGTTATGTAAATACAGAAGAGGGCACGCTCGAATTACTTCTGAAGGCTAACTTTCCTGACTTCATTCGGAACTGCAAAAACGAAACATACCACACCATCACGGAACGACTGGTGGATGCGGATTGGAAAATTGGTCAATAGCCCAATCTCAAGTAGGCTTATACAACGGGCAAGTCCACTGAGACAGCTCTGCACTCAGTGGTCAAACACATTGAGAAGGCTTGGAGCTCGAAGGAAACTGTAATAGGTGCCTTCGCAGATATAGAAGGTGCTTTCAATAGCACCACTAGGATTGCCATTGTCAACGCTGTGTATGCTAAGGGAATAACACCCTCTATTAGAAGGTGGATTATGAGTTCCTTAAGTAATAGAGAGGTATATAGTGAATAGAAAGGTAAACTCGTAAAAGGTAAAGTCAACGAAGGATATTCACGAGGAGGGGTACTTTAACCTGTCCTGTTGAATCTTCTAGCTCATGGCTTACTGCGTATGCTTGAAGAGGAAAGAATCTTCGCAGTCGCATACGCAGATGATTTCGCAATACTTGTCAGAGGCAAGTACGAAAAGATATTACCTGAAATTCTTCAGGAGGTTCTGGTAAAGGTTAATGACTGGTGTCAAGAGAGATTCCTGGGGATCAATCCAAAGAAGACCGAGGTTGTAGCCTTTACTAGGAAATTCAAGAGCAAAATTAAATCTTGTGTAAACTTCCGCGGGCAAGGTATACCATATATGGAAGGAGTTAAATACCTAGGTGTATACCCAGATGAGAACCTATCGTGGGGACAACACCTGCGAGTGCAGAGTAAAAAGATCATCAACATACTGATGCAGTGTAGGTCGGCTATTGGCACGGGCTGAGGGCTTGAACCGCAGAAAGTTTTATGGATCTATAAAACAATACTGATGCCGGGGCTGACTTATGCTTCCTTGGTGTGGTGGAAAGTGATCGAGAATAAATCCTCTGCGAGGGTCCTGGATCACATATAGGCAATCTTGCTAAGGGGAGCATTTGGATTAAAAAGGACTACCCCTACTGCTGCTATCAGGATGATGCTAGATCTGGACAGCCTGGACTTGGTAATAACAAGAACAGCTGCCAGATCGGCTTATAGAATGATATATAGCGGTCTACATATGTACCCTTCCATTTGCAGAGAAATACTGGAAGGCCCAATTTTTTATCTCCCTCAGGATCGTATTAATGAAACTCTCTGCTTTGGGCGACGATATAAGATCAGGATTCCGAGCAGAGAGGATTGAAACAATAACCTTAATTTGGGAGGTGATACCTGGTTCACAGTAGGATCCAGAACAGATGTTGGTACTGGATTCGGTATATATGGACCTGAACGCAGTTTAAATTCAGCCTTTAGACTGAATAAATATAACACAGTGTTTCAGGCAGAAATAGCTGCCATTGAAACCTGTGCAAACAGCTTAATGCAGAGGGGAATTAAGGGCAGATGCATAAATATATTCACAAGCAGCATAGCAACGCTGAAGGCCCTCGATCAATCCTGCATTACGTCACTACTGGTCAAAGAGACTAAAATTGCTCTAGATAATCTGGCCAGGGCAAATAAGGTCTGTGTTACATGGATATCGAGACAATCGGCCCGTAAGGGAAACATGAAAGCAGACATTATGGCAAAACAAGGATGCTCATCGGGGTGCCATCGGAGAAGAGATACCGCTGTACTTTACCAAGAGTGTTGCACTGCGATAGAGAGAAGCCTTGAGAAAGTAAAACTAACATCGTGGGAAAACTCACGTAGATACAGATGGTCCAAAGACCTTCTTGGCAGTAAGATCTGCGGATGGGCTCAAAAGATCATCAAACTAAATAAACGTGAAGCAAAGCTAATCCTGGAACCTACAACAGGACACAGCAACTTACGGTGTTATACACACAAAATCAGAGGACACAGTAACCTCTGCAGATGGTGTGGGAAGGAGGAGAAAACTCCGAGGCACTTCTTCTGCACATGACCTAATTTAACGGAATGTCGTTTAAAGTGGCTGGGAGAAGATAATCTCGATTACGAGAGTTTTTCCAAGGTGGATGCACTCAGTCTTCTGGCTTACTGCAGAGAACTGAATGTGACGGAACCCATGGAAGATTAATCAGGGGAAAAGGAATACAATGGCGATCGCTAAATGTTCCTGAGCATATAGTTGCACCCTGATATGGTTAGTGGGTTTAGTAGGTTAGAAACCTGCAAACGCTGGAGCCGACTCCAGCGGTAGTTTCAGTTGGCAAGAGCCACTAGCCGTCGAACAATGGCGGATGAAATTCCCACTATCCAACGAGAAAAAATAAAGTTATAGTAGCATTCTCATGACTAGTCAAACTGAGCAAAATTCTATGAACACAAAATAATTAATATACGTTTACAAATTTATATCTTTATATGTTGATATATTTATACTTCTTGTTCTTATGGTACAGAGAAATTTTTTTCCTTACTTAATTCAATATGAATATTCAAACTTATAATTTAAATTTTCAACGTAAGTAATTATTGTATTCCTAAAGTTACGAAACTATCTAACTAAATTTAAGTGAAATATATACAAATTTTTTTTATTCATATACATGTTTTGCATTTATTTTTTTTCCCCAAATCGGTAGTCAACTTCAATTTATTATAAATAGCACTGTTGGTTATAGAATATTTTATAAAATTTATAAGAAATACTGAATTTTTCTCTTGCAGTATTTTACAAGTCAGTATATAAGGTTCTAAAAGATTTTTTTTGATGATTGGAATTTAATAATTATACACTTAAATTTGATCTAATCAGGTTTTTGAATGTTGTCTTGCACTTCAACTTATTCATGTGCAATTTCAAAGTTTATAGAAATAATTATGTTTTTGTTTAAAATTACATTCTCTCTTAAAATTTACAACATTTAAATAATAACTATAGGCATTCAGGGTCAATTTTGAGGACTGGTAATTTAAAATGAGCATAAATTATCCAAATTTGAATACATAATACCAATAATTTTTTTTTGAATGGATATTAAATCTACGATCACGAATGTTCTTATTTATAACTTCTGGTTACTGACGATATAAAAAAAATTATTTTGATAAATATGGTAGATTTTTGCAGAATAGATTAGGTACGTACAATTTATGCTAATTTATAAAAGCACAAATTTCCAAATTTAGAATACGTAATTTATTTTGAACTTGAACTTAAGTCCAAAATCATATTATTTTTTTTTGAGGTTTCTATTTTAGTATAGGGAATGTACTAATGCGCTTCACCTAGTCCAGTCGTACATGTTATAATAAAAAAAAGGAAATAAAAATTTTTAAGAGTTACCATTCTAATAGAGTTATTATAAAATTTATGTATTTAACCAGTTATTTAAAATTCTTGGCTTTGATTGTTAAACTTCAAAAAGAAAAAAAACTCAATGGTAAACGAGTTCGTGTGTTTTTCCTAAATTAACGGTTTATTTTTCTTTTGATCCAGAATAACGTGCTGATCTCCTTTTGCTCATCATCGTACCTCAACGATATTCAAAACTCAAGAGAGGAGGGAGCTTAGGAAAATTTCCCTCGACGCCATTGTCGTCTTGTTACGTATCTCGTTCGGTACCACCGATGACCGCCCGTCGACTTATCATTATAAATCACAAATAGTAAATTTTATTACGCGCGTCGTCCGTTACGTGCGCCGGAGGGCTGAGATTTCCGATAGAGAAATTAAAAATCTATTCGACGGGTTTACGGCATTGGTCGCCCGAGGGTCTTACATCCTGTAGTTGGACCTGTAGAGTTCGACCGCTCCTTTAGGGGCGCCCGAATTAAGAGGCAAGCCTGGGGCATGGGAGCCCTAAACCAAACTGTCGGTTTGAGGTTTACTATCATTGATCATTAACTATATGCTATAAATTTTGCTATGATTGATTGGATTATTTATAATTATCACACATTATTATAAATCTATATATGTTTCTATATATTTTGCTTGTGCCCATCGGATAATCCCGATCGTTTGCCAGCCACCTCGCGTTGTTTCCCTTTTCAGGAAGATGAATCAGCAATAAATTAAAAAATTGACGATCGGGTGGAATTTTGCAAGAATGTTGAATCAGAGTACTGTTGACCATACCCGAGTCGTGGATGACTGTCTCGTCTACAAGCGTCGCCGAAGAGCCGGACGTGGGCGTGGACGCCCAATGACCACCCAGGATGAGATGGAGATTCCGAAACGAGCGACCCCGCCGACGACGGTGGGGGTCTGTACACATATTTTTCTATTCGGACCTTGTCTTACAGTATCCTACCACGATCGATCCTAAACGGACCTTATTCGCGGTTCTGCTGCAGCAAGCTATAGCCGTTCTTAGAACCTTTCATTTACACGGGTTCTATCAATCTCTATTCGTCTCTAATACTACCTTTTCTTTCCCTTCATGATCTACTGGAATTTAATAATTCAAGTAATGGAGACTATAATGATCCTGTAGATTGTTAAAATAATACAATACTCTCTGTTTTATTTCTATATATATATATATATATATATATATATATATATATATATATATACATGATGAATTTATATTAGAACGGCTTTCCTTGTCCGGCCTGGCTACAACCGGGCAGTAGACGCTGCAAGGCTCTAGATGGCCGACGAGGTTAGTTCCTTACCTTAATACCCAGGTGCCAGACGCTTACGCATCGGGGTCAATATTCTTTTTCCCTGTGAGTTTCGTTCAGCACTCTATCAAATAACCTCGGCCATCTATAAAGGTCTGAGGAGGATTCGAGATGTGTACCTATAGGATACGACGCTTTATTTCAAGATAACACAGTTTATTACTATAGAGTCGGTAGTCTACACATTCGGCTCTCTAACTAATACCTGCTTTCAGGCCTCGCTGTTAGGCTCGAGTCTCGCGCGCAGTTCATTCTGGCTTCCTAAATCTACCCCCTTATATCCTACTTAAAGTTAATGAAAAGAGGTAAAGACGGAAGTCTTCGTTAGCGGTATCCGATACACTTGCTCACTACCGCGGCAGCGCGTCCAAGACCGCTGTTCGACCGGGCCACATCAGCCCCTAGCGCTAGGAAACTGTCTGGGCAGCGCCCCGGTCCAGCGCCACGGGATTCGTCCATCGCACTTCTTAGGTTGTCCAGAGCTCGTAACTCTCGATTCCGTGCCCCCTGCAAAACTTACTCACTATCGTAATCCTAAACCTAGAACCTTGCTCGCAGGTTCCTAAGCACGAAGGCCAAAAAAATTTTCTGCGAATTACCCGTCCGGCGTCTAAGACAATATGGTAGATACGCCGCGCCGATCGATCGTCTCGTCAATTCTTTTGCAGAAAAACGGGACGATAGCCAAACTAAGGTAGCCGTAGTGTCGGTAACCGCTATCCTAAGACTTGATTCGATCGCTGCTAAACGTCCTTCCGCGCCGATCTCTTGCTCTGATCGGATCGACGAGTCTAATCCATAAATCCCGGATAGAAGGACAGTACCTCTTAAATACCTTTATTTAGGCCCGCAACAATAAGTACAAACGGTGCTTATATTAACTATACACGTCCGACATGTCACCTATCAACGTCAATTTAATAAAGCGGCAGTCGCCGTACTCACCCTTTATTTGAATGCAGTTCGGCCAACGGCAGGAGAGGTCCACTTTTTGTACATCCATACTGGCAGGTGGTTGTTTAGTTGCAAAAGGGACCAGCTCGCTACGCCAACCCTATCCTACCTAAAGATATCGCGGCCGCAGCGGCGTCGAGCCGACCATGCGTGACGTATGCGATCGCCGTCTCTGTATGCCTTCTTCATCTTTAAGCTCTTTCCTCTGCTTTGCACTCCTTCGCAGGACGAGCGCCGGCAGTCTTGCCTACTGCATGTTTACATTTAGCACGTCGGGCCGATGATTTTCGCAGAAATTCGCCGTCTTATATGCTCGACTTCTCAATTCCTCGAGAATAATGTTCGAGCATTTATTATGTAGAATTATAATTTTTATTTTAACGGTTGAGACTCGAGACCTTGACGCTTCGGAGGCTTATTTCGCGCTATACTAGTAACGACTGCCTTGCGCCCTCCCCTCCGGCGTTTCGCCTCAAATCTCGATCCAGATTACTAATTAAAGATACCATGGTTCAAGTGAATGCTACACGTGCTTTGACTGCTGTATGCGTTCTATATCTTAGTTATATATTTTTGAACAGGGTGGATGTTAGGATCAACGATTCGGTAGCCACTGAATGTGTCAAGGGATGAGTTGATTCCATAATGAAAACAGTTTATATCGATATCTTACCAGTAGTTTATATTATCTAATAAAAATTTTACAAGATTTTAATATAAAAAAAGAAAATGAAACCCTTAGCCTGTGAATTCTGGACATCATGCACACCCGTGGGTTTTCTTCTGCCCTCTTTCCTCAATAAAGACGTGTGCGACCCTTTCGCAAAGATGCGATCTCCGGCAGGTTGACCGATCGGGGCACATTGATTCCCCGTGCCTTTACATATGGTCCATCCCGTACCCACTTTTCGGAGCATCGCGGGCATTCCTTGATAGACACCCCACGCCGCCGGCAATGGTACCAAAACGCAGCTTACCTAAAAAATGGGCACATCCTGTAGTCGTGAGATTGGTTACCGCAGTTATAGCAGCCAGCTAGTTGGATCTTGCTGGGTCCGACATTTCCTGACCGCTGGAGGCCACGTAAACGGCTTCCTGTCGTTGCGAGGGGCGAATTAGTGGTCGGGGTGGGTTGTTCCTCGTCCCGCTGGCTTCTTTGGCTTCCACATCTATCTGGGTAGAGCTTCGTGAGTCCCCCCTCGTAGCTGGCTCTATCTGTGTGGTCCTCTTTTTTTTATTAGTGGAGGTATTCGTATCTGTACCTGACGTACGTAGCACTACGTGTACCTAGGTGTAAGCGTCAACGCTCGCCCCCAACGGCGTTATTGTAATGTGACGAGCGGCACTGGTGGGAGGCGGAGGTGGTTGGTGACGCTTACCAATACACAAAGGTCCTAGGAAGCAGCAGAGTCGCGACTGTACAACCCGTATAAGCCTTCTCTTCATTTCATTGCAGGCTTCAGACACGCCCGAGTTCTCGTCCATGAACTCCGCCAGAGCCACTGTGTACGGCCGAAAAGGTTCGTAAACCCAACTGATTTTTTCGAGTTGTTCCTCGATCGGAGCGGAAAATGGTTCCTCGCCTTGCAGGTTCATGTTTGATTACTTGTTCCTTAGTTTACCGGCTGCTTATTCCGCTTTCCCTTCCGACAGCTTCTTGTCCGAAGATGTCACCTCTGATGAATCCACTCGTTCGGCCTAAGAGTCTCCCTGAATTGTCGCGGTCCTTGAATCCATCTCCATTTTCTCTAATGCCTCCTTCCTTTCCTGCGGTGTGGTCTCGTGGGGCGTTCTTGCGTTTGCAAGTATGTCCCCTCCGAATCCCCCCTCTCAAAGACGCGATATCCGTGTATGCAGATTCGCAAAGTATAATCAGGTTGGGCGAGTTTGCGCGCGAGTTTTCACCCGACGGTGGCATCGATAGTTTCTCTATCGACGAATCTAAGTTTACCGAGACTTTCATGAAATTCGCATCTCTATCTCTCTCTGTTTCTGAGTCCGACTGTAAAATCCGTTCTTCGTCAAGAGTGTCCATTGTGACATTAAATTTATATTTATTTATATATTTCTTTTTTCGTATGTAACGGTAGCTTGGGCAAAGTTGTATGGTATTTATGTGAGTCGACGAGAGCCTGTAATGTTAGGTACGGTAGCCTTGATATCCAAGGAAATCCTAGGAAGATTTAGGATTTGTAGATTTAGGATTGTAAGTATCGTTTAGATTTAGGATTGTAAGTATCGTTTTAAATTAGACACATGAATATTAAATAATATATTCTCCACGGTATCTTTAATATCATAAATTAGTGGTGAAATTACTTTGTATATTTCGTATGGTCCTTTAAATTTTTGTGTTAATTTTGCGCAAAAATTTTTTTGGTTGCATCTGATACAATTCTATTTCTAAGTAAAACCTTATCCTTAAGTTTAAAGCTTTGATTTTTATGACAATCATTGTAATATTTCGCCTGTCTATTGTGCGCTGTTTCTATGTTATAAATTATTTCCTCCTTTATCACGTGTAATCTTACGAGTCTTTTAACCCATTTCTCTTCATTTTAAGGTATCAAGTTTGATTCTGAATCAATTTCTTTCTTTAACGAAGTAAGAGCTAGTGATTCCCTACCAAAATTGAGGAATGCGGGTATGTCTTACGTCGTAGAGTGTTTAGCTGTGTTATATGCAAAACGAAAGTCATATAAGTTAATATCTCACTTCCCTATGGTCTTATCAGATGAATGTGAGAATCATGCTTTCTAGTGATCTGTTATCTCTTTATACAGGATTTGCTTGGGGATGATATGGTAGTGTTGCGGAATGTTTTATTTTATTGCTAAGTAAGTAGGATCTTATTGTTATGTTTAGGAATTCTGTGCCGTTATCTGTAATTATAACGCGAGGTGTGCCCAACGTGTGATTATTAGATCTTCTAATGCGTCTCTTATTAATTTTCATGTCGCGTTCCGTAGTGGCCTCATTTCGATATACTTAATAAAGAGATCTTATATGACTAATAAATATTGCATGCCATTTTTACTTTTAGGGAAAGATCGCTCCTATAAGCTCCAAGGCTGTTCAATAATTCTTTGCCCGAGAAAACCCAGAGGGCATGTTTGTTCTGGTTTTGTTTTTTGACAAATTTCTCAAGTTTTGATATATCGTACTCCGTCTTTAAATAACCCAAGTCAGTAGTAATTGTTTGTTATACGTGCATGTGATTTTTCTATTCCTAGATGTCCCGCTTGGGCTTCGTTATGTGCTTCGACTAAAATTCTGTCTTTTTCGTTATCTGATATAACTAATTTCCATTCGCTATAACCCTGTGTTATTGCATTATTAATTGAATTTTCCTCTCGATTATAAAGTTTATTGTTTATAGTGTAACAATTTTTAAACTTTTTTGGTTATTTTAGTATTTGGTTTATTTTTTCTGTGTACCAGTCGTTACTATTGTTATTTAGTGTCGCTAATATTTCGGTTGATGTTTCATGAATTCTAAATAGTGCATCTGGTACGTGGTGCATTGCACCTTTTCTGTATAATATTTTTACGTCGTATCCTAGTAATTACATTGCCCATCTAGCTCGTCGCTCTATCGGTTTGTTAAGTGTTTGCAACCATTGTAGACTACTATAGTCTATTATTGCTGTAAAATGAGTTCCTTCGACGTATGCGCGGAATTTCTATATTATCCAGATCACTGTAAGACACTCTAAGTTAGTGGTTATGCATTTTTTCAGCGTCTGTTATTGCGCGGCTTGCGTAAACTATTAGGAGTGTGAATAAGTCTTTCCCGTTTTTTGTAAGAGATGGCGCCACCAATACTGTGCGAGTATTCAATGGTTACATATGTCATAATCAAAGCTTATTCATATGTCAATAATTCCATACTAACACATTAGTTAAAATTTTTTCGCATCATAAATTTTTGATATCGTGAAAATGTCGAAATTTGAGCCGAGTCGACGTCATTTGCGGGAAGTTTCACTTTATTGGTTCAATTTGAAGAAATCTGCTGCCGAGACGCATCAATTGCTTCAGGAGGCTTATGGAGAAGGTTGTGTCGATGATTCAAGTGTTCGCGGATGGTTTCGACGCTTCAAAAGCGGTGATTTCGACGTGGAAGACAAGGAGCGTTCCGGGCGGCCGCAAATCTTTGAAGATCGAGAATTGGCGACTTTGCTTGATGAAGATTCTTGTCAAACGCAAGAAGAACTTGCTGAAGGGGAGTTGACCATTGGGAGTTGACCGAACAACCATTTCCAAGCGTTTGAAAGCCATGGGAATGATCCAAAAGCAAGGAAATTGGGTGCCGTACGAACTGAAGCTGAGAGACGTCGAACGGCGTTTTTTCACTTGCGAACAGCTGCTTCAGCGACATAAAAGAAAGGGTTTTCTGCATCGTATCGTGACTGGCGATGAAAAGTGGATACGTTACGATAATCCGAAGCGAAGAAAATCATGGGGACTACCCGGCCATGCATCATCATCGACGGCCAAGCCAAATATTCATGGCGCCAAGCTCATGCTCTGTATATGGTGGGACCAGCTAGGTGTGGTTTACTATGAGCTTCTGAAACCGAATGAAAGGATTACAGGCGAGGTCTATCGACGACAATTGATGCGTTTGAGCCGCGCACTGCGAGAAAAACGGCCACAATACTCCGACAGGCACGACAAAGTTATTTTGCAACATGACAAGGCTCGCCCACATGTTGCACCGCCGGTGAAAACATACTTAGAAACGCTCAAATGGGAAGTCCTACCCCACCCGCCGTATAGTCCAGACGTTGCTCCGTCTGATTACCATCTCTTCAGATCGATGACGCATGGCCTGGCTGACCAGCACTTCCATTCCTACGAGGAAGCCAAAAAATGGTTGGATGACTGGATAGAGGTCAAACCGATCGAATTTTTTCGCAACGGGATTCGTATGTTGCCAGAAAGATGGGAAAAAGTTGTAGCTAGCGATGGCCAATACTTTCAATAATTCATTTGTAACCATTTTTTTACAATAAAGGCTCAAAATTTGAAAAAAAACGGGAAAGACTTATTCACATACCTGATATAATGCCTTCGTTGTTATCGATGACTTGAGTTAGAATGGCTCCCAATCCGACTAAACTTGCATCTGTTTGTATAATGAATGGTATTTTAAAGTGCGGTCGTATTAGAATGGGCTCCTTCATTAAATGTGATTTTAAGTTACGAAAGCTTCTTTTTGTTTCTCTTCCCATACCTATGGTCGTTTTTGTTTTAATAGTTTGTTAATTGGGTTGATATTTCGAGCGAAATTTGGGATAAATTTTCTATACATGAGGTCATTCCGATAGTAGTAACGTGTATGTTTTTCCACGTTCCAATATATATATATATATATATATATATATATATATATATATATATATATATATAACTATACTATTAATCAATAGCATTTTAAAAACTTTTACACAGACACACACATTCATTAAACGATTTTAAAAAATGATATAATTAATAGAAAACTAATAGACATATACACATACACGTTAAAACTTTGTTTCATATGTACCTGTAATTTTTATTGATTCATTTCTTTCATTTCTTTTTGTGTTTTGCAGAGGCCGTGGCAAAAACCGAATTTTCATCATTAAACCGACCATCAACAAATTCGTCTTAGCCATGAACAAGGCTCTAAAGAGCATTAAAGAAAGGCTAAGACGAAAACTACTGATGAAAAATTGGAGAAGAGAGAGACAAATTGGGCATGCGAATTTGATGGTGGAGTATGCAGCAGTGGAAGCAACAGATGAGGATGACGACCGTAAAATGAAAGTAGCTAGTGCTCAAAATCTACAAGTAGGCGAATCAGAAGAGTCAGAGGATTCGTTGCTTGAATAATTTGTTCTTTTTATAATTTAATCTATTAATATTTTGAGCTTTATATGTTGATTAGATGTAATTAGAATTACTTAAAATTTTTATAATTTAAAACTAATATGATTATTGCATTAGGATTTTCAAAGATATATTTATTTTGTTTACTAATATATGTAAAATATAGAAATAATTTGTAAGTACAAGATGATATTAAGTAATATGCATAATAGGTAAAACCATGTTTTTATAATTAACTTCTAAGAATGTAAGAAATAAAGAGTGCTATTATTTTCTCTGTTATCGATCATTTTCCTACATAAGTCAAATAGAACTATAGCTACATTATATTTAAATGACTTGTTTGATACTCTAAATTATATCGAACATTTTTAGTTTTACTAATTTTGAATTCAATTTTTTTTTCTAAACAAGGTACAATATAAAGATCACTCATTTTACGAATTGTACATATTAAATTAGGATTAGAATATACATGCATACGCGTAAATAAATATATAATGGAGCATTGATGTATATTGTGTGTGCGTATATGTATGTAGATACATATGAGGAAATATATGATAATGCACGGGTAAACGACATTTATACAGAAATACATAAGACAAAATACAAATGGTATATCCAAGCGTATATGCATACACATGTGCATTTATATAAAGCTATATATATATATATATATATATATATATATATATATCACCTGTACGTGAAATAGTAATGTAACAAGTTTATTAATATTACATATGTAATAAATAAGATATTATATCAACTACGTTAACTATTATAATTGCGTAGTAAATATATTGTAGATATAAATATTATAAGAAGAAATAAGCATTAAGAATTGTAATAATTCTTCGCCAACTTTTATAAGAAAATAACACGGCGATATATATCAATATATATAAGACGATAAGAAGATATCAAGTGGCATAGGTGTGGCATCAATTCAAACTTCAGATCATTGATTTTAGCCATCGCAACGATTGACGTGTGCGCTGATGCGTTATCGTGATAAAACAAGATTTTTTTCTTCGCCAGATGAGGTCATTGAATTTTCATTTCGTTGCTCAAACGTTGCAATAAGTTTGCGTAGTATTGACCAGTCATAGTTTTACCCTTTTCAAGGTAATCAATGTATATAATACCTCTTGCATCCCAAAAAACAGTAGCGATAACCTTGTTCGCCGAAAAATTGTTTTTGCCTTCTGTGTACTTGGTTCCCCTAGTCCAATCCACTGTTTAGACTGTTGTTTGATTTCAGGATTGTAGTGGTGGACCCAAGTTTCATCAACAAAATATTTTGTACATGTTCAGATGACATCTTACAGATCTCAGCTATCTCACGCACTTTTAATCTGCGATCTCTCAGCACTATTTGATGGATTTTTTCGAACATATCTGGAGTTGTGACCTCAATGAGGCGTCGTGAGCGAGGCTTATCAGAGGTGCTCACACGACACTTTTGAACTCGAAAACCGACTGCTGAATGGTTGAATATGATGGGAAGGATGTCCCCAGTTTTGAGTCCATCTATTCTTTAATTGCCTTCGGCGTTAACCTCTTTAAATAAAAGTATTTGATGACAGCAAGATTTTCCAGCTTTTCCATTTTTACGAAAAACACAGAGGCGTCTTGTTCAGCGTGTTCTCAAACCTAAACTAACATAGCGATGGGACTGAATCTTTAGATACAAGCTATCTACGTATGGTACTATAGAACGCCACCTCGAGGTAGGCCTACTGGCGCAATCTCTTGGTCAGGCCGGAAACTTATCAATCCACCCTAGTAAGTACACTTTCTTATTTTAAAATTTACCAATTGCATTTTATTTAATAATTAATCATAATTTTTATTTTCAGACATTTATGTGCAAAATATGCATTTTTATTTTTATAGCTTATTTTATTATTATAGCTTGATTTCAGTTCAATTTTAATTAAAATTTTCATTTTAATTTAAATTAATTTTTCTGTAAATTTACATAAATATTTTAAAAATTGAATATATTTCTTGTATTATTATTGTATTGTATATTGTATTATATATATATATATATATATATATATATATATATGTACACTTATACTTATTTAATTTTATATTTCATGTACATATAACTCTATCTCGTCAAGAAATATTTATTATTTTTAATTGATTTAGTGTAAGGTAATAAATGTATGTTTGCTATTCAAATAAATCTAATTAATGGTTGCAAAAACATACTTTATTCAAAATTACAAGATATTAATTCGTTTCCAATATGTATATTTTTGTTTCATATAAATAAACTGTAAATACGTATTTGTTGAATTGTAATAAATTATAATAATTTAATTGTACACTTTTACTTTTACGATGTAACGTGAATTACGAGAAAAGAAACGTTTAATATTTGAACATATTATATATACGCGTAGAATTACTCTATAAATAGATAGAAGCGAAAATGATAAACATATAAACACACCCGTGGTAATAAACAAACACAAACATAGGGCAAATTAGATATATAATATAATAAACTAACCATGTATTATAAATAATATTATTTTAATTTGTTTTACCTATTAACCTATCGAAATAATATTAATTTAAATTAATTTAAACGTTAATAAATCAATTTTTTGTTATAGTACTTTGACAGTGTATAAAAGTGCGTTAATTTTTGCCAAGAGCACGATTCATTTTTGGCACTGGTTGAGGAAGAATATTTCTCGAGTGACGAAACGAATCCACACACCCGATCGATTCTCCTTTTCCCTAGGGCAGATTCGATTTCGGTACTCCTTGAGGAGGATACCTCTCGAGTAACGAAACGAATTAAAATTCTACCGACCGATTCATCCTTTACAGAAGAAATTCGATTTCGGAACTCGTTCAGGAAGGATACCTTTCGAGTAACGAAATAAATTAATACTCTTCTGGCCAACCAATTCTTTCCCTTCTCTAGTGAAAAACTCTTTTGCTAGACAAAAAGAAGGCAGCTTTATTCGTAGAAAAGAGTCACAAAATTACTGGCTCAGAAGAACAGGCACTCCCGATTTCTGAAAAGGTAGTTTTAATTTTTCAACTAGATAAATATAAAAGAAGTCGACAGGTCATGTTAATAGAGGACTACCATTCAATTATATAAATTATTTAATTTGTAAGACGCGCTTGGGAATGATAATTTCGATAAGAATTAAATTTATTCTTGTTAAAAGTTTGATATTTTTATATTATTGATTAAGGCACACCTTAGAGTAATATAAAAACGAACAAGTGTCATTCCGAAAGAAAATTGTTAGAATCACTCAGTTTTATGTAAGAAAACAGACAGAGCCGTGCGAATAGATATACATAAATATAGAAATAATAGAAAGAGAATGAATATAGGTGAAGGCCGTGCGAAATCTCGGAATTCGAAATAATCGGATTAGTGAGTGATATATATATATATATATATATATATATATATATATATATAGAATGCGAAAAGTATAATAATAATTTAATTTTCTCTTGTTTATTATATGTTGCAGGGAATCTATCAGAAAATCCTAATTAGTTAGTAGTTTATTTATTTATTTAATAATTTTTTTTGTATTTTAATAAGAAAGAATATGTTAATTATTTTTGTTATAATTTAAAAAACTAGTTCCGAGTTATTCACCTGAATTTCCGATTACCAGTCCCGATACGTTCCTTCCTCTTTAATCGAATTCTGATATAAAATTAAAAATACCTAGAGTGGAGACGGACCGTTACAAAGAAATTGACTTATTTGTAGTTAGTCTTTTTTCAGTATGTAGAGCAATGTAAATTATGTTATTAGATAATTAAAATCATGTTTATACTTGTAGTCTACTTAATGTTTATACTCAATCTACCTAATGCCTATACTCTAATCATGTTTATACTTGTAGTCTACTTAAACTTGTAGTCTTATTTTTCAGTTTTTCAGAGAAAATAAAGCAAATGATAACATATTGGCTGGCACCTACATGATTTTGCTTACACCGAAATACATAACGAATGTACAATTTTTTTTTAACTTTTTAAAGAAATTAATTTTGCGCAATTTCAACTTCGTGTTCCGTTATACTAACAAAAAATTCTAATGATGAAAATTATAATATCCCGTAAGCTTCAAATGAATTTTTCTAAATAGTTTGTACGTGAACCAACTATTGTTTTAATTAAAGTGGTCCTAATAAATAATCTTTATTTGGGAATTAGTTTTATAAAGATTGTAAAACTTTAAGGATTGATAAGTATATATATATATATATATATATATATATATATATATATATATATGTGTGTGTGTGTGTGTGTGTGTGTATTAGATTTATATCGATAGTAAAACATTGAATTTTGGTTCGTAATTTACAATGTAAAATTATAATTTATATTTACAAGTTTTTTCTTCAATGTACAATTACTGTTAAAAAATCTACTTTGAAAAAATTGCCCTTGAAAATTAAAATTTTTTTTTAAATATGACAAAAATGAAATTTTTTGGAATATTCAGCAGAGTATTTGTGTGTTAAGCATTATTATATTATTGATATAATAATGCTTAACTCGTTTTCAGTCGAAATTTGTTACTGCAGTTTAGCTCATAAGCGTCGGTGATCTCCCCTTATTATCTCTGATGCTACTTGTCGCAGTCGACCCACTGGACGAACTCACATTATTGTCTTTTGCACTACAATTTATAGGAAAATTATCGGCAGATGGCACTGTTGCTCTTATTTTTTCGGTCAAAATCGTTCAAAATTTATAATAGTTAAATTTAAATTACATTTAAAATTGTAATATATGTATTCTAAGTATGAGGAAAATGCTCTTTGATTACGCACCATACTAATGTAGTTATTTATTATTGGCTCTACAAGTAAGTTTTGAGCACTTTCAGCCAAAATATGATGCTTTCTTATGAAAATATTGTTACATATCCTTTATTCAAAATATCGTCCATCGGATGCTATATCATTTTCCCATCATTATAGAAATTTGTGAATTTCGGACCAAAAAACTTTCTCGTCTCTCGAGCTCAAGAACGTATCGAGCCAATTTTATATTTTTTCTACTGAACTGAAGCGTATTATCGTAAGAGCATTCTACATTGATCGAAACAACTGGTAGTGAGATGGTGTCAAGTCTGAACTATAAGATAAGTGAAGGAGAATTTCCCATTCACTATTCTTCCAATAGTTTTTGACCGAAGCCGCAACATGTAGCCCACTATTATCATGATGAAAAAGGGCAGAATCTAGCTTGGTCTCATGTTCTGACCATTTTTCTTGTAATGTTCACTTCAAACGAATAAGTTAGATTCAATATAATGGTCCTTTCATGGTTTGACCACTCGGAAGTAGTTCGTACTAGACGAAGCCCATTGAATTCTACCATATCCAGAGCATTACTTTATTTACATAAATATTTAGTTTTGGCGTCGATTGGGCAGGCTTATCGGGCTTTGCATATGATTTTCTGCGTTGAGGTTTATCATCATATATTCATTTTTGATTACCAGTGAAAATACGATATAAAAATTATTTCTTTTGTTTACCGGTTCAGCAACATTTCGGAAGTGCAAAATCGCTGTTAGACGTCTCTCAGCTTCAATTCGTACGGTACCCAGTTTTCAACCTTTTGAATAAATGCCGATGCTTTAAGCCTCAGGGAAACAACTTATTACGTGACACTCCACGATGCAGTAAGATCTATTTGAATCCGACACGGATCCTCACCCAGCAAGTGTCCAATTCCTCGTCTTTCAAACTTTTCGGGTTTCCAGAGCGGTCTTTATCTTGAACTTCAAAGTCTTCACTTTTGCATCGTTTGACCCACCTGCGGTACACCGATTCACCAATACATTCCCTTTATAAGTTTCCGAAAGCAAAAGATAGGACTGAGCCGTACTTTTCTTCATATTAAAGAATAGAAACTGCGCTTCCCGTAAATTATATTTATTTGACTGGAAAGTTGTCATAATTTTGTTCGATAAACTAAAGGCTACCGAAAGAAATACTCAAATACAATGCTGCATAATCGTTTACAGATACACAACCCAGGAAATGTAACACATGAGGTCTTACATTTCTGTTCGGATCCACTGGTGACGACATCTTTTGGCAAACGCTAGAAACTTACTTGCACACCCAATAATTTTAATCTCTGTTACTAATGCTGTTTAGTAAAACAATTATATATATTCATCGGAAGCAAATTAGGTTGAATGTTTATGGAGCAATTAGAAATTATTGACGAATTTTTATTTACGAATTGGGTGCAATAAAAATAATGTAACTATTTGTTTTTTTTATAAGTATCATGTAATATTAATAATAGTATAAACCATCTTGATAACAATTGTATACTACGCATATGCGAGAATTTTTAATCGTGTTTGAACATTAATTATTATTTATTTGCAGAAATTTGTGTTTTTTTAATCTTTTCGTGACTATTTGAATGTGTGGAACTTGATATATACACAAATATATTAAACATATTCATTTTACAACTGTACTCATTGTATGAATTAAACGTTCAGCGCTGAAACACAACTTCTCAACCAATCTCTTGAATCATATTAAACTTTTGTCTGGTGAAAGAAGCGTGATACCTAATATACGTTAATTATCTTATTTTATCATAATTTTTTAAGATGGAATCATTACCTTTCTTACATACGGCATTATTTTAGCTTCTTCGTATTATTCTTTTTTTATAACAATGAAACCGAAGAGTGTTAAAGTTTTAAAGTGTTAACATGAATTTTTTAAAAATAATTATATAATTCTAATTTGGAAGAAATAAACCTGCAAATTATAATTTTAAATTATAACGTATAAAAATGTAACGTATAAAAAAAATTAATTCATACGTAGTTTTAATGTTTCACCATCTTTATATAAATCAGCATGTGATCAAATCAAAAACGGACGCGTGCTTCTCGAAAATCGTGACCGTTAAGTAACATAGTCTGAACAAAGTATAAATATTTTTTTTCTGAGAAGAGATTTCCGTTATTTTAAAACTTAGATTTTTTATTCATTTCTAATTAATAAATAATAAAGTCATTGTTGTTAATAATTTAATAAATTCTGTCAATATGTATTAAAATTAATTATTACGTTATTTTTTTTGTAGTAAAATAATAAATGAGATTTTTGTACAAATTTAGAAAATGTGTACAGTTACGTGTTATTATTAATTTACATATTATTTTGTATTTGCTAACAATTTATACATTATGTATTTTGCTTTATTATTTATATAACAAAGAAATTATTTATTTATAATAAATTTAAATTTGTAACGTTTCTGCCCCCCTCAGGATAGCTTACGCGGTAAACTCTAGGGTTCTTTGAGGAGGAAGACAGTATTTTAGGAAACAGACGGCCGAGTCGAAAATAATTACAATCTAACACAGTATATTTTTGATAAGAAAAAATATAATAATTTATTAAAAAAAAATCCTGGTACAGACTCTGATAAATCTGTCTCTGTAACAAATAAAATAAAAATAACGAAATCTAATTACTAAACATAACAATTATTATAAGCTAAATATTAAAATTTAATTGTATATATTGTGTCCAAACGCGCGCTAATTTCCGTAACGTTATTGATTTGGCGCTATTTTCCGCATGAATATTCGGTGCTAATTTTCAGACGGGGAATTTAATTATAAAGTGAAAAATAAAGATCTGCTTCATTCCGCTGGTCTTTTGAGGAGCGCCTCGCAACCAAGATCCAGAATTAAGAGGTAACGGGTTTTTACGAAATAAGAGAACTGATGGTCTTTTGAGGAGTGCCTCGCAACCAGGATCTCGTTTTCTTTCGCAGAGGCAAATTATTAACATTCTCTGTTTTGAGGAGTGCCTCACAACAGAGATCAAGTTATTAATTTCGGAGAAAACTTTTAGGTAGGAGTTTTGAGGTCTGGTCAGATTTTAGCTTCGAGAGGAGGAGTTCGTGTAAAACAACTTTGTCAGAGTCAGTTATCCGGGCCAACTTCCGATTTTGCCTTTTGCAGGTTAATTTATAATATTATAATATTGTAGGTAAATCCCATAGTCAGTTATCTAACATCGGACGAGCTGCCGCTTTTATAATGATAACAATAATTTATAATGATAATTCTATTATATTTTATAATAATAATTATCTATAATAATCTTAATAATCTTATTATAATACTAGTATATTATAATAATTATAATACTACTTTATAATACGTATTTACACTATATTATTTGTGTTAGTATAATTTTTTATTTTATTTAATTTATAATGACAATTAAATTAATTTGTTTATGATTATTCGTATATATATGTATATATATATATATATATATATATATATATATATATATATATATATGCACATCCTAATGCATATACGTAGGACGCATACACACACACACACAAAGATATACACGTACGAATGTATATGCGTATGTACTTATATATTATATGGGCGGTCACACGAGTACACTCGTTATATACAATCCGAGTAGCTGGTGTAGGAACTCTTGCGTTCCTCTTCAACGGTATATAGCGCGATACTTGCGCGAGTCAAGTGAAAGAGAAAATGGTAGCGCGCGGGCATGTGTTAGAGTGAGATCCCAGGCGCCGGCCTAATATACTCAACGCGGCTCTCTCTCACCGCACGAGGTCTATCCCCTTACGTATAGTGATATATATTTACTCGGCGGTAGAGAGAGAGAGAGAGAGAGAGAGAGAGAGAGAGAGAGAGAGAGAGAGAGAGAGAGAGAGAGGGGGTGAGAGAGAGATAGAATTAGAATTTTATTTATTAAAGCCTAAGGACTCGTGGTCCTCCATAGGCCAAGATAGAGAGAGAAAGTAGATAGTGCGCGCTTTGGAGTTTGCCGGTGTGCTTGACGTATTTGTTTCAGTATACGTCGCGACCTCTTCATACTTTCGTATATTTATTACTTATTGTCGACCGGTTTTCCCGCATTTATAATATTAATTTATACTAACATATTATTTCGTATACACGTGTTTAGTATAATATGTCTGTATTTCATTTGTGTATTATAAATAATTATATATTATAATTGTTTTGCGCGGTCGTCGCATCTCCCTCCTTTTTCGGAAGTACGAAGAGTGTTTGTGTAATGTATGTGTATTATCTTATTTATGGTGTAGTTATTTGATAGTTATAAGGAGTTTAGCGTGAAAGTACCTTTTTTTTTCTTTTCGTAGCACGGGATACAGTGTACTTTTCCCTTGACAATGTCCATGCGCATTAAGCGGTCGAAAACATCTTGCAATTTTTTCAGATATTCCTCGAACGTAGACGAGACTATTACAATGTTGTCTAGATATGCAAATGCATAAGTTGCCATCTCTGGTGTCATCACTCTATCCAAAAGTCTTTGAAACGTAGCCGGTGCTGAGTACAAACCAACCTGCATTACGTTGAATTCAAAAAGACCTTTTCCTACCACTGTAAAGGCAGTGATATCATTACTACCAATCAAGACTAACAATTTAAATCTCGATTATTAGACCAAATCGTAAAGTTTACAGTTTATCAGGTTAGCAGAGTATAACCGCCGCGAACAGAATGTTTGAACGATCGTACCGCGAACTTAAAGCTGTGTTATTCTACCAGGAAAAGAACCCGGACTGGCTGAGCATTCTACCGATGATACTTCTAGATCTGCAGACTCGTGTGCGAACAGATACAGATGTTAACCCCGATATTCAAAATCCGGGGTATGTTCTACTCAAATGAAAGGACCGAGCCCGATGATAGCGTGTTTTTGTGTGAGTTAAAGTAATTTATGTTTGAGGGTAAACCCGCGCATGTAGACCATTAGATCTTTAGGAAACCATTCGTGCACAAGTGTTCTTATAGACAAATCCAAACCGTCATCCGTTATATAGTGTACATAAATGAAGTCACCACATTCTTGAACGTGTCACAGACGGAAAAACACTTGTTATCGATGTAAACGGTCGAGAAAAGACTGTCTCTATTCAACGCAGTAAGCCCGCCTACTACCTCAATCATGAAATAGAGTACACAGACTAAGACTTACGCTAACGTGATTTACCATCAAAGCCGTCGGGCGAGCCATGCTACGACCTGTGCCAACTAGGATTCTGCGGTAGTCGTTATAGATAGGGGGATGCAAGCAAACCGAGACAGAATGGTTTTCAGCTGACATAATACATGACAAAGAAAGATGAGAGTTGTTCTGACATGTTGACGACTCTACTTCGGTGTGCTCATTAGTTGCGGCGCGAAATGCTGTGAGCAAGCACAAGCGGCATACTGGAAATGGTAAAATTGCAGGCACTATTCAGGATCGCGTCAATGGCAAGAGCGACGAGGGCGACTAGTCAGATACTTCTGTTATTCCACAACGCCGCGAACAAAGTAGGAGGGCATAGCATGCATCCAATATTATAAGAAAAACTCTGGTCATTAACTATTCGATAAAGCGTGCTTGGATAATTAGACGAATAGGACGGCCTTTACTAATAAAGTTAAACGTGTCCATTTTACAGCTATGTCGTTCTGGAAAGTATCTAAGTAACTACAGGCTATTGAGACGCTAAAAAATAGCCTCTGCCGAGGGAAACTTCGCCCTTCTTGCGAGCTAACTGTTGTCGAATTCGAGGTATATACACGTGACTTCGCGGAGAACTACGACCGCGAAACCCGACGCATACATGTTACAAAAGAAGTATAATATATAAGAATATATATATATATATATATATATATATATATATATATATATACACTGTGTCCCAGATATAAGTGCTCATATTAGTGGCATGGTATCGGCAAGGAAAAGTTATGTTAAAATATTAATATTCATGTAGGTTCATTTTTTATAGTTTTTACAGTATAGGTCCATGTCTGTAAGCCAATCAGGGTTCAGAAAAATGGATCATCGCCTGCGAGCGAGAAAAAAAAGGTCAAACGAAGGTAAACGAGGCGAAGTCGAGCGAACATGGCAAAGACCAGTAGTTGTTATTTTTCCTGTCTATTGTCAACGCTCGCATAACTGCTTCGCTATACGGACGTATTGACGAAGCGAAGTTCACGCATCTAAAATATAGATTATGTTTCTTCGTTTACCACGGTTCCTACCCATATTTTTTGTCCGGCTATCCTTTTTTATAACAGCCCACTCCACTGCATTAGAAATAATGAAGAAAAGGCGGATGTTTCGCTAGAGCGGACGAACTGATTGCGAGCGCACACGTGTGTTTTATAAAAATACAAGTGGAAATAAATTATCGAAATGTTGTAAAGATTGAGAAATATATATTTGATAATCAGATACAAAACTGAAAAATGGTTTGTTGAAATAGGGAAATATAAAAATGGGATAAAAATGTTTTCCTATTTCAAAGAGCTGCCAGGCTTTACCGCAGACTGGCAGGCAACTATAGCCCGGCGGACTTTGTGGAGTGCGAAAACGAATTCGAAATCGCAAAACTACGCGCACACAGAAATAAGAAATTGTTAAAAATTATCGACACTTCAACAATCCGCGATGAAACACAAGCATGTATTATAAACAATATTGAAGGAGAATATGTTGAGCAGAATGATACGTCAGCTGACACACAGCAGGCTCGCGAATCTAGTCTGAACAGAGGCTAAAGGAGTAATGCATCATCTGCTAATCAACAGATAGAAAATCTGATTGATTTTCATTTGGCAGATATAAATACGCACTCACTGCTAGCATGCAGCACGGCCCAGGAATCACCGTTTCAGGTGGCCACAATGAACGTAGCTACGTTCGCCATTACGTATGCCACGGATGCCAACATATAAACACAGCAGCCGAGTCTCCGGCTAACAGCCTCACAGAGAACTATACAATTAGTCATGCATTAGTCAGCCTGCAAGAAATGCTGCAGACTTGGGTGCTACAAAAGCATTGTCCAAGACCTGCAGAGGAGACAGCATGAAATGCCGGCAACCTTGTCCAACATGCAACAGCAATACCAAACTCCGCGAGACGATCGCGTCGTATTACAAGATACTTGTGATCTTCAGTACTTGGGAAGTGACAAACATTCTGGACATAATAGGCCTCCACTGTTGTCTGGCGAGATAATGTTCTCGGCTCCTTGCCACCCTCGGTACCAAGGGCCTAGAAGGGGGGCATCACATCGGCCAACGAGATGTGAACGCTTGCCTCTTAACGCAATGCGATCGACTTTATGGAATACCATAGACCAGCGCGCGGATATCGATAAAACCGTGCTCCAATGGAAAATTCGTGTCAATGGCGTCAAGGGGAAAAGCATTAAGGATTTCTTTCAGAGTATCAGGGAATGCCGCAGGCTGATGCTGCGCACTGATAAAGATATGCTCAACGCTATGACGGAACTTTTAGACGGCGTCGTCTTGCATTGGTATCGTCTTTCTCGGAGACTAGAAAATTTGACCAGAGTTCTGCCCAAAGAACATTCTTCCAAGCCGAACTGATCGGCGAAGTACAATAGACGAGCCAACATATAACTATGTATTTTGCTTGTTGTCTATCCTGCATAGGTCGTAAGAGCCATGGTCGGATGACAAGCAGCTAGCCCCCATATGCAGAAATCTACTCCCAAAAATACAGACTAGTTCGGTGGGAGAAGATTACTGAAAGGCGTGAGCACTCCCTCTCTTCTGTTCTAACAGGCGACCAGACCAGACGCTCTCGAAACCAGCATCCATAACCACAAAACTAGCATTAACCCCGGAGGTTGAGAGGCTAACCAGTATACCACCGCTGCCATGCTCAAGCCTCATTAGGGAGTGCACTGAAGGACCGCACGTGACCGCTCGTGAACTCGGTGTGAGCACGTGCTTGCGTCTCAACATTGCGCAGACCGAAAGTCCCGATTCAGAGCGCGTGAAAGAGAGAGAGGCAGAGAGAGAGACAAAAAGAGACTGAGCGAAGGACGACGCCATCGCTGAGAACGTCCGCGCCAGCGACGAGAGAGAGAAGAATCATCGGCAGGTCGATGACGGCAAATTGCTTTCTGTTACTTTAAGTGTGGACTTTATGTCTTAGATTGAGGCTTTTCCTGATCGGCCATCGTGTATACAGTGTTGCAATGTACGAGCTCAGCGTCTACGCCTCGGATATTTGTTCCCCCTGTGTATCGCCTTCTCTAGCCTAAAGTGTAAATACATCTTTGTGTAGACAACTTGCCATATCTGCTAGTTTTTCCCATGCGTCACGGATCCCGCGAGGAGTGGCTGGCAAAATTATTTACTTAGAACATGGAAGAAATGTTTATTAGTTTTTAACAACTCATTGTGTATAATCAAAAAACTGCATTTCTCATTTTTATACAGTTATTTAATTGTTCATATTCAATCTATAGTTTTTCAAATATTTATTTATTACATATAACTTTATTTTTTACGTATAGTTAGTTCTGTTTTGTAAAATTCAAGAAATATTTATGACTTTTCAATAATTTATTTAGTGTAATGTAATAAATATATGTTTGCTATTCTAATAAACTTAATTGTTTTGTTAAAATATATGGTTTACTCCAAATTACAAAATATTCATTTATTTTAAATATGTATGTTTTTGTTTTAAACATAAATTTAAATAAATATTTGTTTTATTCTAATAACTATTGAATTAATTTTAATGAATTTAATTTACTTTAACTAAATATTTGTTTGATTCAAATAATATCTTTTTTACGAAATGGATTTATTTAAATTGATACAAATTTACTCTCAGTGAGAAATGAAAATAATGTAAATTATCATATATTTTAGCAAATTTCATGATATAATGTTAATAGCAATAAAATAAAATTTATTATATAAAATTCTAATGAATTTTATTACATAAATAATTTATAGAAAGTATAATTTTTTATATCAAATTAGTCTTATTATCAACGTAGTCTTATTGTAAGTTTTTGACATCAAGTGTGAAAAAAAGATACACGGGTCGGGAGAAGTAATTCCCCTGCTCCGTAGTCCTCGCCGCCTCCACTACCTCCTGAATAGCATCTATGTTGGACCGCCCTCTCTGAAAGCCATGCTGCCTCTCGGAAAGGTCGTCAGATGTAAAAAGCGGCACCTGCAGATAGGGTCTCACCAGCTTTTCCAGGAGTTTTTCGGCGCTGTCTAGCATGCATAAGAATCTGTATGCCGACGGCGCACTACATTATCCATTGCCCTTGCTTATCAGCACAAGTCTTGCCTTCTTCCAGCGGGGATAAAATATTCCCGTGCGAAGGCACGAGTCGTATATGCCAAGCAAAAGTTTAGGATGGCTCTGTACCACCGCTTTCAACACTTCCGCCGAAAGCCTGTCAGCTCCTGGTGCCTTTCTTCAGAGAGTGCACTGCTCTCTCCAGCTACGTCCTTGTGAAAAACAGTGCCTCAGGACCCTCGGAAGCCAGGAGCTTATCCCCTCGTTTGGGATGAGTGGGGAATAGGGTATGAACGATGCCGTTCACAACTTCCGCGCTCATAAACATGTTTTTACGCAACATGCCTAATTTGCGGGCTATCATTTTGTACTCCAATCCCCATGGATCATTGTTCAGATCTTCTTACAGCTTTTTCCAACATCCGTGTTTACTAGCTTTGATGGCTCGCTTTAGAGTCTTTTTCGCCGTTAGCTTTGGGCGATCCTAAGAGCGACATCACGACCGCGCCTTTGAGCCTTTTGGGTTACGCGGCGCAGCCACATGCATCGCCGCCGCAGCTGATGTATTGGTTATCGCTGGCTGTATAGTCTTCGATCACCCGTCAGTCCCGCACTCGTGCGGCTAGAATCTTTGTCGCGAATGATACCTCAGGGATGGTCTCCCTCTAGCCAGGTCTCCGAAAGGTCGACGTAGATCCGGTGTTCAAGATAACCAGACCTAGTCTGGATGCCATATCCATCACTCATCTTCCCCTAGAGTCCGGGAAGGGTTCCCTCCACTCGAGAGCTTTACTGTTGAAATCTCCAGCCACTGCCAGCTCCCCCTTTATTTCGCTTACCGCATCCACAAGGGCATCCAGTTTAAACTGGGAACCTCTGATGGCCTTATTCGGGGTGAGATAGCAGATGAAGTAATTTACGTTGTTGCCCCTCACCCAGACGAAGCCACGGCCAGATCCGTGGCGCTCCACCCGAAAGCGGTGAGGGTTGAAAATCAAAAATCGCTGCGGTACCGAGTTCATCGCGATACCAGACCACCGCATCTCCTTCTCGTTCTTGTTCGTTGACGATGACGATGTCAGCGTTTTTCTGAAGGCAGATCTACGTAATCAGGTAGCTCGCCGTCCGATTCCTATTCAAGTTCGCCTGCAGAACTTTAACCATTTTAAAGAGACCTGGATAGGGCTCGGCGAAACACCTCACAAGACCCAGACTCCGCAACGTGATTTAACGCTGCGGGTCTGATCCCCGGGCAGAGGAAACACTGTAAAGGCGTTCTACAGTCAGACGCCTTATGTCCCTGCTGCCCACACCGGTAGCTCGCGGTGCTCCTGTCTGGGTCATCGCAACCCGAACCGCGATGTCCATAACCGAGACATCTGTAATAGCACTCGACCTGGATCCGCTGCCGTAAGTCGCAAAGGACCCATCCAATGGCCACCTTTCCAACTTCCAGTAAACGGTGGCCAGTATCCTCAGAGAGGTTCACAAGGGCTAGTCGTTTGCCGACTTTGTTCTCCCTCGTAAACCTTACCTCAAGGGGGCTAGTATATTCCTGCAAGGCGCCGAGGAGAGCTGTCTGCACTTCATCTAGTGTCCCGCAGCCGTTCACGTCTCTGATCTCCAAGGTATTCTTGGGAGAGCACGAAGTGCCGCGTTTTGTCCGCAACCTCTTTGAGGACATTAGTAAAGCCCTCCTTGCCCTCCGCCGAAGCCTTCTTAAATTCGATCAGGACATCGCCGTTTAATGATCGGCGGATGTTCTTGATAGTGAGTCCTCACTGCGAGGGATCGACCTTATTGCGGATCCCTCCAAGGATCTCCGCGTAAGTCTTCTACTTCGCGGGTTTAAGGAGCAGCGCCTCAGGCCTTACCCTTCTTTCTATTTTACCTTTCGGTTTAATGGGGCCCTCTCCAGATTTAGTGACTCCCTTTGTGTTTGTCTTCTTTTTTTCTGCTTCTTTTTTTGGCTGTCCTCTTTTTTGCATGGTGTGGACATTCTTCCAGCCTTCCTCAGAGTGTGGCTCGACTTCACGCTTGGATTTGGCAGCCATATTTTCTTCTTTTATCGAAACTTCCTCTCTTTTTTCTTCTTCTTCTTTCGCCCCCCTCAGGTAATTTCGTTGGGAAGAAAGATGGATGCCTTTTCTGGGCCTCATTAGTCCAGGAAGCATCAGGAGTATGTGGGCGCCTAGCTTTAAATCACCTTCTGCCCACCAGCTCCTCAAATTAACTTTGTAAAACCGGTAGCCCCTCCTTAATTGTATTGTTTACATTCTTTTGTTTTTCATTGACTCCATCATTATTTTAAACAAATTATTGATGGAGTCAATGAGCGCTTTTTCATGATTATATTCATGACTTACCGTCAGTATTTGTCCAGACTCAGCGTTCACACTGCAGCCATGGATTACTGCACGAACAGAGCTATCAGCTTTACTGTTATTGATCGTACGGGGGACATCCAGGCTGTTTAATTTCCTTACCTCTTCTTTTTTGTTGTTAATAATGTCCATTCTTTTTTCTTTTGTTTTCGTACTCCCACATGCCCGGCCTCCCTGGACCCTCAACGACGAGCTCCCCAAAATGAATCTCTAACACTTACCTGTAGGAGTCATTTTGGTTTGGACCTTCGTGTAAGCCTCTTTTACAGATCCGGAGGATATAGCGCGCCTGGGCGCACTAGCCCACCTCTGATCTCTCGAGCTTCACACCCCAACAATAAGGTGCTCCACTCTCTGGAGAGTTTCCGGCAGACATCACGAGTCGGGACGCACTCGCCAATGCCAAATGACTGGTGCTGGCTAGGCGACCAGCCGCCCATCTTGCCATTAACAGGAACCAAAGATGTTTCGGGTCGCCGAGGCACGCAACCGGAAGACTCGCCTCCCCACCCATGATCTCTCTTCGGCAGGTCCCAGGCATGCACCGCTCTGTTAGTATGATGATGATGATGACGATGACGATGACGATGACGATGATGATGATGTATGTTTGGGAAAAAATAAAAAAATTCAAGAATGTTCAATATGGAAATTCAATGCTTTTAATATAAATAAGAGAATGGCATAAAAACCTCCACTCAGTGGGTGGAGGAAAAGCCTTAAATACAAAAGAGAAAAAAGTTGCTAATTAAAACAAATAAAAAGGCGTTTTATAAAATAAATTCTAAGATATAAAATAGCGGTACAAAAGGTCACTTAAATATAATTTATCGAGAGCTCTCTTATTTTAAAATTTCTGACACAGCTACGAATAGAGGTGAGGGCTCGAGTACAAAGAATCTCTGCATTCCCTCCAAAACTGTGTTGTGATCCCAACGTCTTGGGAGCCGGGTAAACCCTAGTCGCCGACGGCAGCCACGGACTGGATAGTCGCTCGGGAGATTCCTCAGAGATCCGCTCGAGGGCGAGACTCTCAGCAAGAAATTCGTGCCTTGTTAACACGTGCGTAAATCTACCAACTTGCACACCACTCGTATATACAAATATAAAAACTACTATAGGTCGCAGTGCAAATACCATATTTTACTATCAATCACCAACAACGCGCGGAAATTCTTTAATTTGCAAGTTCGTCTAGAATCGCGCTTAAGCTGAACTTAACTCGAAGACTTCTTAAAATAAACTGACAAATTTTTGTCCCGAGAACACATTTGAATGTTTTCCAATTGGTGAAGGGAGCCAAAACAGAGCGAAGGAATAACAGAGCGAAAAACTAATAGTCTTTTTCCGACGATCGGGTCATATAATTTTCAGCATTTCCCACCGACGAATTTACAGATGAAAATGGACAAACTCCCGAAATCGGCTGAGCGGAAGAAGTATATGCCGGTCTTAGGCGAATATATACCTGCATCGGCTAGCAACAATAAATAATTTTTGACCGGTCTTGGTGCACCATCATTTTATTTCATAGGGTTCATACCAAAATACGATCTTACTAAGTAAACACCTGCGCGGCAGGCTAGATGTCCTCATGCTTCGAACACTAATTATGGAATATCCATTTTAGCACAAAATCATAATAGTCCGAGAGCCAGCGACATTTTTATGTCATATATTTATCCTCGGCCGAAAATTAGTATAAATGATTCGTTTCAATGTTGTCTAAAGCGTAGTGATCGTCCGCTGCATTAATTAATCTGGATGTGGGAACACCGGGCGTCCAAACTTTATAAAAATATTATTAAATATTGATAACAAATTAATAAAAACCAGGTTTTATGAAATAATTTTGAGTTTAGAAAAAAATTGTTTAAATAAAAGTTGTAGATCCTATTGAAACAAATTTTTCTCTCCATTTTTGCTCTAAAGTTAATAATTATAGAGAAAAACGCAATGAATTATGAACATTTTGAGCTGTTATGAAACCAAAACATAGACGATAAATTAGGGATCTACCTCGCCGTTCAGATCATATATGGTATAAGTATATACTTTTTAACTTTAAATTTTGCTCATAAAATTTTAGTTTTAAAGCGAAATTATATCGAATGTAATAAATTTATTTTCGGTAGATCTCCAAATTTTTTTTTAAATAATTTTTAACAAACTCTCTATTGTTTCATATACTATTATTTATTTATTATTATATACAAAATTTTTAATGATGTTCACTATTTCAGTATTCATTAACTAAATTTGAGGTATAATTTTCATGTTCCAAAGCTCCAAAAATTATTTGTAAAAACCTTTTCCTATTTGTTATTACTTTTTCATTATAAATAAATTAAAAATACTAAAATACAATAACGGTGAAGGAAATTTGTTATATAGAAGTATGGTAGTGATATATCTATATACATATAGTTTATTTCTTTAAAGTTTACAGAATTTTTTTCCAGAAAAATTTATAAATAATTACAATAATATACACTACTCTTTAATTTATAATAATTAGATATTTATACACTGGTATAATGCATGCAATAAAATCATTTAAAAGTACATGCAAAATTATAGAAATTATGTATGCTCCTATCATCTTCTGTCAGAGAATCATATAACAGATAAATATGAAAAAATTATTCAAATGACAATAAAATTCTGGATAATTTATTAGGTGATTCGATGACAGTGAAATCCATCGTGTTCCAGGTTCCCCGAAAGCACGTGCTACAATTGCAGTTTTAATCATCAGTTCCCATTTATCCTCGCAAAATTTTTTTCCCACCTTGTTCTAATTATAAATACATGTAAGTTCATTTATAATAATTTTTAGAATTGCAACAATCTGGAATTTAAGTCCGCTGAAGCAATGAAAAGTATGTTCACTATCAGAGAAACTTGAGTAAAGTGCACTCGAAAACGCGTGCTGTAACTGCAGTTTTAACCATTAGTTCCCATTTATCCTCTTTATTTGTAATAATATTTAGGACTGCAACAATCTGGAATAGAAGCTGCAAATTTTAAACTGCAGTTCAAGCACGCGTTTTCGAGTACACTTTACTCACGTTTCTGTTATAGGTAACGAACTTTTCATTGCTTCAGCGGACATACATTCCAGATTGATACAATCCTAAAAATTCTTATAAATAAACTTACATGTATTGTAGAACAAGGTGGAAAAATCATTTTGCGAGGCTAAATGACAACTGATGGGTAAAACTGTAGCTGTAGCATGCACTTTCAGGGAACCTGGAACACGATGGATATCTCGCGTGGTGCACTGCAATCGAATTACCTAATAAATTGTCCAGAATCTTATTGTCATTTGAATACTTTTTGTCATATTTATTTATTATATTATTCTTTGACAGAGTGTGATGCGAGTGAAAATTTTTTGTAAGTTTGAAACCACTTTTAAATACAGCACCTTCCAAGCCACTCTAACATATTACAATAGGAAACTATATTTCTAATAAATTAAAAAGACTGTATATGTTATTTTTCTAACTTAAATATATTTGTGATAATCGAATTAGAAAAATGAAGGTTGTAGACAAAGTTCTCCGAATTTTATGGTGACAAGCATTAAAAACTTTGTATATAATAACATATAAATGCCGATATATAAAACAATAGAGAGTTTGTTAAATATTGTTTTAAACAAAGTTTGGAGACCTACCTACAATAAATTTTTTACATTCCATATGTTTTTGCTTTAAAACTAGAATTTTGTGAACAAAATTACAAATTAAAAAGTACTTGTATCATGTATCATCTGAGCAATGGGGTAGATCCCTGCCGTATTGACTGTAATTTGGTATGATTATAGTAGCTGAAAACGCTTATTATTAATTGCGTTTTTCTTGATAAATATTAGCTTTACAGCAAAAATGCATAGAACATAAAAAAATAATTTGAATAGGATCTACAACTATTGTTTGAACAATTTTTTTCTAAACCCAAAATTATTCTTTAAAACTTGGTTTTTATCATTTTTATAAAGTTTGGATGCCTGGTATTGCCACATCCAGATTAGGTGCCACGGCGGACGATAGCTCCACTCTTCAGTACATTCAAAGGAATCATTTAAACTAATTTTCAGCTGAGGAGAAATTGGTCTAAATATGTCACTAAAATATGTCGCTGGCTCCCAGATTATAAGACTCAATTTGAAATTTCTAAAATGTTAAAAAGGAAAGTCTTGTTTTTTTGATTCGTCTGCATTGTGAAGCTGGCATTGAAGTTTGCATCTGAATTGCTTTTTGATACTCGTGCGCATATTAGATGTTTTGGCTTAGCCTCTGGATGATTCAAAGGAAAATAGCAACGTTACATTGAACAGAAACATAGAGCTATATCTATATATATTTATTGCCTACGTCACAGCTCGTGACGCAGGCAAATGCGCACACTAATGTATGCTGACGTGGCTGTGACGTTGCGATAGCGCCTTAATGTAGCAGTTGGACCTTTTGGAAAAGACCCAAAATCGACCACGCTCTTACTGGACTGACTATATCTATGCTCTAATGAAAAATTTTATGTAGCTGGCGCTGCTATGGAACTAGATCCGCTTATGTTCATGGCAATCTTTGTTCAGCTTTGGTATGCAGTTTCTATTTTCTAGAGATCTGTAATCTGTAATACCAGATGAACCGAGATTGCCAGGGCCCATGTAAATCAATGGTTCCCAAATTGGCGCCACAGCCTATTTGTGGTAGGTGCCCGAACAAAGTCCGTCTGCAATCTCGACTATTGATAAATGTAGCGCACTGCTGATAAATGTCCGAATAGCTATTCGGACATTTTATATATAATCTAATTAAAGGCATTACAGCAATGAAGGAGAAACGGCGGGCGCGAGTATAGACTGTTATTAAGAGGAGGAGCAATATGGCAGGCAGGCACGATGCCGAAGAGGGAAGTAGGGGAAGAGAAGGACCGAGCGAAAGAGAAAAGAACTGCGCTTATATAGGTGTGTATATACATATATAATACATACATATAAGAAATGTGTGCACTAATTCTTTCCTCTATTACGGCGAGATCGGACTGATTCCCAACGCAACCAAAATCTATTCTCTCTCTCTCTCTCTCTCTCTCTCTCTCTCTCTCTATATATATATATATATATATATATATATATAAATTAATAAATATTTTTTTATTGGTCTTACAGTCCAATCAATTCAATCTAAAAATAAAATAAAAATAAATAAAAAAAAATAAAATAAAAATTAAAAATAAAAATTAAATTAAAAATTAAATTAAAATTATAATGACAGTCAGACTGTCCTTGTTTACATTCACCCCCGTAGACTGATCTGAAAATAAAATATTAGCTGAAAAAATTCTTTGTTAGTAAAGTGCAGTCTGACTGTCCCCAACACCCTTACCTAATTGAAGACTTGTCCAACGTTTCGAGCTCGCTACGGCTCCTCATCAAGGACTGATATACTAATATATATATTAGTATATATTATTATATATTAATTTAATTATATATATATATATATATATATATATATATATATATACCGTCCGTTAGAGCGCTCGCGTAAAACCGCGAGTGTTCGCGTAAGTTCGCGAATTAGTACGCGCGAGCCCCGAGGGCGCCGGAAGTGCCACGAAAGGTATGAAGTTCGAAATGAACTTCACTTCCATCCCCGAATTTCAGGTAGTTCGACGCAGTTTTATTCGTCCTGCTTCCCTTATCGTTTTTCTCGTTTCGGTTGATGTCGTCCCGAATCTCACAGTTTTAAGGTCGCCATAGTAGCGTCCCTCGCGGTCGACGTGTTGTAAGTTTACATCCGTGCAAACTACGCGCGAGCCATCGGAAGAGTCGAGAAGACGCAGCGATATCCTCGCGACAGCCCCGGACCGTGAGCGTTGTATACCTCGAGGAAACACACACGCGTTGCCGTCGTGTAATGTAGCGAATAGCAACGTCATCAGCAGCTAAGATCCGCAGCCACGCACAACCACGCGAGCGAGAAGCGAGAGCCAGCAGCGCGGCTGCCACGTCCTTGCGCGTCCGCGTAAGTGAGTAAGAGAGAGAGAGAGAGAGAACGCCCCAGCTACTCTGATACCAGGCGGCGCCCGCGAGCACCGGTGAGCATCGGCGAGCACCAGCGAGCACCTGCGAGCTTCAAGCCAGCAACAGCATCGTCGTCGTCGGCGGCAAGTATACTTTTTGTTATAGTTATTCATGTGTGCGTATAGCTAGGCTCCTGGCCCACCGCCGCGCCCGCGCGCCGCAATCTAACGAGCATATGGCTTTGCGGTTCATCTTAATTGACATGTATATATTGAGCGGAGCTAAGTGAGCGTTATCGTTATACCATTTTGTAATTTCATACCGTCGTATATGATTTCGCGTGTTAATAGCATGTAGTATATAGTATGTAGTCTTGTACCGTACCGTCGTTCCCACATGTTTTATATCGAAAGCGTCCCGTCCCGTTTTCCCCGTCCCTGTTGTACGATTGCGTACTTGCATAAATAATTAACGTAGCGTCGCGGAACCCGCAATCAGTACATAACGGATGTACTAGATTACCGTTGTAGATAGGTCTTTTGTAAAAATAAATGATAATATTGTTATGATATGATAAAGGCACTAGCGTAGTTCATTTCTCGTTCCCCGTCCCCTTTCCAGCGGAGTGCACAATCAGCAGCCTGGAAGAGTCCACACACACAAGCAAGCAAACAGTAAGTATAACCCGAATTTGGAGTTATAATATATATATATATATATATATATATATCAGGTACGTGAATAAGTCTTTCACGTTTTTTTTCAAATTTTGAGCCTATATTGTGAAAAAATGGTTACAAATGAATTATTGAAAGTATTGGCCATCGCTAGCTACAACTTTTTCCCATCTTTCTGGCAACATACGAATCCCGTTGCGAAAAAATTCGACCGGTTTGGCCTCTATCCAGTCATCCACCCATTTTTTGGCTTCCTCGTAGGAATGGAAGTGCTGGTCAGCCAGGCCATGCGTCATCGATCTGAAGAGATGGTAATCAGACGGAGCAACGTCTGGACTATACGGCGGGTGGGGTAGGACTTCCCATTTGAGCGTTTCTAAGTATGTTTTCACCGGCGGTGCAACATGTGGGCGAGCATTGTCATGTTGCAAAATAACTTTGTCGTGCCTGTCGGAGTATTGTGGCCGTTTTTCTCGCAGTGCGCGGCTCAAACGCATCAATTGTCGTCGATAGACCTCGCCTGTGATCCTTTCATTCGGTTTCAGAAGCTCATAGTAAACCACACCTAGCTGGTCCCACCATATACAGAGTATGAGCTGGCCGCCATGAATATTTGGCTTGGCCGTCGATGATGATGCATGGCCGGGTAGTCCCCATGATTTTCTTCGCTTCGGATTATCGTAACGTATCCACTTTTCATCGCCAGTCACGATACGATGCAGAAAACCCTTTCTTTTATGTCGCTGAAGCAGCTGTTCGCAAGTGAAAAAACGCCGTTCGACGTCTCTCAGCTTCAGTTCGTACGGCACCCAATTTCCTTGCTTTTGGATCATTCCCATGGCTTTCAAACGCTTGGAAATGGTTGTTCGGTCAACTCCCAATGCTTCAGCAAGTTCTTCTTGCGTTTGACAAGAATCTTCATCAAGCAAAGTCGCCGCTTTTGAAGCGTCGAAACCATCCGCGAACATTTGAATCATCGACACAACCTTCTCCATAAGCCTCCTGAAGCAATCGATGCGTCTCGGCAGCAGATTTCTTCAAATTCAACCAATAAAGTGAAACTTCCCGCAAATGACGTCGACTCGGCTCAAATTTCGACATTTTCACGATATCAAAAATTTATGATGCGAAAAAATTTTAACTAATGTGTTAGTATGGAATTGTTGACATATGAATAAGCTTTGATTATGACATATGTAACCATTGAATACTCGCACAGTATTGGTGGCGCCATCTCTTACAAAAAACGGGAAAGACTTATTCACATTCCTAATATATATATATATATATATATATATATATATATATATATATATATATACATATATATATATGCGTGCATGTTCATTACTTAAAACTCTGAAGCTCAAACTTCGACCTCCTAATTATGATGTATTGTAATATGAGTGAGGAAGCTGTATTGGGTGTGCTTTGTGCGCGTGTGCGTGTATGTATTTATAAAGAGCATATTAATAATAGTATTAATATTTCATTTGTAGATATCTGTATATATATATATATATATATATATATATATATATATATATATGTATATAAATAATTAATATTTTAATATTTCATCTGTAGATATTTGTCTGTTAGTATGTTCTTTTTGTTTATTAGTTTGTTTGTGTATGTGTGTGTGTTCTCTTTTTATTTTTTAAATTATCAGAATTTTAAATTACTTCGGCAGGGATGTTAGTTAGCCTATACAGCTCCTCTTTCTAGGACATTATCCTACGTCCCCATCCATACAAGTGATCAGGGGTTCGATGTTCATTCTCTGCAAATTAAAAATAGAATCAGTATCTCAACAGCGTCGGTGGATACTGTCCTGTAACCACTAATAATACGTATACAGGAGCGGCGACGGACTGCAATGGCCAGCTCATGATACGATTTAATTCCACATGCATGTGCCAGATTGGCGCTGCATACATGCTCACAGAATTAAGAATAGAAAATAATAGTTTCCTCTGGGGTGGTCGTGGGCCACCAATATTAGGAATGAGCCGACACAAGGCAACTGCAACTCGTTGCGCTTTTTCACCAGATATCTTTAGATGCTCTTTGAAGTTTAATCTGGTATCAAGCTGTACGCCCAAGTATCGTAAAGATGGCGCAGAACTAATGCGGCAGCTATCAACTTTAAGAGTAATACTATCTAGCTACTTGCGACTGCTGACAAGAACTACTTCTGTCTTGTGCTCCGCTAATTGTAGACCAGCCGACTTAATCCATCTACTGATGTTGCTGATTGCCTCATTGGCATTTTCAGTGAGTTTTTCAAGGGTCTTAGCCATCACTACTAGTGCAATATCGGCGGCGGAGCCTACTGTTATTGAACCAGGCGGTTGTGGAATCCTCACCACGCCATCATACATAATATTCCACAATATAGGTCCTATAACCGAGCCCTGGGGGACTCCCGCAGTAACCTTCTGCGATATAATGCCTTCATCCGTTCGGTATAATATTTTCCTATTCTCAAAGTAGTTAGCCACAATATTCTGTAGATAACCAGGTACACCGAACTCTATCAGAGAATTCATAATAGAACACCAGTGCGCTGAGTTGAAGGCATTCTTGACATCTAAAACGAGAATGGCACAATACTGTTTAGCGCCACCTTTCCATCTCTTACCACTGATTGCATTTCTTGCGGTACACATTACCAGTTTAATAGCATCGACTGTTGATTTTGATTTCGGAAATCCAAATTGGCATAAGGATAAGCCGTGCAATCCTTCAGTGAATGCTTCCAGTCGGCTACATATTATGTTTTCAAATATTTTACATACCAAATCGAGCATACACAATGGCCTGTATGATGACGGATCATCAAGTGGCTTATTGCCCTTAGGTAACAAAACTAACCTTTGTGTTTTCCAGCAATCAGGAAAAATACCGTCAAAAAGACAAGCATTATATACTTTTAGGAATATAGTTGGGTCCTTCTGTATCGCCAATTTAATTACAGCATTAGGGATACCATCAGGACCAGGGGCAGCACTGTCTCCGATCTTAGCGTAAGCATTATGTAACTCCATTTCTGTTATAGGAGATATATCGTCAGTGTTGCGTGCGCAGTACTGTCCCTTGGGTGTCATTGGAAAAGAGAACGGAAACAATCTTATCAATCAATACCGTGCTATTGTGTTGCATTGGGGCCCTACTCAATCGTGCCATGACTGTTTTGTATGGTCGTCCCCATAAGTCATTGTTGGCCTCTGTGCACAGTTCAAGCGATCATCGACGCTTGCTTACCTTAATGGCCTTGACAAACGCTCTTTGTGCTTCTTTAAATGACTTCACAAGAACATCATGCCTGCCTGCCACCTCGCCCATCCCCTTAATTAAAGTTTGTTTAAGTTTACAGTTTACTTATGTAAAAAATACCCAATGTATAAAAATATATTGCCTAGATAATTTTACCTATAATAATATTAACATGTATTAAATATCTGCAGAAAAAATAATGAAGCTTCAGGGCTCGCTGAAACAATGTCAACGATGTGGCTGTATTGAGCTTAGTTCCAAGAAAGTTTCCCCGCATTATTTTTCTGAATATTTATGATTTTTCAGGGACTAATTACGAATATTGTTACAGCTTTAGACGTAAATTAAATATTTATTCCCAGATCCATGCAAGATCCATAAAGATCATGGTTTGTTCAATTTTCCTTAAAAAAATAAAAACACTTGCAAAAAATTTTTAAACCATAATCATAGAGCTCTGTAAATACATATTTTTTGTTCTATACAGTTTTCGATGCAAATAATATTTCTTATAAAAATTGAACTACTCCGATTCGGAGTCCCGTGAACGGTTCCCCGCATATACTCAATGTAGGTACCTTCGTATACATATTTTTCGAGAAATATTGCTGGTAGAGACGAATTAAATTGAATAAAAAATATGTATTTTAATGAGACGTACAATGATTTTTTAAAATACATTTGTGTAAATTTTAATATTTCCCGAGATATATCCAAAAGTCTCTGTATTTATAGTTTTTAACTTGAGAATTCAAAAAAATCGATAAATCAATTATGTTCGTCTTTCGGAAGTTCATCAACGATCTCTGTTATAGACTCACATATCAATTTTTATTAGATCAAGCCTGCTGCGAGTACGCATTTAGACTGCCGATAATCGCAACAGCTTTGTGCAAGGCTGAATTATCAAAAATTTTCGCGAAATTTACATCGCAGCAATCATACTGCAAGCATGCACTATTAAAAATATATTTTTTTTAAATTCATCATAAAACCATCGAACTGTATTATACTGTTATAAGTTTTAATATATATATATATATATATATATATATATATATATATATATTGTGACGAGGAACGCAAGCACTGCGTGCGCCTGCCTTCCCCGTCCCGTTGCTCTCTCTCCAGCTGTAGCATGTACATATTTATCTGTATATTTATATGTAGAAATGTTTATATGTTGCAGGCCGACGCACAACCACCGGCGGAGAGGTAAGTGAGAGAGAGAGCGGGGAATGGGGAGAGACGGCCACGCGCGCGAAGGATTAGATAGAGAGAAGGCCGCGAGCTTTGAACACGCGTTTTAGCCGGCTTTTCGCTCCACGTGCTTTGTTTTCTTTGCTGTTACGGTGTCGTCTCGGTCATCGTCTACGGGAACACGCCTCGTGCTCCACGTGTTCCCCCTCGCTACGTACCTCTTCTTCGGGGAGGGTACACTCCCGAACGCGCGTGTTTGTGCCACGGCATTGTGTGTGCGTGTAGCGCACTCGCACTGAGGACGGGCCCGAGCGGACGAACTTGTCGCCAGACCCCGTCTCCGCGGAATAACCGCCCCATCCCGGGGTTTCTGGACGGCGACGTCACCGCCGCTCCCGGTGAAGGAAGGTGCTGCTGCCGGACGAGGACACGCTGCGGGATCATCGAGCCCCGACTCGCTGTAAGTGGCAGCCCCTTTTCTCTCTCTCTCTCTCTCTCTTCCCGAATTTCTCGCGCGCCGTCGCCTCGGCGACCCTCGGCCTGCGTCCCACACGCCTCATATATAGGCGCTGCGTTGTATTCTTTTCTTTTGTACTGCGTTATTAAACCTTATTTAAATTTTAATTATTTTTATTCTTTATTACTATCAAGTGTGCTCCATTAGCCGCCCTGTCCCACGCGCAGTCCCGAACGCGATATTTCGCCCCTCGCGAACCGCCCCTCTCCCTTGCCGAAATCCTTCGGGGCTAAGCCCAGCCGGGCACAGATTTGCAACGGCCGTGCCCGCCGTCCTCGTGCTCGAGGCGGACACGCGCACCGTTACATGGCGCCCAACGCGATCTCGGGATCGCACTTTATATAAGAATATTTCATATATCTTTATATATCTTATTGCATGTATACATTTTATAATATATATGTAATAATATATTATATCATAGTGCCCCGGCGAATATTCGCAAGTGACGCGGATGCGCGAAAACAACTTAATAATTTTATTATATTGAAAATTATAATATTACAGAGTGCGAACGCACAGTACATCGCGAGTGTTTACGTTGCGAGCTCGTAGATGTAAACACTCTCGAAGTCGGCCAAGGCCAACGGCAATTCGGCGAAAGCGGCTGAAAAGCAGCACAAATGAAATATAATGCCGAATACGGTAATATAATATTTGTGCAGTTTTTCAAGCAAAACTAATTTTAAGTTAAATAGACACATATACATTAATTTTTATAATATTGATATATATATATTAAGTGGATGTAACTTTAAAATTTAGCTTAAATTAAATATGTGAATTCCATCTAAGCTAAACTAAAATTAATCAATAATTAATTTTTAAGATAGCGTAATATGAAAATATAACTGATATAAATAGATTCACATTCGCCATTATAATATAATAATAAAATTTTCGCCGTTACAGACATAAGGAACATTTAGTGTAAATTAAATATAATTAAAAGTTCTCTTCATTATACATAGTCGACTATAAATAGCGAAGTCAGCGATCTGTGTATACTCACATACACACACCACCGCGACTCTACGCTGTACATACAGTGTACATGCGACTAACGCAAATTTTTCTTTGCTCTCAATTTAATTTGATCAAAATTGATTATCCCCTTTATGCTTTTCGCTTTCGGATCTTCATTTTGATATTGTAATATCTCTAATATTTGTGCAGTATAATTTAAAAATTAAAATTTTTTTTTTTCCGAAAACTAAAAATTAAAATTTTTTTTTTTTTTGAAAACTAAAATTTAAAAATTTTTTTTTCTTCCGAAAACTAAAAATTAAAATTTTTTTTTTTCCGGAAACTAAAAATTAAAAATTTTTTTTTTTTTCTCGAAAACTAAAATTTAAAAATTTTTTTTTTTGGAAAACTAAAAATTGAAAATTTTTTTTTTTTTTTTTTCGAAAACCAAAAATTGAAGTTTTTTTTGGAAAACTGTAAAATAAAATTTTTTTTGTAGAAGTTATAAAAGAACTAAAAATAAACTATATTTTTTTTTTTTTTTTTTTTTTTTTTTTTTTTTTTTTTTTGTGTTTTCCTCTTTTTCTTTATATTTTTGTATTTTTTTTTACATTGCTTAAAAAATATAAAAAGGAAGAACTATTACAGTTTCAAAATAAATCTTTTTGGAAAATCGAGAATCCGAAAGCCGAAATAAGAACTTTGGAAAAATTTTTGGAAAATTTCTTTTGATAATTTTTGAAAATTGTTGAATCCTTTTTCTCTTATATTTTCTGTTTTTTTGCGTCAGTCGCCCCTAATTTTTGCGTTTTCGCCCTCGCACTCCACTATCTCTTGAGATTGCCGGCTTTTAATTATTTGCTTTTAATTATTTAATCGAAAACTTTGGCTGTAACGCTCTATTTTTCTCACGTTGTACTTTTTTTTTTCTTTTTCCGTTTGTTCGTTTGTCTTCTTCTAATTTTCAACGAAAAGAAATAAAAGATGGCAAATCCGCCAAACGAATTTAACGACTGGCTTCAAAGCCTATGTGAGGAAGAAACAAACCTAATTACAGCGGAACTAGAATTAAAAAATGAGGGTTCCCCATTTCAAAGGGCTGCTAGGCTATACCATAGACTAGCAGGAAATTATAGCCCAGGAGATTTTGTGGAATGCGAGAGTGACAGTGATAGTATAAAAACACGCACGCGAAGAGATAAAAATCTGTTAAAGATAATCGTCACCTCGACAATGCGCGACGCAACAAAAACTTATATTTTGGATCGAATGGAAGCGACGTACGCCGAACAAGCGGACGGATCAGCTGACATACAGCAGGCTCGGGAAATATACCCGAACACAGATCAAAGAAATATAACAACAGCTGTCGATCACCAAATACAAAATCTGATCGACTTCAATTTGGCCGAGATGAACAGGCATGAACCGCTCGCATGGAGCACTGCCAACGAATCGCCGATTCAGGCAGCCAACACGAGCGTAATTACGCCTCTCGACTCGGGTGTCACGAATGACACCACACGTCGAACCCAAGTCGCATCTCAGGCGACAAATACAACAGTCGAGCCTCAACCGACTGACCTCGAAAACAATGTAAACCTTCGTCAGGGATTACATGGCCTGCAAAATATGCTGCAAACTTGGATGCAACACCAAAACTGCACTGTCCAAGATTTGCAGCAGAGGCAAAGTGAGATGCACGCTACGCTAGCCAGCATCCAGCAGCAGCTGCAGAAATCAGCGCGACGCGACCGTGTCACTTTCCAAGACACGTACGATCTGCAATACGTGGAAAGTGACAAAAACCTCAACAATAATAGGTTTGTAGGGTCGACCGGCGAGCCTACGTTTTCGGCTCCTTGCCACCCTCGGTACCAAGGGCCTGGAAGGGGGGGACATCACATGGATCGAGATGTGATGAGCTCGCCCGCGAATACAACGCGATCAACGCTGTCAAGCACCTTGGCCCAGCGCACGGATATTGGTAAGACCGTGCGCCAATGGAAAATTAGATTCAATGGTGCCAAGGGGAAAAGTGTAGAAGAATTTCTGCAAAGGATCGCGGAATGTCGCAGGTTGACACCGCTCACAGACGAGGACATGCTCAATGCCATGACGGAGCTCCTCGACGGTGTCGCCCTGCATTGGTACCGTCTATCTCGGAAAGACTGGACCACGTGGCAAGAGTTCTGCCACGCAGACCGGAGCTGCTACGGCGTCGATCGACGCTTCCAAGCTGAGCTAATCAGCGAAGCGCAGCGGCGTACGCAGGCGAAGCGCGAGCCAACACGTGACTACGTGTTTTGTTTGTTAACGATTCTCAATCGGTTCGAAGAACCATGGTCCGACGACAAGCAACTCGCCCTGATCTACTGTAATCTACTCCCGGAGATACAGAAGTTAGTTCCGCGGGAGAAGATTACGAGCGTCAATCGGCTAATCGAGCTTGCTCGAGAGGCCGAATGCGTCCTCGATGCGGAGCGAAATTATAAGCCACCGCCATCACCTGAGGACTGCATAATGCCCGAAGTGGCCTTCCATGCGGCCGACACGTCTCGAACGCGCCCGAAACCAAGGATCGCGGCCGTGGACGTGAAGCCGCCCAACTTCAAAGCTCTGGTGCGAGAAGTTTTACAAGAGGCTGGCTTTAAAGCCACCTCACCTGATTTAGAGGCGCCAGGCGTCGCAGCCCTTATCCCGAAGAGAAGCGGTCGCGAACCACGCCCGAGGTCGCCGCGTACAGGAAAAACCAGAGCGTCGACCTCACCTAAGTCGGAGAGGAAGCTCTCCTTCAAAGGAAAGCTGGTGCACGAGCCCCTCAGTGACAAGAACAAAGGTCGGACAGCAGGTCCTGATCCGCGGTTCTTGTGCTGGGGCTGTAGTTGGCCTGGCCACACCTTGCGCAGCTGTCCCGAGTGTTCGGGAAATGCGAAAAAGGGCGAGTAATTGAGGTCCAACTCGCCCCTACGCTCCGTGAGACCTCTGAAGATCAGCATGCAGCTGCGAGGACACAGGATAATGATGATTGCCCCCTCCTGTCTGTAAAGGAGGAGCATCACGACCGTGACTCCGCTGACTCTGCCACAAGTGTCGACCCCGATCGGTATTCACGATGGTGGGTACAGGTAGGCATAGGCGAGTTTCGCATTCATGCACTGCTGGATGCAGGGGCTGCTCGTACAGCTCTCGGAGCAATCGGCCTGCAGATTGCATCTGCCCTCGGTCGTCTAGTTCGACCCTTCCCTGGATCTGGCGCTCGACTCGCCACGGGAAAAATTGAGCCGATAATAGGCCAGGTGGCCCTTCCGTTTGCCATAGCAGACGTAGAAATGGAGCTAGACGTCATCATAATTCCAGACTTGGAAAATGACTGTCTGCTCGGTGCAGACTTCTACCGCGCCTTCAATGCGGTCATCCACCCGCGCGACAACACCATGTCGATCGAGGGTGCTGCGGATTTCGTTCCGTTACAACTCTGCACTGTCTCAGTTACCTCGGCGTATTCGCTTGCCTCTATAGGCTTGGCCGATATTGACGATAGTCAACGCCGAGCTCTCGAGGAACTCCTCGACCGGATGCTGCCTCCGGCTGATCAGCCTCTGGGCTGCACGCATCTGACCGACCACGTGATCGATGTCGGCGATGCTAAGCCGATTAAGCAGCGTTATTATCCGGTATCTCAGAAGATAGAGCTGGAAATGCATGCGCAAGTTCGCGAGATGCTTGATCAGGGCGTAATTCGCAGATCAACCAGCGAATGGTCTAGCTCCGTCGTGATGGTTCGCAAGAGCGATGGGAGCTACCGATTCTGTATGGACTATCGCAAATTGAATTCCGTGTCCAAGGTCAGCGCGTACCCGCTTCCTTACATGGACGTAATCTTACGGAAACTGAGAAATGCGCGATACATCTCCACACTGGACCTCAGCAGCGCCTACCATCAGGTCCCTCTTCGTGAGGAATCGCGACACCTCTCTGCCTTCACGGTTCCAGGCATGGGGTTATTCGAATGGACTCGTATGCCATATGGTGTCGCCGGTGGCCCTGCCACCTTTCAGCAGTTAAGCGACAAGCTGATCGGCCCTGAAATGGAGCCGGTGGCCTTCGCCTACCTCGATGATGTGATCATCGCTACGGAGAGCTTTGGCGAGCACTTCAGGTGGCTCGAACATATCCTGAGACGGATTTCCGATGCCGGTTTGACCATCAATCGGCAGAAGAGTAAATTCGGACTCGCGGAGGTACGGTTCCTCGGCGTCCTCGTGGATCGTGACGGTTTTCGACCCGATCCGGATAAGATTGCACCAATCTTGACTTACGCCGCACCAAAGAACCTGAAGCAGCTCCGTAGGTTTTTAGGCCTTGCGTCCTGGTATCGCAAGTTCTTAGAGAACTTCGCAACGCTTGCTGAGCCTCTCACTCGATTAACCAAGAAGAACATCAAGTACCATTGGGGAGAAGAGCAACAGCAAGCCTTCGAACAAATCCGGGCGCTCGTCGCATCTGCACCCGTCCTTTCTCGACCGTCGTTTGGAGAAACGTTCGTCATCCAAACGGACGCCAGCGACTCGGGACTAGGCGCCGTGCTCACACAAGCTGTTGATGGCGAGGAGCGCGTGCTCTCCTACGCTAGTCGCACGATGACTGCGGCTGAGCGTAACTATTCGGTCACCGAACGCGAGTGCCTCGCCGTGCTATGGGCTGTGCGTAAATTCCGCCCGTACGTCGAGGGCTATCACTTCCAGGTGATAACCGATCACAGCAGCCTTCGTTGGCTGCACTCATTGCGCAACCCCACGGGCAGACTCGCCCGTTGGGCCTTGGAATTGCAGGGATACGACTACGAAGTCATCCATCGGAAAGGTACCTTGAATTGCGTACCAGACGCCCTCTCTCGTTTGTACTAAGACGAGCCGACCTGCGAAGTCGCCTCCCTCGGCGTCACCGATGTGCAAGACCCCTGGTATTTGCGCCTTCGTAAGAAAGTGGTGAGCGATCCGACCAACCTCCCATGGTGGAAAGTCGTTGGGCAGCGACTATACTACTACCGTCCCGATCCTGCCGTCGAGGATTTAGTAGACGACCAGGATGCGTGGAAGTTAGTCGTGCCTAAAGAAGATCGTCGTACCGTTCTGCATGAATGTCATGAGGAGCCCACAGCTGGTCATTTCGGACGCCATAAAACGTATGACCGAATTGCACGATCATACTATTGGCCATCAAATCACAAAGATGTGACACAATTTGTCCGTGACTGCACCGTGTGCCAACAATGTAAGGTACAGCAGACTGCACCAGCTGGCCTGATGGGCCATCGAACGGTCACCCGCCCTTGGGAAATAGTAGCTGGAGATGTGATGGGTCCATTTCCGCGATCTACCCGAGGATACGAGTATTTGCTCGTCTTCATGGATCTATTCACTCGCTGGGTAGAATGTATTCCCATCAGAAAGGCGAATGCGCAAACGATTCGCCGCGAGTTGAAAGATCGCGTATTTTTACGCTTTGGTACGCCCGAAGTATTCCTATCGGACAATGGCACCGAATTTCGTAATAAAATCATTGAGAAATTCCTTGTGGAGCGTGGGGTGGAGCATTCCACGATACCCCCTTATCACGCTCAAGCCAATCCGGTAGAGAGGGTCAATAGGACTCTGAAGACCGCGATAATCGCCTTCATTGAGGAGTCTCACAGTACTTGGGATACGCACATCGCCGAGCTGATGTTCGCGTACAATACATCCGTACAAGACTCCATTGGCGTAAGTCCGGCCTTCCTTAACAAGGGTCGTCACCCCTCAGCCCCTGGCACACATCGTCGCCAGAAGGAGCAGCGCGCACAGATTGCGCAAGAAGAGGCTGCTCTACAACATTGGAAAGAGCGCATGGAGAAATTATCTGATCTCCATCTAAAGGCAGCGGAAAACTCGCAGAAAGCGCAGGCAAAGCAAGCTCGCTATTATAATGCGAGACGTCGCGACGTGCATTACGCGATTGGCGATCGCGTATGGAGGCGTAATCGCATCCTCTCGTCAGGCATACAGGGCGTCAGCGCCAAACTGGCCCCAAAATTCGACGGGCCCTTTACCATCACGGAGAAACTCGGCACGAATGTTTATCGACTGGTCGACTCTACGGGAAGAGATGCTGGTAAGCATCACGTCGCCGACCTGAAGCCCTACCATCGAGATCACGACCCCGAAGATGATAGCAGTTCCGACACGGAAGAGCCTTCGGGCGAAGAGCGTGACCGCGATGCGTCAAATTGTAATGTCGAGGCGAGCGAGCGAACCCGCATTGTAACACCACTGGTGAGCGTACGGCGCCCCGACGACGCGCCTCATTGTAATTCCGATACAAGCGTGCGAAGCGATACCCCCGCGGGCAATGACACGCGATCTAAGACCGACATCGCACCGCGTAGATTAGGGAGGCCGCGTAGGACGCGAATCGTAACCTGTCGAAGAACCCAAGCGCGAGCCCCTGCGGAGCCCGATAACAGCGGAGCCGCCTGCCATAACGACGTGCACCTGGTGAGGCGAAAAGTAGGTCGCCCCAGGAAGAGCGGACGCTCAACCCCGCCGCGGGACCAATCTCCCCGCCGCACTCGGGCCCAAGCCCGCGCCCGTCAACGGGCCGACTAGCTTCGATTATTGACTGGCGCCGTTATTGACGGAGGAACACCGGCGATTGTTACCTCCAAAAACAACTGCGTCTAGGGAAGAGAGTTCTTTACCCGTCCTTCCTCATCCCAGTGATCCTCAGCGGTGGACCGCAGCCACCCCGTTCCTCATCCTGACACGATGGTCGATCTGAGAGAGAGATGTTGGGTCGAGCTGTCACGCTTCGGCTACCAGCGTCTGGAGGGGGGGCGTGTGACGAGGAACGCAAGCACTGCGTGCGCCTGCCTTCCCCGTCCCGTTGCTCTCTCTCCAGCTGTAGCATGTACATATTTATCTGTATATTTATATGTAGAAATGTTTATATGTTGCAGGCCGACGCACAACCACCGGCGGAGAGGTAAGTGAGACACGCGCACCGTTACAATATATATATATATATATATATATATATATAAGCATCTGCCGTCTCGACTTTACTCAAAATAGTAATGTAATCAATTTATTATCTATCTATAAATCTATATTCCTATAATTAATTTCAACCTCTGAGAATATTTCTCAAAAAATAATCAAACATTTAATCTAGCTTGGTCCGTCTGAAGCATCGGCAGTGGTGTGACTCTATTGAATAAGTCCTGTCACTATTTTTTTGAAAATTTGTATACTTATATTTTTTGGAGCGCGGATTCTTAACATCATAATAACGTTAGATTGAAATTAAATATGTATTCCCAAATCAATGAAAACTCCATTATAATCATGGTTTTTTGTATTTATCTTAGAAAATGAAAAAATTAATCATTTAAAACCAAAATCATAGAGCATTAAAATACATATTTTTATGTTCTATATAATTATTCGATACCATCTATATATTTTTGGACAAAAGTTCAACATTTCCGTTTCGGGATCCCCGAAACAATTCTACGTTTATACAACATATAGGTACATTCGAATACATTTTTCTGGAGAAATGCTGTTTCTAGAATTTCAGTGCATAGTACAAAAAATGTATATTAATAAGATTTTGTTAAGAAAAATATATATTTAAATGTATTAACTGATTTAGTTGAAACGATATTTTAAATTAAAAAAATATTATAGATTGTCCAAAAAGAATTTTTTTAAGTGGCTAAATCAATTTCATTTTTTTAAAAGCATTAAATTGCATTTCATAAACATATCATTAATTTTCATATTTAGTTAGTGTGTAACAGGAAAAAGAGTAGGATAAATTAAGTTATTACCGTGACAAGAATTATTATAATTTTAAGATCATAATAAACAGTCAGACATATACACGAAATGATTGCTATAAATAAACAAACAAACACAACATAGAGTAGAATAGGTAGAATAAAGTAATTTAACCAATAAGAACAATATTACCGTATTTTGAAATAAATAATAACCAATCAGATTTTTGTTATCGTACTTTTTCCGTGTATAAAAGTATGCTAAATTGTGCCAAGAGCACGGTTCGTTTTCGACACTCGCCGAGGAAGGATACCTCCCGAGTGACGAAGAGAACTGTCATCTACCGACCGGTAAAATTCTGTATTATCCTAGATGAAAAAAACTCTTTCACGAGGCCAAAGGAAAAACCCCTTTAGTCATAAGAAAAGAATTAAAAAATTACCGACTTAAAAGTAATTCTTTTTTTCACATAGGAAATAATCCAGAAAAGCCGCCGGGAGACAAAATTAAAATCGACCTAATTTAATTCGGGGAAAAGGTGCTCTCTTTCGTCGAATTAAATTACCAGACAGCTATTGATCACGAGGCGCACCTCGGATTAATGCCAGACTGACCGGCGACCGAAAATCTGCAAGTCATCATAACGTTGATCGACTAATATTATAAATATAAGAAGTAAATGCTGTAAAATAAATCAAAAGGAAAGCGGAGACTTACTAAGGAAAAAGAAGTGCTTATTCCTGAGTAAAACACCGAACTCTTATATATCACCAGCTAAAGCGCACCTTAGCGTGATATAAAAGAGAGAATAAAGATTTATTCCGATATTGCGAAAGAAACTCCGTGTAAATAGACGGACCGCTTCTATAAACCGTTTAAGTAAATACAGTAAACAAAGCGAGCAATCACTGGGTCAAGGCCGTCTGAATTCGTAGATATTTAGATAAGTCAATTAATAAGTAGACAGAATATAAAATAAAATGCCAGCGCAAATAATTAATTTATAAATCGTTATTTTTTTTGTTGCAGGGTATCTACACCGAGATGCCAATAGAATAGAATTTATTTCTTATTTTTTTTATTATAAAATAGAAGTTATTACTATTTTTTTTATTGTATAATTTATAGAAGAATATATTTTGTTTTTTTTTGAAACATAAAGAAAATGAGTATCAAATCATTCACCCGAAAACTTGTCCTGATACGTTCCTCCATCCGAATGACGAATCCTGAAAACCTCAGAAAATTCCAATAAAAGTAAAGAATTAAAAATCGATAAAAGAAAAATAAAGCGGAAGGAGAAGGAACGTTACATGGCGCCCGAAAAGGGACCTGATAAAAAATCCGGTGAATGATTTGAGCTACAATGTTTGAATTAAAAGTGTAAGGCCAAAAATTAAATTTCTTTTATAAATTAAAATTTTTGTTTAAGAAAAATGTCTACCCCGCGCGTATCATGGATATACCATCTCACTAAAGATGAGTTGATAGAAGAGTTGACAAAAATAAACGTAGATAGTGAAGGCAGTGTACCTTTATTAAAATCACGGTTGGTATTGTACGTACGAATACATCCGGAAAGATATATCGATAAACCAGCTGGTGCTCCAGAATACAAAGAAGATTTAGATAGAACCGAAGAATTAGAAAAATTGGAAGCAGAATTTCATCGACTGCGAAATGAAAAAAAGAGGCCAAGTACTTCGTCCCCTACAACTGATACATTATCGCCAATAAAAAGGATGGCAGAGGAAAATCACCAAATTTTTAACACAGCAATTGATACCGGAGAAACGACAAATCCAACTACGAGAGTTCTCGACCAAATGAGAAAATGGAATTGTCATTTTGATGGAAAAGATTTATATGCATTTCTCGAACGTGTAAGAGAACTACAAAAGGCATATAGATATACAGACGAACAAATTTTACAAGGATATCCCGAGTTACTCTGAGGTGATGCACAATTGTGGCATCGAAACTATGCAGCAAGCGTAAATACATTAGAGGAACTTGAAACGGAACTACGAAATTTCAGAGACAGAAACACTACTATGACCTGAGACGCCGAATATGGACGCCTAGGCTTGGAGAAAAAGTGTTAAAAAGAACACACGAACTATCCAATAAACAGACAGTATTGAACGCAAAATTAGCGCCTAAATACGAGGGACCATTTACCGTGATACGCAAAACTTCTCCTGTTATCTACGACTTAAAAGACGACGAAGAAGGGGAAATCAAGCACATACATGTGAGTGATTTAAAACCAATAAAACAAGAATTAGATGAAATATCAGACGATTTTCCATCCTGAAAACGAATATAAACACGGTAAATCATCTAAAGGCACACAGTCAACCATGGAACGCCATCCGGTCGAGTTGGAGCTATATCACCGATTCTTAGAATTAAGCGTGGCCATTGAGTGCTATGGGTGGCATACAAGGGCATTCATAAGTACAGCCTCGCTAATAACAACAATCTCACCGAGAGTCGGTGAAATATTACAACGAAGAGGTGCCTCCATCACCCATCGATTGCACGAAATACAGCAATATTATGTACCGACGTGTCCATCGGTACATCAAAATGTGAGATCACCCTATACACTGCAAGTAGCCTTTACATGTCACGGCCGTGAATTTAACAGCAACTTCGCAGTAGTGGATGAACAGACAGATGCGGAAATAGTATTTGAAATGGAAGCAATTACCTTCATAGGGTATAGAATACTATTCTACAGAAGTTCACCAGAAGCACAACGTATGAGGCAAGAAAGAAAACGAATTGTTCGTCAAGAAAGACGACGAATAAGATGGCGTCTACGAGACGAAGGATTAAATGACCCATCTGAATTGGACGCCATCAGAGAGACCGATTAAAGGTAAAATTTTTTCATTTCTAGTAAACTTAATTTTTGGCCAAATTTAAAATCACGAATAATAATTAAGATAAACAGAGCGAAATCCGAATTATTATATTAAATTAGTGTAACGAACGAAAATATAGCACAATATAAATAAAGGGGACAGCTAGCGAGGACGATCGAAAGTCGCGTTTTGTTTATAAAAACTTGTATAAATAAAGGAACTCGTCAAGCCTTCGACCATAGTTCGAAATGATTGCCGACGAGACCTTCGAAGAAGTTCTTAAATCAACTCTCGACGCAATGGACAACGCAACAATCAGAAAACCGACAAGGCCACGGATAATTACATCCAAATAGACTAAACAACCTCCAAAAATAATACGGGATGAGGTACTAAGAGGAGACCGAAGAATCTCCCTCAAAACACCCCGTCCAAGATCAACAGCCATTGAGGTCATAGACCTGACCGAGGATGGTCAGGGAGAAGCAGCAACCACCCCGGAGGTGATCGACATCTGCCCATCACCTTCGTCGACTTCGTCATCGTCATCGTCGTCGTCATCCTCGTCGTCATCGTTGTCATCATCTTCGTCGTCTTCATCGACAGAGTCCTCGTCGACATCGAAGGACTCTGAGGAAGACAACGAGAGACTTAAAAAAGACCAGTAATGCCGAGACTGAGAGAAGAAGAATTCAGGAGACCATATAAGAACGCTAGAAAGCGGCTGTGGTCACCCGAAATAATTCCGATGGAATTAAAAAAAGAAATTAAGGACGCCGAAGCACAAAAGAGACCGACGACAACCGACTGTGATACGGCGACACCCAGTAGAGCGGTACATAAATTTCAACTCTCCGATGGACAAGTTTTACAATATCCGCAGGGATATGTACGCTACCGGGTGCGTATCGGGGATACCCGATACCTACTGCGAATCGTAAGAGAAAAGGGACAGGTGCGACGAGCTACCGCCGTAAAATACATAAGTAACAATACTTTCGATCGTTCGAAGCAAAAATTTACTATATAAATTTAATAGATTTAATATATAAATTTCCGCTCCCGAAAAGAGGGGGAAATGTTACAGGAAAAAGAGTAGGATAAATTAAGTTATTACCGTGACAAGAATTATTATAATTTTAAGATCATAATAAACAGTCAGACATATACACGAAATGATTGCTATAAATAAACAAACAAACACAACATAGAGTAGAATAGGTAGAATAAAGTAATTTAACCAATAAGAACAATATTACCGTATTTTGAAATAAATAATAACCAATCAGATTTTTGTTATCGTACTTTTTCCGTGTATAAAAGTATGCTAAATTGTGCCAAGAGCACGGTTCGTTTTCGACACTCGCCGAGGAAGGATACCTCCCGAGTGACGAAGAGAACTGTCATCTACCGACCGGTAAAATTCTGTATTATCCTAGATGAAAAAAACTCTTTCACGAGGCCAAAGGAAAAACCCCTTTACTCATAAGAAAAGAATTAAAAAATTACCGACTTAAAAGTAATTCTTTTTTTCACATAGGAAATAATCCAGAAAAGCCGCCGGGAGACAAAATTAAAATCGACCTAATTTAATTCGAGGAAAAGGTGCTCTCTTTCGTCGAATTAAATTACCAGACGGCTATTGATCACGAGGCGCACCTCGGATTAATGCCAGACTGACCGGCGACCGAAAATCTGCAAGTCATCATAACATTGATCGACTAATATTATAAATATAAGAAGTAAATGCTGTAAAATAAATCAAAAGGAAAACGGAGTCTTACTAAGGAAAAAGAAGTGCTTATTCCTGAGTAAAACACCGAACTCTTATATATCACCAGCTAAGCCGCACCTTAGCGTGATATAAAAGAGAGAATAAAGATTTATTCCGATATTGCGAAAGAAACTCCGTGTAAATAGACGGACCGCTTCTATAAACCGTTTAAGTAAATAGAGTAAACAAAGCGAGCAATCACTGGGTCAAGGCCGTCTGAATTCGTAGATATTTAGATAAGTCAATTAATAAGTAGACAGAATATAAAATAAAATGCCAGCGCAAATAATTAATTTATAAATCGTTATTTTTTTTGTTGCAGGGTATCTACACCGAGATGCCAATAGAATAGAATTTATTTCTTATTTTTTCTATTATAAAATAGAAGTTATTACTATTTTTTTTATTGTATAATTTATAGAAGAATATATTTTGTTTTTTTTTGAAACATAAAGAAAATGAGTATCAAATCATTCACCCAAAAACTTGTCCTGATACGTTCCTCCATCCGAATGACGAATCCTGAAAACCTCAGAAAATTCCAATAAAAGTAAAGAATTAAAAATCGATAAAAGAAAAATAAAGCGGAAAGAGAAGGAACGTTACAAGTGAAAAATAAAAATGTTTCTAAAATTTTTTCGCCAGGTGTATCCAGGATTTTCATCGTAATTCGCAAATTAACGCATGCCTCTACCGGTTGCTATCTTTATAATGAGATTCTTAACCTTTATAATTATATATGTAAAGTTTGAATGGTTGAGATTTTGCGTTTCAAGTTAAATTGCGTTGCGCTGCCTACAATACTCATATAATATTGTGTGTATATTTATATATATTATATAATGCATAAGAAAAAAATGTACATATAATTATTCTTTATTGCAATATAACATATATCATACGTTTGCATAGTTGCAGATTACGAAAATGAGGGTCTAATAAGTTAAGATACTACAGTTCAATATTATATTTTGTTTCAATTATACAAAGTTAAAACTATTTTTTTTTAAATATTTCTTTAAAGCAAATAAATATTTTTTGAATTAAGAACCGAATATCTTAAAACAAAATTTTATTCTTCATACATCAAAAAAACATATACTGTATTTAAATAATCATTTCAGTATTTTAAATATATAAATTTCTTAGTTTCAATAAATGGTCTACTCATGGTATATGTATAAACCATTTGTTTAATTTAAAAAGTATGTATTTAAATAGATTAAATTTTACATTAAAGAATCTGCAGATAAAGTAAATAAAATAATCGATCAATTTCTTTATTAATTGAAAATTATAAAAAGAAATTAGATGTCTGGAATAATGCTTATTATGTTTAAGAACATAAGAATACCTTAACAGAAACAGAATTAATTGAACGCGTTCTTTGTCTGAAGTGTATAATTAAATATCTTCAATTTTGCAAATATTTAGAACTAAAAAAATGTATATTCTAGTTGCTAGAATTGTATATTTATATATTTTAAACGGATTAGTTTGTTTTGTCTTCTTTCATACTTAAAATTTTTAAAGTATTATATTTAATTCGTAACTTTTTTCTGTTTAATAAAAACAATTATATTGCAACAAAATCGCTTTGATAAAATTAACTTAACATTGAGATAATAATAATGACTATTAAAACCAATTTATTTGTATTTATAAATTGAATAGCTCTAGAAATATATGCTAATTATAGAATTAACTTTTTTCAAAACGATTTTCAAAACTTATTTGATTGCTTTTCATATTTTTAAAGCATGCTTTAGGTATAATCATATTTGACATATACCAATCATATATAAGAGAAGGTGATAGAGCGAGAGAGAGAGAGAGAGAGAGAGAGAGAGAGAGAGAGAGAGAGAGAGAGAGAGAGAGAGAGAGAGAGAGTGAGAGAGAAGAAAACTGGAGAAAACACCAAGTGGATTAACAGGGATTGGATTATCCGATACTAATGGGACCTGCATACAAAATGTGGGCACCTTCACCCAATACCTCATTTTCCCTCTCTCTCTCTCTCACTCTTTCTGATCTGTCCCTCCGCAGGTATCGACACATTGTACGGGGCTTAGTTTAGCAGTTTACACGCACACACACAAACACACACACACACACACACATTGGCAGACTGGCCATTTAGCGGCCGTGTGTTCGGGCCCTGACAGAACTAATCTTTGCAAGCACTGTGGAGGAAAAGACCATCTATCCAAGCTGTGTGTAAACGAGCCCTGCTGTTTACTCTGTAAATGTGAAGGAAAAAAGGAGAATAACCATCCAGCATACAGCTATAAGTGCCCGATCATCGTGGAGTTTTTAAACTGACATAAAACATGAGAATAATCCAACGGAATACTAACCATTGCGTAGCGGCCCATGACCTGCTAAAACAGACAATAAAGGAGCTAAGAATATATATTGATGTAATCTTCGAATCATATTGTAACAGGGACAGACCACAGCGCTGGATAAGTGACACAAGCAATAGAGCTGCCCTCCGGATTGGTCAAAATAAGCAGGTACTAAAGCAGTCGAGTCGTCGGAGCGAATTGATATCCTGGGCTAAAATACAAGAAATATACGTCTTTAGTGTATATGCTTCTCCAAGCTTGACGGACAAGCAGTTTGAAATCCTTGTAGCTAAATTAGTTGATGAAGCCATGGACAAGAAACCATTATTAATCGGTGGCGATTTTAACGCGTGGTCCACTACCTGGGGAAGCGCTTCAACAAATAACAGAGGTAGTATGCTGCTTGATGGCCTTAATTCTCTTCAACTCCACGTGGTTAATAAGGGATCTGAATCCACTTTCATTAGGGGTGATAAACAATCAGTCATTGATGTAACATTCGCCAGTGATGACTTGATTCAGCGGATCCTTAATTGGAGAGTAAGCGACCTTTACACCCACAGTGATCACAGGGCGATCTTGTATGAGATTGCAGAGAAGAAAGTAAAGAACAAGTGCAATGAGTGGATGCCCACACGGAAATGGAACATCAGATCGCTAGACTGTGAAGTGTTCGCCACTATAATATCAGAAGAGCGTTTAGAATATGGTGCACCAGGCCATCTGGCAAATGCACTCATGAAGCATATCTCTGAAGCATGTGATGCATCGATGACTAGGACTAAGAGCGGATTTAAACATCGTCAATCTGTCTACTGGTGGACAAATGAAATTGCAGAATTGCGCAAACAATGTCATCGCGCACGTAGACTTGCCCAGAGAGCCCGCACCCATCGTGATACGTTTAATAGTCTATTTAAAGAAGCACAGAGAGTGCTTGTCAAGGCCATTAAGGCAAGCAAGCGTCGATGCTGGCTTGAACTGTGTGCAGAGGCCAACAATGACTTATGGGGACGACCATACAAAACAGTCATGGCACGATTGAGTAGGGCACCAATACAACCCACTAGCACGGTATTGATTGATAAGATTGTTTCCGCTCTCTTTCCCAATGACATTCATGGGACTGTACTGCGCACGCAACACTCGGACGATATACCTCCTATAACAGAAATTGAGCTACATAATGCTTACGCTAAGACTAGAGACAATGCTGCCCCTGGCCCTGATGGTATCCCTAATGCGGCAGTTAAGTTGGCGATTCAGAAGAATCCAGCTATATTTCTAAAAGTATATAATGCTTGTCTTCTTGAGGGTATTTTTCCTGATTGCTGTCAAACTCACAGGTTAGTCCTGTTACCTAAGGGCAATAAGCCACTTGATGATCCTTCATCATACAGGCCATTGTGTATGCTCGACACGGTAGGTAAAATATTTGAAAAAATAATATGTAGCCGACTGGAAGCATTCACTGAAGGATTGCACGGCTTATCCTCACGCCAATTTGGATTTCGGAAATCAAAATCAACAGTCGATGCCATTAAACTGGTAGTGTGTACCGCAAGAAATGCAATCAGTGGTAAGAGATGGAAAGGTGGCACTAAACAGTATTGTGCCATTGTCGCTCTAGATGTCAAGAATGCCTTTAATTCAGCGCGCTGGTCTTCTATTATGAGTTCTCTTAAAGAGTTCGGAGTACCTGGTTATTTACAGAATGTCGTGGCCAGCTACTTTGAGAATAGGATAATATTATACCGAACGGATGAAGGCACTGTATCGCATAAGGTTACTGCGGGAGTCCCCCAGGGCTCAGTTATGGGACCTATATTGTGGAATATTATGTATGATGGCGTGTTGAGGATTCCACAACCGCCTGGTTCAATAACAGTAGGGTACGCCGACGATATCGCTCTAGTAGTGACGGCTAAGACCCTTGATGAACTTACTGAAAATGCCAATGAGGCAATCAGCAACATCAGTAGATGGATTAAGACGGCTGGTCTACAATTAGCGGAGCACAAGACAGAAGTAGTTCTTGTCAGCAGTCGTAAGAAGGTAGATAGTATTACTCTTAAAGTTGGTAGCTGTCGCATTAGTTCTGCGCCATCTTTACGATACTTGGGTGTCCAGCTTGATGCCAGGTTAAACTTCAAAGAACATCTAAAGATATCTGGCGAAAAAGCGCAACGAGTTTCAGCTGCCTTGTGTCGGCTCATGCCTAACATTGGTGGCCCACGTCCACCCCAGAGGAAACTATTAGCTTATGTTGTTAATTCTGTCAGCATGTATGCAGCACCAATCTGGCATCATGCATGCGGAATTAAATCGTATTGTGAGTTGGCCATTGCGACCCGTCGTCGCTCCTGTATACGTATTATTAGTGGTTACAGGACGGTATCCACCGACGCAGCTGAGGTACTTGCCGGAATTCTTCCTTTCGATTTAGCTGCAGATGAACTGGCTAGGCTGCATAACATATGTAAGGCCGCAGTGGATTCCCTACAAGGTGCTAAAAATGTGGAACGTCATCGTTCTATAGAAATATGGCAAAAACGATGGACCGATTCTAGCAAAGGCCGATGGACTTATCGTATCCTCCCAGACATACACAGATGGATCAACAGGAAACACGGGGAATTAGATTTCCACCTAACTCAGTTGTTGACTGGACATGGTTGTTTTAGGTCCTATTTCCACCGCTTTCACCTGGATAATAATGATCTCTGCCCCATCTGTCCGACTTTGGTCGAGGATGCTGAGCATATATTGGTGAGCTGTCCTCGTTTTAGAACACAACGTGAGCACTTGATGAACATCATCAATAAGCCAATAAGACCAGAGAGCATCCTATCAATAATGCTGGAATCTTCTGAAAACTGGAAGGCAGTAGCCAGTTTCGCAAAAGAGGTGATGACCAAACTTAGATATGCCGTTAGAACTAGGCGAATGGCCCAGGATGAACCAGGCCAACTGATCCTATTTTAAGATACAGTGGACGACCACCGAACCCCTGATCACCTGTGTGGATGGGGGACGTAGGATAGTGTCATAAGAAGATGAGTCGTATAGGCTAATTAACAGCCCCGCCGAAGTAATATTCCCGGATAGTTCCGGCGGGATGCTGGTTTTGAGAGGCCACTAGTGCAGAGCTTGCTCTGCCTACGCCTAATAAAAAAAAAAAGAAAAAAAAAACACACACACACACACATATATATATTATTAAAATTATATTCATGTAAATGAGATTCACTAGATATTTACTACAAATTAGATGTAAAAATCAGGCTACTGCAAAAAATGAAAAATAAGTGTATTCACGCACACAAACAATCACACTCTCAGAGAGAGAGAGAGAGAGAGAGAGAGAGAGAGAGAGAGAGAGAGAGAAAGAGAGACAGGGAAAGAAAGAGCGAGAGAGAGAGAATGTATTTTCAGTGCCAAAATAGAAAAAAGAATTACTACACACATTTCTTATATATATATATATATATATATATATATATATATATATATATATATATATATTATTGAGAGAGAGAGGGAGGGAGAGAGAGATAGAGAATGGACTTTGGACGGAGTTGAAGTCTGTCCAAACTTGCCGAAATAAAGAAAAGAATTAGTTGCGCATTTATATATAGACGTATAGACGCGCAGTTGATTTTGTTTTCGCTCGGTCCTTCACTTCTCCTACTTCCCCTATTCGGCATCGTGTCGGCCTGCCACGTTGGCCCTTCCCTTAACAGCAGCCTGTAGTAGAAATGCCAGGCTAAACAGCCAACTCGAGTATGCGCGTTAGAGTCTTTATCCCTTCACGTGCTGATTGGCTGAAACTCACGCGATATTTTAAAGTTATATGATCTGTATGATCGTATAAAACAACAAGCAAGCTGCAAGACTATTAAAAAAATTATTGATACTATAATATATAACTGGTCACATGCATATAAATATTTTACAACATGTCCACTATTAAAAACTCATTAATTGATATTATTAATTATTAAAATTATTATTAATTATGAATATTATGATTTTTTTTTTTTTTTTTTTTTTTTTTTTTTTCGGAGTCTGTGAATGCTGTTTATGCATCTCCGATGGTCGTTCAGCAAGAATGGTCCTGAAAAACGACCACCGGAGTATGTGCGACTCGACAGAAAACCCATGTCACTACGCACTAAACACATATCTCCGTGTTGCACCGACACCAGCCCGGAACTGTTATACACATTATTTCAGCCTGGGCGGCAGTCCTTGCGTGGTCATTTCACGTTCATATCTTTCATTTCAGATTCTCATGCATACTCGATATTACATTCACTCTTCATAGACTTTCAATCGTCCAAACATCCATCTGCTCTTTTGTTCTGAAGCACATTCATAACGTATTTTGCGATCAACCGCCAGCTGTCCGCGTCCGTCATCATAATTTTCGTCACGTTTTCTGGCGTGATCACTCCTGTCCTCGTCTGTAACTCTAGTCGTGGCTCAGTCCAATGTTCGCACACAAAAAATGTGTGCTCCGCATCGTCCCAGGCCCATCCGCAGTACTTGCATTCTGAAGAGGCGACCCTCTTCATCTTGCAGAGGTACTTACGGAAGTATCCGTGTCCGGACAGAAATAGGGTAAGGTAGAAGTTCACCTCTCCGTATTTCCTCTCTTTCCACGGACCGATTTCGGGTATTAGTCTTTTCGTCCACCGTCCTCTTTCGTCCGTCGTCCACCGTCTCTGCCATGTCTCGATGGTCTTCGTCCGTTCTTCAGTCACAGCGTCTTCCCTTCCAACGTTCGAGCTCCGCTCGTAAATTCGCTTCCGTTCGGCCGCGAGCAGATCGATGGGAATGACCCCAGCAATCACGAAAACGGCGCTCTCAGACACGGTACGATACGCGCACGCGATTCTTAACGCGCCCACCCTTTGTACGCTTTTCATGGCGTTCGCGCGTTTCCTGATATTCATCGCGTCAGCCCAAACCTCCGCCCCGTAAAGCAAAATCGAGTGGGTAACGCTCATCAGCAGTCTCCGAACGTTCTGTTTCGGTCCGTTGGTATTGGCCATCAGTCTACTTAGAGCCTTGGTCTTTTCTGCTGCCTTTGTCGCCGCGTTTCGTAGGTGGGGCCAGAAGCTCAGCTTCGTATCCAAGGTAACGCCAGTCTTTCCGTCCCTAACGTCATCGGAAACACCGTCCGTATACGTCTGCGAGTCAGCAACAACAACTCAGTCTTTTGCAGCGCGAGCTGCAGTCCGTGATCTGTCATCCATTCGTTCACGCGTCTCATGACCTGATTCAGCTTTAACTGAATCAAGTGATAGTCGCGTGCGACTATCACGGCTGCCACATCGTCGGCATAGGCAATGAGACGCGCGTCGGAGGGCATGTCTAGTCTCAGCAAACCGTCGTATTGTACGTTCCAGAAGTCGGGGCCTAAAATGGAACCCTGCGCCACCCCCGCTGTCACGCGTTTCCATTTCTTTCCGTCCAAAGTATCATACGTTAGTCCTCGGTCTCGTAAGTAGTCCCGTATGATACGAAGGAGGTAGGAGTCAACCTTGAAAGTCAACTCCAACGCCCCCAGTATCGCTGTCCATTTTGCAGAGTTAAAGGCGTTACGAACGTCCAGGGTCACCAACAGAACTAGTGGTCTGGTTGCATGACAGCCCCTGTTCGCCGCGTGAAAGATGTTCGTCACGTCACCTATAGCTCCGATTGTCGACCGTCCTTTTCTAAATCCGTGTTGTTGTTCGGATAGGTCTCCGGCGTTTTGAATTGCCTGTGACAGTCTTGGTCTCAGCAGTAGCTCCAACAGCTTCCCTGCCGTATTTAGTAGGCAGAGAGGCCTGTATGAAGAAGGCAAATCGGGGTTCCCCTTAGACTTACGGATGAGAACCAATCGAGCCTCCTTCCAGAGCCTGCTAAAAACTCCCTCCACCAGACACCCGTTGTACAAACCCAAAAGGATGTCCGGGCGGCGCGAAGCGACCACCCGTAACACCTCACTAGGTATGCCATCGGGACCCGGGGCCTTGTTAGGCTTCAACGCATTCGAAGCTCTGCAGAGCTCTTCCTACGTGAAGAGAGGGATCTCTATATCTGTCATCTCGTTTGTCGCGTCCGTTCTGTTGGGATGGGTTGGGAAAAGTCTCTCAACTATCCGCTCCATCACTTTCGCGTCTCGTAGTTCCGGCGGACCCCGACCTCCCAGGGCGCATGTTACAATTTTATAACCGTTGCCCCAGGGATCTGAGTCTACCTCGTTGATTAGTTTTGTCCAACATCGTTTCTTACTGTCATTGATCGCGTATCTCAGTCGCTGTCTGGTGCGACTATACTCCGTAGGGTATAGTCCCACTACGCCTCGACTTCGGGCTCGTTGAGCTTACCGTCTCAGCTTCAAACAATTGCTTCTGAGATCCGCGATCTCGGCTGTCCACCAGTATGTTTGTCGTCTGTTTAGTACTTTCCGTTTCTTGGGCATGGTGGCATCGCATAGGCGCTGGAGAAAGCCAGTCGTTGCCGCCGCTAACGCCTCCACCCTGTCCCGGTTCGTCAACTCTTGAGGCACCTCTCGTAAGGGAGGTTCTGCATTTTGCTGATACCTTTCGAGTTCGTCTATGTCTAGGCGCTTGGGGTTCCACCCCGTAGATGTTGTGCCCCGTCTCCTCGTCTGTCTCGTCGCGTCTGTCAGTTTGAAGGCAATGTACTGGTGATCACTGGCCGTATAGTCCTGGATCACCCGCCACGCCCTTATCCTAGTTCGAATTCTGTCCGAGGTCAGAGTCACGTCTGGTATGGAGTTACCATATCCTGGTCGTCTGTACGTCGGTATCGTTCCTTCATTAACTACTGCCAGGTCCAGCCTTGCGGCCATCTCCAGCAGCAGTCTTCCCCGTCTGTTGGTCAAGGGCATTCCCCACTCGATCGCCCGCCCGTTAAAGTCGCCCGCCACGATCACGTTACCAGGGATATCCCGCAACGCGTCCTCGATTTTTCCAAGTTTAGCCGCGTACTCGGAGGCACTGCTGTTTGGGCTCAGGTAAACACTGACATAGGTTATGTCAGCGACCGTTACCCAGACACAGTCCTCCTCAGTCCCGCTGCGTACGATATTCGACGCAACCTTTCCACGTAACCAAACTGCGGACTTGCCCGAGCCGCTTGTGAGCCAAGTCGGTAATCGTCTGTCTTTGTATTGCTCACTGATAATCAGCACGTCGATGTTCAGTTCCGCCGCAATCTGCGGGAGCAGTGCGTCTGCCACGCTACTCCCGTTCATATTGCATTGGAGTATCGTCGTCGTCATTGTGTGACTGTCTTTGTCTTCTGTTCTGTGAGTGCTATCCTGAACGCGGCACACGAGGACGAGCCGGGTAAGTGTCCCCTGTCTCGGATATTATCCTCAGTGCACAGGAAACACTCCCCACGACTCTTGCAGTCCTTGTGGGAATGACCCTCGAGGCCGCATCGCCAACAGCAGCTTCGTCTGTCCAGTCCTTTACAGTCTTTCCGTACATGACCGAACCCGAGGCATCTATAGCATCGCGAGACGCGTATCCTTGCTCTTATTTTTGATACAACCCACCCAATTTTAATACGCCCTTTCCTTAAGAGGTCGGTAGCCTCTTTTACGTCAAAGTCGCAGACCGCCATTCTCTGTCCTCGACTGTTAACGTCGAAAACATGGGGCCGACGGTCTGCAGTCCGTCCCGTTTCCCGATTTAACGCGTTCGCGATGTCCTCGTTGGTCGTGACACAGTCCAAGTCTAGGAATTCCAGTGTCACCCTGGAGGTCAAATCTTTTACGCGTCCAGTCTCTCCTACAGCGTCTTGTAGAACCTGTCGGAAGTCCGTCTCGTTGTTCTGTCTGGAGAGTTGTAAAAGTACCGCACCGTCTTTTGTCTTTCTTATTGTTCTGACTTGAGTATTACACTTGTCAGGGTCCACCTTTTGCCGTATTGTACGTACCACGTCGACGTACGTCTGTCCCTCAGCCGGCTTGATCATGATCGCTCCTCCCCTGCCTTTGAGGTTAGGGCGATCAGACCCGCGACCTTGGAGTCTCGCTTTTGGCTGCTCTTTTGTTAGTTTGTTGTCCGTCTCGGTCGTTTTCGGTTTTTTATGTTTTGAGACCACCTTCGCCCATGTTTCGGTCTCGATCGTCCGCTGTTGTGCGGTCGCCTGCTCCGGAGTAGGGGTCTGACGGTCTCTTTTCCGTTTCTGAGGAGTTGCCTCCTCACATTCACTCCGTCCTTTATCGTTCTGTTTTTGTCGGAGCAGTCTCATTCGTTTCAGTTCATACTGTCCGATTTCCACTGCTTCATTGATCTCACTAAAACCGTTTTTTATTATTTGACTTACATTTTTTTGTGTGCAAGTCCTTTCCATCATTTTACTTAGGACTCTGTTTATTGTGTAAAATTGCTCCTGCAATTTACACTCAGCAGCTTCCCAAGTTGCCGGCGATTTACAAACATTAGCACTTTCATTCATACTGCTACCTGTAGCATTTTCTGTCACACCAGCCAGGTTGCCTACTGGTGTGATAGGAGAGCCGGGAAGCTCCATTGACTCTACTGAGTCGCTTGCAGGCGGCACTCGAGGGCCTGCTATAATTTTTTTATTACCTTTCATGATTTTTGTTAATTTGTGTTAAATGTTTTATATTTGTGATGGTCAGGAGGATCACTTGTTGGAGATGACGGTTCAGAGTCCTGAATCTCCCCAATACTGAAGCCCTCCTACATTCCGGTGGCATCGGCTGTTCCTCCCCCACGACTCGCTGCAGGGTCCCATCCGTACGCCATACGGCACTACTACGAGAAGCGAGATTTGACGTCTGACGACGTCTTACCACTGTGTGGGGCAGCCTCCCATGTTGGCTAGACTGGGTTCGGGCCCCCTACTTGTGGCGGCCCAGGAGTGCCATCTGGTTTTACAACTGTACCCTCCAGAAGGGGAACGCACATAAGCATGAAGTGATTCCCTCACAGCTAATCCCACCAATCAACAAGTAATCACTGCATCCGCAAGATCTTACCGTCGCTCAAACTGGTCACATTCATACGTGAGAGATGCCCGTTTATAGGGCCTCTCATTCATTCATAACCCGCCTGGAAGTTACCCGTTTATAGGGTCTCCATCTCCACCATTCGTGGGAAACTCGTTTATAGAGTTCCCGATATACTCCCCAGTCCGGGTACGGCTATCTTACAGATATGTAGGTGTGTGAATGATGAGTGGGTGTGTAGACGGGCGAATACCACTATTTTCGCTCGAAGTTCTTGTCCACGGCCACTTATTCGTCACTCTTAGAAGTGCTTATTTCGTGACTGACCGCGAGTGGTCGTTCCCCTATCCGCAACCCCGGGGACGCGTGTGGTAGCTGAACTCAAGGCCCCACAATTATGATTAATATTATTATAAACTATTATAATAATTATTAAATATTATAGTTATTAATATAAATTTATTATAATTATATAATTTAATATATATTAAATTCTATAATTAATAATAACATTAATAATTAATAATAATTTTAATAATTAATAATATTAATTAATGAGTTTTTAGTAGTGGACATGTTGTAAAATATTTATATGCATGTGGCCACAGTTATATATTATAGTATCAATAATTTTTTTAATAGTCTTGCAGCTTGCTTGTTGTTTTATACGATTATACAGACCATATCACTTTAAAATATCGCGCGAGTTTCAGCTAATCAGCACGTGAAGAGGTAAAGACTCTAACGCGCATACTCGAGTTGGCTGTTCAGCCTGGCATCTCTGTCCTGTACACGCGCCCGCTGTTTCTCCTTTTTTGTTGTAATGTCTTAATTATATTATATATATAAAATGTCCGAATAGCTATTCGGACATTTTTCAGCAGTGTGCTATATTTATCGATAGTCGAGATTGCAGACGGACCTTGTTTGTGATTCTGCCACAAAATCTGGCGCTGTCACGGAACCAAGTCGCCTATGTCTCTGGCAATCTCGGTTCATCTCTGATAATACATAACCGTGATGATTGCAAGAATATTATAATAATTGCAATCTAAATTGCAATTGTGTATTTTGAACAATTCCTTAATACTGTTTACAACTTCTAAAAAAACGAAAGAATCTAATTTAATGCACAGGTTAGGACTTTTCTAAAGAACAGAAAATTTCTTCAAATCGTGAATATTTATGTCAATATATTTATGAAAATAGAAAAGAGATCTCCTAAACTTAAATGTATCAAGCAATGTACGAACCAAAGTGTAGATAAAGAAACCGAAAAATACCATCGTGTCAATCAGTGTGTAATAGACGTAAGCGCAATCACAAACCATAGAATATTTTTGACGGAAAACTGAAGGCTCCTGCCAAGAAATGTAAGTAGATAACTGAAACAGCAGATAAATTTTTTAATGTGTATATACTTTAGTAATATATTTGTATATACTGTAAAAATTATAATGGCATTGTACTTTAGCATATTGTTTGGTTAAAACATCTCCATTAAATCAAATAAATTAGTAATATGACATTAAATAATTAAACAATCTTTATATGAATATAATTAATATAGAAAAAAACAAAATTGTATTTTCAATACCATAAAATTTAATATAAGAACATAGTGGAGAAACAATATTGAAAAGGTATTTTCATAACAGTTATTCATTAGCCATTCATATATATCGGTATACTAATGTCTTTCTAAGTGTCTTTAATATTATATTTATATTATTAACTAATTTTGACATGTTTACTTATCACCGATTAGATATTTATTTAGTTTATTTACTTTAATCTATGAATATTTTCTTTTAATATTCTTTAGTGTTTATTGTATCATCAAATATACTTGTAAAGATAAGCAGTATTTTGAATAATTTTAGAAGGTTAATATTCTATGTTAAAAAATATTTTAAGCGTATTTTAATGAATATAAATAATTATATAAAATAATAATAATAAAAAAAATAAGATAAAAAAATTTTAAGCGTAAAATCTTTTATGAGTATGCACAGACACATACATGCATTAAAAAACTTCTTTCAATTTAAACTTTTTATTATTTTAAATTATTTCAGTAAGAGTGAATATATAAATTTAGTTATAACTGCTGAAAAGGTCTTAAGTTAATTAAAGAAATTTCTTGTTTATAATTCAAATAAAAAAGTAGTAACAATTAATCTATTGATATATATTATATTTATTGTGTTAATGGTAACTGATATAAATGTGCCATCCAATAAAATATTATTATACATTGTCAAATATTATTTTAGCTCTAACCAATATGCCTCTAATTGCAACAAATTGTCGTCATATGGATGGTCGTGACGATTTGTCTATTTTTGAAGATGTAATAAACCGTAAAGAAGCATTCGATAAATGTGTTGAATGCTTTTTTAAAGGCCCTAATCTTTGGCTGTGTTTGTATCCAGAATGTCGTTATGTTGGTTGTGCTGAGGAACAAAGGGATCATAGTACAATACATAACCAAAGGCTGATAACTCATTGTGCTCACATGAATTTAGCATCTAATCGAATTTGGTGTTACATTTGCCAAAGTGAAATTCATATTGTTCATATTTCTTCAACTTCAGTTTTGCCTAGTCAATATGATTTAAAAATTCTTAGCAGCAAATTTTCTGGAGATGCATCTATTAGCATAGATTGCAAAGCTGAAACCAATGATTTTCATCAGCGATTTATAAACAAGTATGTACATAACTACTATATTGCTTAACAATTTGATTATTGCAATCAAATAAAATGTTTTGAATGTAAGCTAATGTTATATATAATAAATAATATTTATATTAATTTATTCTTTTATTTATATTTGTAGGTTAATAGATGAAAATAAAACAGGCAATAGAATACATGCAGAAAGAGGGGATCATTTTAATGATAAATCAGAAGATTCACCTGATAGTACAGATTCAGATGAAAGCAGAGAATTTTCTGAAAAGCCTAGAGGATTGGTTGGCCTACAAAATATTGGAAATACTTGTTATATGAATGCAGCATTGCAGGCATTATCAAATGTGCCCCCTTTGACCAATTTTTTTATAGATTGTGGTCAAATGGTAAATTATATTTCTAGAGATCGTACACCTGGTTTAAGCTTAAGTTACTTGCAGCTTATCCAAGAAATGTGGAAAAAAAAAGCAAGAGGTTTTGTAGTGCCACATACTATATTAACTGGGATTAGAAGTGTCCATCCTATGTTTCGTGGTACTAAAATGAACATTTTAATAATTATATATTTGTTTTATTCTTACATTATAATTCTGACTCTGTTGTTAAAGTAGTTATACAATTTAATTATTTCCTATTTAAGAATGTACGTTATTAATTATTTATTTATAATATCATTAAAAATAAAAATAAAAATTTCAGGCTATCATCAACATGATACACAAGAGTTCCTACGTTGTTTTATGGATCAACTTCATGAAGAACTAAAAGAACCCACAGAAGAAGATCGAGAATGTTTATTACAATTAACAAGTCCAGGTGAACCTTCTTCCGATGAAGAAGCAGAAGTGGATGGTACGGCATCAAGTCAGTCGGATGCAGAGTATGAAACATGTGACTCAGGTGTGAGTGAACAAAGTTCTTTGAGTGATGAAGGTGACAGAGGCATGAAACGAAGATATTCAAGGGTATATCAAGTTGACAAATTAAGAAATAAATTCACAAATCGTTGCTTAAAAAAAGGGTCAGTTGAGATTGCCTACTCACAGCCACAGAGGTCGTCTCAAAATACACCTGTTAAACATCGCATCAGAAGACAAATAAAGATGCGTAGCATTATCAGTGATGTTTTTGATGGAAAGCTTCTGAGCAGTGTACAGTGTTTAACATGTGATCGTATATCAACTCGAATTGAAACCTTTCAAGATCTTTCATTACCTATTCCAAGTAAAGATCACATCGATATGCTTCACCAAGGTTCACTAACACCACAGAAGGCTGGTCCTTGTTCGGATGTAGTTTATGTAACTAATCAATCTGGATGGTGGTGGTCTTGGATATATCAATGGGTACGCTCATGGTTTTGGGGTCCAGTTGTGAATTTACATGACTGTTTAGCAGCTTTTTTTAGTGCTGATGAACTTAAGGGTGATAACATGTACAGTTGTGAGAAGTGTAATAAGTTGCGTAATGGGATAAAGTATTCAAAGGTTCTAGAATTACCTGAAGTTCTATGCATACATTTGAAAAGATTTCGTCATGAGCTTATGTTTAGTTCAAAAATAGCCAGTCATGTATCATTTCCTTTAGAAGGACTAGATTTACGACCTTATCTTCACAAGAATTGTGTTTCAAAAATAACTACCTATGATCTCATATCAGTAATTTGTCACCATGGGACAGCAGGTGGAGGACATTATGTTTGTTATGCCTTCAATACAAGCACAAATCAATGGTTTGAATTCGATGATCAATGTATAACACCTGTATCATCAGAGACTGTGAAAAACTGTGGAGCTTATGTACTGTTTTATCGAAAATCTCAAGATATGTTCCAATTGCGCGATAAAACAGAAAAATTAATGGAAATATCCTCTAAGCAGTTATCAAATATGAAATTCTTTGTGTCCAGACAATGGATTAGTAGATTCAATAACTTCTCAGAGCCTGGTCCAATTGATAATTCTGATTTTTTATGTCCCCACGGTGGTGTTAATCCTGTGAGAGCCAAGATTGTAGATAAAATTTGTATACCAGTACCACAAAGTGTTTGGGAGTTCATATTTCAAACGTAAGTCTCCTTTTTAATTACCATAATGTATATATTATAAATGATGATGATTATATCAATTTATGTGTGTATTTAAATCAGAAAAGAATTACATCAATAGAAACGTATAATATTATAAATAATGTTGCAATTTTAATAAATAATATCTTTAATAAAATCGATACAACATAGCACTGTTTTTGTTGAAAAAGTAGTAGAAAATAACGTCAAATATTTTGATTAAGCTAAAGTGTATCCATTGCCCATCAGAAATATCCTTTTTCTGTTAAAAAAAAGTCGGAAATTAAGTTTGTCTCCTAATATTTATAGTTACATACGACGGTGGCATATGAGCGACAGCCGCGTCGAAAAAGTTAACATAAGTTTGGTCATTCATTCAATTTATATGTACATATATACAGCTTATGTAATGACGGACATGGCTACATCTAGAGAGAGAAAGAAAGAGAGAGATAGTAGAACCTCATAGGATAGTGAAAGCTTGCGGTTTGCTTTTTAAATTTTAGTGAGTTATACGATATTAAGAAATGACGTTTTTAAAATACATTTATAGAAATCAAATAAATATTTTTAAAAATAAATATAGAATCATTTTTTCCAAAAAAAATTTTGGGTTTTTTATTTAAAACAAAATTTACTGTATTTAAATACACTTTTAAGTAATGGTATATTGATGAATCATTTATTTAATTAAAAAAATATTTATTTAAATTGTAACGCTCCGTCTCCACTCTATTTTCGACGGATCGGAATAATTTTTATGTTAGGGTTCGTTTGAAGAGGGAGGAACGTATCGGGACATGTAGTCGTTTATGGGGGTGAATAACTGTTAACTCATTTTGTTTCTTTTCAAACTATTAAATAATAATATATTCTTGAAAAGAAATTTGTAACAAAAAAAATGACAAAAAACAATATATAATTATTTTTTCACGGTGATCTCATTGTAGACTCCCTGTAACATATAAAAACGGAAAAATTAAATTATTATTTCGAGCGCTATGTATTCAGATATTTATAAAGAGTCACGAGTTAATCGGATTATTCGGATTTCAGAGATTTCGCATGGCCTTCACATATTTTCTGTCTATTTTCTATTATTTCTATATTTACTTATAATTATTCGCGTGGCTCGTTTTGTATACTAACACGAAACCGAGTGATTTTACAATCTTGTTTTGTGTTTTGGAGTGATGCTTATTCGTTTTTATATTACTCTAAGGTTTGCCTTAATCAGTAATATAAGAAGATCGAAATTTTAATAAGAATACATTTTATTCTTATCAAAATTATCACTTCCAAGTGTATCTTACATAGATTGAATAATTTATGTGATTGAGTAGTCAGTTCTCTATTGACATGACTTGCAATTTTTCGCCGTCTGTCTGGTAGAGACAGACCATTTACCTTAGTATTATAATAAATTAGTTCGAAGAAAGGGGCGTAAATCGCTCCTGAAAAGGGTGGATCGGTCGGTGGAATTTTGATTCGTTTCTTCACTCGAGAGGTATCCTTCCTCATCGAGTACCGAAAGTAAATCTGTCCCAGGAAAAAGGAGAATCGGTCGGAGCATGTCGATTCATTTCGTCACTCGAGAGGTATCCTTTCTCACCGAGTGCCGAAAATGAACCGCGCTTCTGGCAAAAATTAACGTACTGTTATACATTGTAAATTTACGTTAATAAAAAATTGATTGGTTAATATTTAAATTAAATTAAATTAATATTATCTCTAATACATATTCAATTTATTATATTAAATATTACATGTCTAATGTTTACAATTGTCGGTTTACAATTGTCGGTTCTATAGAATAAATTTGCGCGTTTATTTATCTTAATTTAATCATTTGAACAATTATAATTTTCTTTTCTTGTAACTCACATTACAAAATGTACACAAAAAATTTTCAATGCAAAAAAGTGGCATATCTAGAAGTAAAGAGTTTCTCTCTCCACTTTTCATACTCTTCAGTACGGTTGTATATTCAGATTTGGAAATTCTCTGTGGTGAGGAAATTTTCTGTTATAGCAGAGCCATTTATTTGACAAATTCTCACCAGAAAGACGGAATGGTACATGGAGAGAAATTTCCTAGTAAATTTTAAAAATACTTCAGGAAATTTTACGAGAAATTATAGTAATTTAATCACAGACTGCCAGTTTTGTAAATTTCAATTATCCGTATGGTAAAAATCATATTGTTATATAATTTACTGAATAGAAGGTAAATTTTATACTGTTACTTTACTTAACTTCAGTTGTAATTTTGCATTTGACAATTTGAAATTTTATTATTAGGAGTGTGAATAAGTCTTTCCCGTTTTTTGTAAGAGATGGCGCCACCAATACTGTGCGAGTATTCAATGGTTACATATGTCATAATCAAAGCTTATTCATATGTCAACAATTCCATACTAACACATTAGTTAAAATTTTTTCGCATCATAAATTTTTGATATCGTGAAAATGTCGAAATTTGAGCCGAGTCGACGTCATTTGCGGGAAGTTTCACTTTATTGGTTCAATTTGAAGAAATCTGCTGCCGAGACGCATCGATTGCTTCAGGAGGCTTATGGAGAAGGTTGTGTCGATGATTCAAGTGTTCGCGGATGGTTTCGACGCTTCAAAAGCGGTGATTTCGACGTGGAAGACAAGGAGCGTTCCGGGCGGCCGCAAATCTTTGAAGATCCAGAATTGGCGACTTTGCTTGATGAAGATTCTTGTCAAACGCAAGAAGAACTTGCTGAAGCATTGGGAGTTGACCGAACAACCATTTTCAAGCGTTTGAAAGCCATGGGAATGATCCAAAAGCAAGGAAATTGGGTGCCGTACGAACTGAAGCTGAGAGACGTCGAACGGCGTTTTTTCACTTGCGAACAGCTGCTTCAGCGACATAAAAGAAAGGGTTTTCTGCATCGTATCGTGACTGGCGATGAAAAGTGGATACGTTACGATAATCCGAAGCGAAGAAAATCATGGGGACTACCCGGCCATGCATCATCATCGACGGCCAAGCCAAATATTCATGGCGCCAAGCTCATGCTCTGTATATGGTGGGACCACCTAGGTGTGGTTTACGATGAGCTTCTGAAACCGAATGAAAGGATCACAGGCGAGGTCTATCGACGACAATTGATGCGTTTGAGCCGCGCACTGCGAGAAAAACGGCCACAATACTCCGACAGGCACGACAAAGTTATTTTGCAACATGACAATGCTCGCCCACATGTTGCACCGCCGGTGAAAACATACTTAGAAACGCTCAAATGGGAAGTCCTACCCCACCCGCCGTATAGTCCAGACGTTGCTCCGTCTGATTACCATCTCTTCAGATCGATGACGCATGGCCTGGCTGACCAGCACTTCCATTCCTACGAGGAAGCCAAAAAATGGGTGGATGACTGGATAGAGGCCAAACCGGTCGAATTTTTTCGCAACGGGATTCGTATGTTGCCAGAAAGATGGGAAAAAGTTGTAGCTAGCGATGGCCAATACTTTCAATAATTCATTTGTAACCATTTTTTCACAATAAAGGCTCAAAATTTGAAAAAAAAACGGGAAAGACTTATTCACATACCTGATAGTAATTTGAATCAATAAATTAAAGAAATAGTGTCTCCGATAAATAAATAGACATTGTAGAGATGTGTTTTGATTTTGAACTTTCAATCGTTAAATTAATATAATTTATTTTTTGAATAATACGCCACACAGGCGAACGAATGTACATTTTAATGTACGTTTTTATACATACATCAATGTAATATTTACAATTATACACTCTATACACATTTCTCTACATAAACGTCGGTATACACATACTATACATTATTCGCAGGATAATTCGCACACTTATAATTATGAACATGGTTAGAAAAGATGCTCAAACACTTATATACAAATCAGATGTGTTTTTTGCCACTTGCGAGTTATAGGGCAGCCGCCTAGTGGCTACTATTTATGATGTATATATGATGGGAGGCCCATTCAACATGACTGTGAAATGAGCGTACAGTCTTATTAAGTAGGGGCTCGTTTTAATTCTTCATTTTTGATTCTATTGAATTTTTATTAAATATAGTAGGTGGAAAGTTAAAATAAAGATACATGAAATAATCTTTTAACATGAACTTTATTTCAAACGAGGAAAAAAAAGACGTCTGTTCAAACGAAAGGACAACGCAAGACTCACTGTAGTACTCGAAATTAAAAACTCTGCAAGCCTTTATGAGAAACTTAAAACCTATAAAAACACATCAGGCATCTAGACAATAAACTCGCGCAGGGCAGCAAAGACGCAGATCGTAATAAGACCCAGTGGACACATATGTTTACATCCTTTTACGATACTGTCCAATATTTAGTTTCAAGTATTTTTGCTTTATTATTTATAGAAGGCTAAAATAATCTAACAGATTCAAATTAAAATTTACTATTTAATAATTATATATATAATAAATTTTTATTGTTGCTAGTAAAATTTGATATTCTTAACAGAAAATATGTTCGCAGTTCAAATTTAACAAACTAAAAATATTAAAATTTGAAATGAAAATAAACAAGTTTTTTTCTAATAATAATAGTATAAAAAGGGAAAGTTAATAACAACAACGAGCAAATTTTTTCAATATCTGTATAATACACTATTTTTACAATGCAGAGAAATAAAATAATACATATTTAAAGAAATATAATATTTTGAATAAAATTGTATTTTGAAGCTTTTATTATTTTCGATAATATGATATTTTTAAAACGTCGTGCATGCTTTTATATAATATTAGATAAATTTAATACCAATTTTTTGGTATGTAGTAATAACAAATGGATAAAAGTTTTATAGTAGAAACAGAACAACTTTCTACTTCTAATTTGTTTAAGACATTGTATCTTATATTATTGTAGTCATATATTTTAAATGCTGCAAAATGCGTATCATAAAAACAGTCTAAAAATTGGTTACATAAAATAGAAAAATTATTTTCTTGTACTATAATTTCAGAAACTATAAAAAAGTCAGGGCCTTCCTCTGAAAATTGAACTAAAATAATATGTTTACTTATTCTATTTCCATTAACTTTTATCCAGTTGGTTACTGCGATTTCAGTTTTAGTCAAGAATATGTTCGAATATTTTTCATAATTTTTTATATGGAAAATAGACATTTCTTTTTTTTAACCATTTCATGAGAGGTATAATCTAATTTGTGATTAAAAAATCTGCAATGCTGTTCAATTTGATATTTAATGGCCACAGTCTTGTTGATATTTAATCTACTTGCAGTTGATTTAGAAACATCTTTTCCACATTTATGTTTTGCCTCAAATCGTAGACAGCATATTCTTGACAGATATCCAAAGAATTCCACTATACGAGGATAATGAAGTAAAAACTGATGCTTCGGTTTTATGGAATTCGGAAATATCTCTTCAAGGAATGACAAGTATTCTTCAATTAATAGGGTTAAATACTTATGTGTGTCGCAAAGAATATGCATACTAAATACAATATTTGTAATTTTCTTCAAGTGTAAATATAGTTGCCAAGTTTCATTACCTTCTGGTATTTTATGACCAATTATTAAATAAAAATTATCAATGAAGCATCGCATTTCAGACGAGAACATAACAATGTAATTATTTTTTAAATGAGACTCTTGAATTTCAACGGGCTTATTAATGCTATATTTATAGCCATAATCAAAAGATATAATTCTATAGTTTAATTTGTCTAAATTGAAAAACTTATGCTTAGAAATAAATTGTTTAATAATAAGTGCCAGACCATATCGAGCTATACCTTCAAGTATATCATGCATAGCATCAATGCCAACATTACTCGTGACATGAAATCTTTTTAATTTATGAAAAATGCAGTCTTCTTTTAAATCCGACAATTTAGAATTTCCACAAACTAATAGTGATTCATAATTTTGTTTATCCCTGATTATGCATTGATTATCATTAAAAAGTCTATTTATTTCGTTTCTACGAATTAAGCAAAAATTACAAAAATAATTCGCTTTAAAGCTCTCTAGAAAGCCCAAAATTGAGTGCTGATCGAGATTATCTCCTACACTTTACCATTTCAAAATACAATTGTTTTTCTATATTATCTTTAAGTTCGAGCTTAATTCCAATTTCTTGCAAATAACATAATTCATCTATTATTCGATTAAAAACTATTTCATTTTTAAAAAACTCTCTGTTAAGTGAATTAAACAATGAAAAAACGAATATATTGTCCAGCTTTGACTGAAATCTTTCTGGTAAACAAGGAATACTTATATACAAAGCTCTTGTTTTAGCAATTACTTTTTGTGTTCCTAAAGGGTTATTATTTTCGTAATCGTCGAAATACAATACCAATGGAAAAATTATTTTGCCTATATTAGAATAATTACTTTTCCAGTATTTTCCTTGTATTAAATTTGAAATAATTTCTGAATCTTTTTTTAATAAATTAACGAATTCTATAGTTTCGTAAAAAATATTATCTAGTTCAAAGAAGTTCTTTAATACTGTTCGCAAAGGAATGACCTGAATATTTACTGGTATAAATTTCATGGTATAAGAAGTTCCTTCCCTGCGAAATTCTTGTCTTTCACCAATTTCAATACTTGGCTCTACAAATTTTGTTTGTCTTTTAAAATGCTTTAAACACTTATATTCGGTATCAAAGGAACCGAGAAAATTAGAAGCATTTTCAAAAATTCGTTTCAATTTTACTTTCTCCTTTTTATAGATTTCCAATTTCTGGACGTCATCCGCAATTATTTTTTTTAATGCTTTACAAACATCTTTTGTATCATTTACTATAGATTGTACTCTGTTTCGGTTAATATCACTATATCGGTATATCTTGCTCATATAAGAAAGGCCTAAGTTATCTAGTAAATCACTGTTATCATCTCCTCCATTGAATTCTGAATTATTCTCCAATAAAATATTATAATTCGCATCATCAGAATCGCTTTCATAACATAATTCTTGTATATAATAACTATCGTTAATTGAATTTTCTGCCGGAGTTTGCTGATCTTCATAAAAATCAGAAATACAAAAATTATTTAATTTAGAATACACTGAACCTCTGCTCAAAGAAGAATTTTGCTGAGTTGGTAGTAAGTTAAATTTTGTAATTACCGCATTTTCAAAAATATCGTGCTTTTTGATTTTACATGTTGTAGAAAAGAATGCATTATCGAATATGATCTGCCACAATTTTCAAAAATACATTTATAATTATGAGCATCTTGATAAACATTTTTTATATGACTCAGTAAACTGTTTTTATCCTTATAATTAGAGAAACAAAATGAACCTTTATTCATTTCAATTTGATGTTTCTTGTAATAAATACTGATTAATATGTTCTAATAATACATTTAATGAAACGTTATTTATATCATTAGGCCAATGGAGTTGAAACAAGCACTTTTGAATAAAATACCATATCGTTAAAGAATTGGTTGGGTAATGGCAGTCGTAAGCAAAAAAAACTTGAAAAGCTAACGCTATTGCTTCTACGCACTTTTTTCTTTTATATTGTTGACGATTTATAATTACTATATATTCAGAAATAGAAAATAGCTCCCCAATAGCAACAATCAGTGGTTGGAAGGCTTGATTATTTTGTTTTAACTTTTCTTACAATTCAGTCACAGATGGTTCTAAATCCGCTACAGTCTACAATTATTTTAAATAATTAATATTATAAGAAATTCCAATATGTTTATTCATTATTATTCTTACATTCAAATGTAAAATGAAAGTGTCACGTCTTTCCTGCATTGACAATTTAAATAGTCGACGAACCGTGTCGTCGTTATTGATATCATTATTTATACTTCTTTTGATCCGCTTTTTGGGCGTTGAGAACTGATGACGTATGGAAGTAATTAAAAAATTATAAAATCTTCTTTATCTATAAAAACAAAATAAATTTATATTTAATAATCATTATCATTTTTCATTATCATACCATTGCTCAGTGTATTTAGTTTTAAACTATATAGTAAGCCTTGTTCTTCGGGAGAAATTTTTGCATTCTGCAAATGTAAACATATGCACTGTTTTATTTTTTTCCATTCACCTTCACTAACTATCTGGGTACCGGGATGTAATCGCGAAAAATCACTTTCAATCTGAAAGAAAATTTATTTTGGTAATTTGAATGTATATTATTGTTAATATTATTGTTGTCATTTATTTCACTCTTTTTTTATGCTATTTATTATTATTATTATATATTTAATATTATTATAAATTACGTTTAATATTTAATTTTGATTTAATTCACAATTGAAACAGTTTTACTATACTCATACCAGCTTATAACCTTCTTGCACTTGTAAACAGAGATACTTTTCTATATAACTAGTTGTTGATACTGCATCCACTATAAGCTGCTGTCGTAGGGTTTCATGCGTGTCTCTCCAATAGTCTGTCACTTTATTCCAGTCATCTAAGTTATTTTTCAACCAGTCTAACTTATTTAAATCTGAAGAAAGAGCAATGAGAATTATGAATTAAGAAAAATAAAAATAGGCGATGATTATAATGTTTAAAAAGTTTAAAATTTATATGCATTTATCATTAATATCAAATACGCTGACTTACCTTCTGTAGTAGTTAAATAAAAAGCAGTATCTTCGTTATTTTTACGCTTAGCCAACAATCCAACTCTTCGTAAACGATCCTTCTCATAATTATAGTGGTCCCATAATTTACCTCCTGCAGGAATTCGTTGATTTCGTATAGCTTTAAAGGACGTATTGTAAGTTGCTGCTGTTTCATTTTCAAAAATACCTGCTATTTCATTTGAGAGCCTCGTAAATCTAGTCTTAGAAATTCTTTAACAGATTATTAATAATTTATATTCATTATTGTGTAAAAACCTTAAATAATTTTTATAAATTATTCACTAACTGGAATTTTTCTAGTTGTTCGTCACGTGAAATATTCCTAAAAAGCCAATCCTTTTCTCTTTGAATTACTGGTCTGACTAACTTGCTTCTAGTATATTTTGGCAAAAATTTATGTAAATTATATGCTTTTAAAATTTCTTTACCCCTAGTATTTGTTTGTAAGTAATGTAGTAAGCCCTGGAACATAAAATGTGCATATATTAGTAATTTACAATAATAAACATCTGCTTATGTATATACATTAAATTTTATATATATAGTTACGTACTGTGTTGAATTGATTGAATAATGTATCTGCAAACGGTTCGATATTAGATCCTGCAGTATTTGAAAAATACTCTTTAGTTTCACACAGTGAAGTATAATTAGAACTGAATTTTTCACTCTGTTAAATAATATTTCAAAGGAGTTAGTACGTTAATTATTAAAAAAAAATTTGTTTATAGATTATAATACGATGATATTGGAAGTAATTTTCGAAGGAATAATAATAGAAATTAATAAGAAAAAAGGCATATTACCTTTGAAATGGTTATTAATAAATGATAGGAAGGGATGTTGAGGAAGTAATGCTTAATTTTTCTACGAATTTTTATTTACCTCCTCTATCTCCCTTAGTTCCATCATTATCTATAAAAATTTATTAATAAAATACAACTTGTATTTACCCCAAATGTTAGTTTATATGATTATACATATATAAATAAACAAAAATTAAATGAGTTAACTATTTTTGAATGAGTGTTGGCACTTACCTTAATCAGTTAAACTCTGAAATCGTTACAAAATCTTCTTGAAAATCTAATTCTTTTCCTGCACTAAATATTCTTCAAGCCTTAGAGTTGCAATCACGTGTACTTTTTAGAGGTTATGTTTTTTTCACTAAAAGTCGTTATGTACATACGTAACAAAACATTGGCAAAAGCGCCACACTAAGCTTCTACCAGAGCTCTGCGCATGTGCACAACCGCAAACTGTTCGCTATCGCATGAGAATTAATGACAATTGCAATAGTTTCTCTCCAAAATTACTATATATTTTCGTAAATACTGCTATAAAATTAAGTAATTTTTGTAGATTAAGATTTTTCCTATATTTGATAGTAATTATTCCTAACGGAGGTTGCAATTTTCAACAAACTTTACGTAAATTCTACCAAGAATCTCGTAAAAACATTCGTTTTGTCAGTCTATTACACAATTACTATACTTTTAGGTATCATTTATTGAACTATTTGTAATATTTACTAGGAAATTTCTCTCCGTGTAGAGTAGTGTAATACGGTCAATTTGAAACGGTTTTACCCTTTAAACCAATTTAGCTATATATATTAAAGTAGATAATCTTTAATAAATAACAAGAGCTACATCTTGTTCAGTTAGTTTTGAAAAATTAGCTAAATCACTTGATGTGATAATTTTACAGATTATAATACGAGTTTTACTCAGAGATACGTTTTTATTTTTTTTATCCTGTTCTTATATTTCTAAGAACTCGAAAACTTTTCTACATACTTCTGGTTTATAATCCAATAATTTTATAATCAATATATTTTTTTTAGTGTGGCCTACTATTCTTCAATATATCTGAAGAAGAATTTTTACATGTCTTTAAAAACTTAATTTCACACTTTTATTTATTAAAATCAAAACTAAATGGACAAAGTTATTTGAATAAATTTTATTTTATTTATTTTATCTTACTGAGATGTTGAAATAAACTGACACTATGTTTCTGTGGAACTGTTATTATTTTTTTAATTTTTTGGGCTGCGAAGTTGTCGCCGAACTCTAACGAGCAACTTTTTCAATCGCTTCATTGCCTCCAATTCGAGAAAACGCCCTGCGGATGTTCAGAGCTTATATTTATTGCAAATAAATTTGAAATTCATTACTTTTCGAACAAGCCCCTTTGGAAAAAATGTCATAATTTACGAGGGCGGTTCAATAAATACCCGTGTTAGAAATGAAGACACCATTTTTTAAAAATTTTTTTTTATTTTTCAACATAGTCCGTTTTTAGAAAGATAAACTTCTCCCAACGCTCTGGTCATTTTTAACCCCTTCAAAAAAACGGATTTTTCGAACTGTTCAAAATAAGCCTCTTTCTCAACGTTGAATTCCTCGTTTGAACAAAATTTCTTTCCCGCGAGCCATTTTTTCATGTTAGGGAACAGGAAATCGCAGGGAGCCAGATTGGGTGAATTCGAGTGCGTGGCAGTAATTGATAACGCAATTCATGCAGTTTGGTGGTGACAACTCCAGATGCATGTCTTGGTGCGTTATTGTGTTGAAATAACACCTTTTTCTTCATCAAATATGTCCGTGTCTCCTTGAATTTTTTGTCAAAGCGGTCCAATAACTCACTGTAGTATTGTCCAGTGATTGTTCTTCTTTTTTCTAAAAAGTCCATCAGGATGATGCCTTTCGCATGACAGAAAATCGTTGCCATGACCTTTCCGGCCGCTAGGACCTTCTTCGCCTTCTTTGGAGCAGATTCATCGCGAGAAATCCATTACTTTGATCGTTGCTTAGGTTTTGTAATGATGAATCCAAGCTTCATTAACGATGGCAACTGGACGCAAAAAGTCCTTTGGATCTCGCTTAAATTGTTCCAAACACTGCTTCAAAGTTAACAGCCGCTTTTGTCTACTGTGAGCAATCACAGCACTCATCGGGCCAACAAATAGTCAACTTATCATGTAAAATATTTGTTTATTAATATTTAAAATTTGTTTTGACGTCGATTGATAGATGTTGGCACACGATAATAACACCAGCTTCCCTAAGGAACGTCTTCTGTCTTCAAACACGGGTACTTATTGAGCCGCCCTCGTATGGCCGCAACGCAGGTTCAGCCAAATAATAAATATTTAACTGTATCCTTTGTCTCTGCGATGCTTATTAGATCAAGTGTCGGGGACCATCCAGGACTAAGTAAAACTCGGTCTTGGTCGATGCCTTAACACTGCCAAACATGTTAAGGCATCCAGAACACAGTACACGTCGCGGCAATAAACATGACCACACACAGTTTGACCAACGTACTGCTTTTACTGTAAAATAATAAATTAAAAATTATATATAAAAATATGTTTTCAGTTTTTATATTAAATAAATATTGAATGATTTTCAAGAGTTTTAAATTCTATATTTTGCATAATAAATATATCACATTTAAATTTTCTTACCAGCGCATACCGCAGCAACTAACACTCAATTTTTGGCCAAAAATTGGTTCCTGTATTCAGCAACCTACCATACTCGCTTGATTATTGTCAACTTCCTGTTTCCAAAATTAAAAATGGACTTTAAAGGTAACCGTTGTGCGTTGATAAATGATAAAAGAAGCTGTGATATCGAAATTAAAAATTATTCCAAAAGAGTTTTTAAAAGTCATGAAGACACTGAAATCATATCAACTTGAGTATTACTACCAATGGAGACTATTTTGAAGAAAAAGTTTGTTGAATAAATTTTATATATTTATTGCGTCTTTTGTACCCCTAGTCTTAAAACTTTTGGGACAGCCTGTGTAGAATGGTTTTAATGTTGAGTACATTCTCTGGTGATAGTACAAATAACTGAAACGTCTCGAGTGGTGCAGTCATTTCTTCGTTTGGCTCTGACACAATAAGTGAAGATCGAATTTTAAAGAGTTAGTAAATATTTAGATCTCGAATGTCGCGCAAAAAGCTGGATACAAATACAGCCGAATTAAAATATACTTGTACGACACGTGCAGAAATATAACAAACAGTCTATTGCTAATCCCTATAATGTAAAACAATTCAAAGAGTTATATGCAATCAACTTCGTCCTACGGGGAAATAACTACGCATGGAATACGCCTTGATATATTTAAGTATACAGATTATTTCTGAACATATCTTTACAATTATAGATAATTATTTGTGGTGTTATTGAATACAAAAATATGTTCCAACCATTTTACGATGCGAAATAGTGAATTCAATGTGGCCATGAATTAAAAAATTTATTATTTTAAGTGTTGACTTTTCTTTTGAAATTTTCGATAATTACATTTGATAAATACATTTGATTTACATTTATAATTATATGGAATATATTAATCTTCAAAAATAAAGAACTTTTAACAAAAGTAAAATAGTTAAGCAAGTTTGATGTGTTCTTAGCATAGTAAGAACTTTAAATATATCTTCTCATGTATTTTATAAAAAATTCATATTATACTTTCCGAAAGTCCGAAATCTATTAACATAAAAAAGATTCTATTATTAAATTAAAAATCTATTTACTGAAATAGTCAGATATCGTACTGGTTGTGATGAAGGGAAACAATAATATATGTTCTTAACATATTAAGAAATTTACAGCTTATAAATCTTATGCGTATTTTATAGAAACATTATATAAAATATTTTTCTAAATTGAGAAATATATTAAGACAAATATGATAATATATGTAATTATACTGTGAATCATTTTATAATAAAACAAAAAAATGTTCATATATGAGAATAATATTTATACAAAATATTTTTCTAAAATCTTCCGAAATAGATTAAAAAAAATAAATTATATAACGCAATAACGTCTTAAAAAAATAGACCATTAAAATGTCTAAAAACATTGTGGTAACAAGCCTGGAAAGTTCATACCATCATTTTTTTTTTAATAATGATGAATTGTCAGAATAAATAGCAGAAGAACGCTCACCTAAAAATATTGATAATTCAAGATAATTATTTTTTTCTTTATGAGTTCATGCTTGAATAGTATTTATTTATTAAATATAATTTTTAAGAATTTGGAGTAATAATTTTTTAACGATGTAATTTTTAATTTTCAATACATTTACACATGTAATTTTTAAATGCTCCTATTCTGTTTGTATTCTGTTTATTATTATTCGATATCAAGAGCATATTCATTTTAATATCTATTATTCTTCTGATTATTATACTTATATTAAAATTTGTAAAAAAAAATACACAAGATATTCCATTTGTCCTGGATGTCAAAAATGATGTGAAAATTAACTCGGTTATTTTTAAATGATTTGGGAAATGATTGAGGTTGGAGTAAGTACTGGTATATTTTACACATAATTTTATTAGCACAACAAATATACAAAGAATTAACGCACGCGCTCGAAACATACACGGACCCAACTACCGAACAGCTAGTGCGCGCACTATCATCATCTCTCGTCCCGCTTGCTAGAAATCACTTCGTGCTCTGCTGTCGCACGCAGATCCTTCAAACGATCTGCCACATCGTCGCCCGATTTTCCAGGCATTCGGAGAAGTAATTAAGTTTATTACTTGCTTGCCCAAGTGCTAGGGTGCGGACGTACGGAGGCTTAGCACGGTAGCTCAGCCTACCTACCTGAACGTGCTGTAGCCACCTGCATCTGCTGCTAGCTCTCGTCACCCATAATGATATGATTAATTTTTTAAGGTGCATTTCCGTTAAAACTATTTATTTATTAATGTGTTTCAGAATTTTAGATACATTTTATGCAAACTATATATGCTGTTATTTATAGGGGTACATATAAAATGTACTTGCCATGTGTGTAATTGGTCCATTGTTTCAAGCTGTAATTGTGTTATATAACTTATTTTTTTTAATCTATTTTAGAGTATTTTACAAACATATTTTGTACAAAAATATTGTTCTGATATGTGAAATACATATTTTCTGGTATTTAATTATATATATTATAATGTTTGTATTTTTCTCTTAATATATTACTGATATCAGAAAAATATTTTATCTTAAATTTTTATAAAATACGTATAAGATTTATACGCTGCATATTTATGAATATGCTAAGAATATATATTATTACAAGGTCTGTTTCAAAAGTTTTCAGAAATGTCAAAAAAAAGAGAACAAGAAATTATTTTTGCAAAATTCATTTATTTTCTTCAAAATAGTCTAATTCCGAGTAAATATAAAGTTTAGTGATCGAACAACATATCAAATGACTTTTTCATGTCATTGACTGGAATCATCGTCAAAACGGTGGTCGTTGCCTTTCGGTTGTCCACGATGTTCTTGTAACTTTCATCAACAAATGCAATTTACTGAATAAGTAAAAGTGACCATATCAAGTGAATACGTTCAGTAATTGACCGTCAGAATGCTGTTTTTAATAAAAAAATCAGTCACCAATATCGATCGTCGGGTCGGCGCATTATCATGTAATACATACCAAAAAAACGCTTCATAACGCCATCATAATACTCAGCATTAACCGTTTGACTAGGTGTAACGAATTTCTGGTTAATATGCCCTTGGAATCGTAGAAAGCGACTCCAACGACTAGCGCCTTGACTACATTTCGAGTTTGTCGACACGGAGAACGCGGGAGATCTTTTCCACGCTGGCCGCTGCGCGGCTCTGGCTCTCTCTCGCGACTCGCGCGGGTGACCTTCTGCTCTCCCTTGGTCTAAGTTCATGGGGCAGTTATATTAAACGTTAATCGGGAACATTTCCCGATTTTTTAAATTTCACTTATTATTTGAAATGAAAATCTAGCGCGTATTAGACTATATTAACTGATCGTCGCAAGGTTATTTAACGTTGCTATATTTATACGACGAAATAATGATGCTAATCAGCGACGGAGGTTTTCGATGTGTTTCCAAAGATGCACATGTAAATTTTTACAATACTCATTGTGTCAGCTGCCGAAATCGGTATTTAATTCAATCCACCGAATTATCAGTCCATCGCTCTAGTAATGGAGCCATCGTAGGGTTCTTCTTAATATTATATTTGTTAATATCTATAGTAGTTGATTGATCTCAAAATAAACATCTATCCAATATTAAAATGAATTGAATGGTGTATCATTTAATATGGTTATGAGAATTACAAGAATATTGATAGAAGTAGAAATTATATTTTCTAATGAATATTTTTCAACAAAATTGGAAAATGAGTGCATTTTACTTTAATTATTGATTTCAATATGAACATCTATACAATTAAACAATACTTGTACTAATAGAAATAATAGGTGGTTATTTATAACAAATATTTAAAAAAGTACATTAGTTTCCATAATCTATGTTAGATTTTTATAAATAGCTAAATATTTGATAAAAATTTTTTTATATGAAATTCATTACATTATTGATAATTTTTAATTTTAAATATTAATTTTTATTTTTTAACAATTTATAATTTTTTAAAATTTTAATATCGGCCTTGGATTAAATATTTATAGGTTCGGCGGTGGACCAGTTTGTACGCATTTATATGAATGTCCAGTATGTGAAGAGAAATATGAAGCAATGGAAAAGCGTCGACTACACGAGTTGGAAGTTTTTAATCAATTGAATTGCCCTGATAATCCAACAGCATTGTATGCTCTAGCGATGTCTTGGTTTAGACAATGGCAAAGCTTTGTTAAAAATAAAGAAATTCAACCTCCTGGGCCAATAGATAATAGTTCTATTTGTATAAATAAAGGTGTCCAAACAGTTCTAAAAATTGGTTAGTATTATAAATACTTTTGTTTTGTCTTCTTCTATTTTACAAAATATCTATGATCGGCATCGCTCACTTAAAAAAGGCAGAAAATGTTTTATATATGAAATGTCTTTTATATTTATTAAAAATCTTTTCCATGGAGAGCGAAAATATTCTGAATTTTATACATAAGGGCTCGGAATGCAATTCTAATTTTGAAAGCTCAACCACACGTGTAATAGTGTAAAATATATATATATATATATATATATATATATATATATATATATATTGATAGACAAAAAAACTATTCGGTAAAAATTTTCGATTCAAATTTCACTATGCAGAACTATGAAAATGTATCATATCAAGATAGCTCGTTATACATGAGCTGTATGGCAAAAGCCCTGCCACGTTTCCCTCAAGAAGAAAAGTAACCCCTTTTCTATTTATGTTTATAACGCGTCAAATTTCTATATTATAACATGTTTGCAATAAGGTACACTCCAAACGGACTTATCTCAATGAATACACTGAGTAAACACTAGGTACCTAATCTCCACCTGTTTATAACGTACTCAACATGGTTCTCAGGTGTTGGTGGGTGTGAACAAAATCACCAACAGAAGGGCATACCCACTGAAGAACTACCTCGGTGCATTCCCTCGACTGCTTCCTGCAGCTCTGAAAAGAGCTTCAAGCCGGAGTCGACAGGCGTGCACCGAGGAGACCTCCTCTCCCTGGCTCAACTCCCCGCCCCGGAAACCGCCGTTAGGCACTACTTCGGGGAGGGGACCAGGATGTTCGCCTTTGGGCGCCACCATATCCCAGCAAAATAGAAGGATCTAGGGAATCTCCGCCTTCTTCCGTCTGAGGATATCTGTTATATGGCGTGGGAATGGGAATGGTGATAACGGTTAAAGGAGTAATTTGGCCTCGTGTGATTTGATTTTTGTGGCCCTGAAAAGGGCCGTTTAATTGCCGCCTCTCGTTGCGTCAACGCGGGTGGTACCGGGGAGGGGTCCAGTAAAGGGACACGAACGGAGGCGGACGGAGCGTACGTGCAGCCCGTCTCCGGCTTGCGCTCGGCTGTGATGTTGGATTCTTTCTCCAACTAGGCCGATGCGCGGGGCCGCGGGGAGGCCCTTGCCCTTCAGACGCCGCCGGATTGAAGAGAGACTTCGGTAGGGGAGTCTAAAGGTGGTCGGGGTCCCGCGGAGTTCCGTCAGGGAAGGACGAGGAGAGGAACGATGAGCGACGGCCGAGTGGGACGGCAGATGCCGATCTCGCCCCGCACGTCGAGGGCCTCTGGAGCGGTTGGGATCACCACCGCGATCCGTACGGCCTTCGGTGGTCCCTCGTCCTCCGAAGTGTCTTCTGAGAGGTCTAGATCTGGCAGATCTAGATCAATCTCCCAGAAGTTTTCCCTGGCTTCCTCCGGCGCTGTCCGCCTATTTCGAAGGCGCCATGCGTTCCTCTTGGCACGCTGTCGTTCGTTTCTCCTCCTAGGCCTGCGGCGAGGCCGTCTCGTCCGAAGTTCTGGGCTAGAGCAGGAGCGTTCTGGCGTCTTCCTTCCTTCCTGGATTTGGATGAAATGATGCCAGTGGCCCCATGGTCGGCCCCTTTAAGGCCGGAGCAGCCCCGACCCCGATCCCTTAAACCGGATACGACCGCCGGTTCGTAGGGAGGGGGAAGGAGGCAAGGACACGGGCCTCGGAGAGTGCCCTTCGAGGGACTCGTCCTCCGACAATCCACAGGCGCGTCTCTCGAAACACCGGTGGGTCTCCGGAGGCCTTGGTCACCGCTCTTAGTCGGAGCTACTGGGTATCCACCCGTAACTCCTTTCGGAGAGGTGCCCTGCCCGGAGTCCGCACCGCGGGGAGTGTCGGTCTGATCCGGATATCCGGATCGGACGCGGACGAACCCGTGGGTGGGAGGCTGGGGAAGGATCGCCCTGTCCCGTCGCGTCGGTGGGTCTCCGGAGGCCTTCGGCACGGCTCCTAATAGGAGCTACTGGGCGCCATAGCCGTAACTTCTTTTAAAGGAGTGCCCTGCCCGGAGTCCACACCGTGAACAACGTCCGTCTGATCCGGATTTCCGGATCGGACCAAGACGCTGCCCGTGGACGGGAGGTCGAGGGGGGAGAGGAGGGGGGAGTGGGTGGCTCGCCTTGTCCCCTACGAACAGGACAGCTCTGAGAAGGGCCTATGGGCGAGACACCACGCGCGGGCGGAGGGGGAGGTGGGTGACTCGTCCTGTCCCCTATGACTGGACGGCCCTGAGAAGGGCCTTCGGGGCGAGACACCACCCGCAGGTGGGGGGAGGGAGAAGCAGGAGTGGGCGGCTCACCTCGTCTCCTACGCACGAGACGGTTCTGAAAAGGACCGATAAGGTAGAGACCACCGGGGAAGGAGAGAAGGGGGGAAGGGGTAAGGTCAGCTTGGGCCAAAGGCCCAAGCTGTACTGACCTCCGCCGGCCTTGTACTTGACCAGCTGCGGCAGCGCGCGGCGGCGCTGCAGCTCTCTCTCTCTCTCTCTCTCCGCAACTGTTGGCGCGGCGGCGCTGCAGCTCCCTCACTGTCTCTCTCTCGCTGCCAGTACTCGTGCGGCGGCGCTGCTCCACTCTCCTGTTGGAGCTGTGTGCGGCGCTGGGGAGCTTCGCTCCTCCGGTGTGATGGAGCCTGGGATGGGGTTTGGAGGGTGAATGACAAGTCGTCGTATAAAAGTTGAGTCGATTTATTTGTCTTGGGATGGGCCGTCGGAGATACCGGGAGGTCCGGATCTCAATCTCCCTCGCTTCCTTTCTGTCCTACCATCCCGAAAACCCTCTCTTTTATATCAACTGCGCTTGCGACTCCGGTGACGCCGTAAGGCTCCGCTGGTGGTCGCAAGCGCTGATTAGCCCGGAATGGCCGCGGCGGAGAGAGGGGGTTCGGGAATGCTTTCCGCATTCTAACGAAAGCGCGCACGCAAGACTCTAGGGAGTCTATGCATCGGCATATAACATATCCTCGACAAAATAGGCATCCCTTCCTCATGCTGAAGAACATCAGGGGGACGATGCCTTCCGGGGTAACCCTTTCAGCGTCCTCCCCCAGTAGCGCCCTCTGCTGCTCCCACTGCCCGCACACAAAAAATGTATGATGGGCATCGTCTTTTGTGGATTCACAGTATATATTAGTTTACATAGAGATAGTAATTTACCTCCCCATGCTGCCGACCGATCCACGAGGCCACCTGACTTATAAGTCTGGCGGTCCACCTTCCGCGCGTATCTTGTTCCCACCTATTCTGCAAGCAAGCCAGCGAACGCTCTCTGACTTGCTGCTTCCCTTCGGCTTGGCGAAGTGACCTGTTCATGTGATGGACGAACTTCCGCTCCTGGGCCAGGAGGTCTCGAGACCTCCGAATATGTTCCCAGAAGGTTAGCTTCGTATCTAGCATCACCCCCAGGTACGTAGTCAAAGTCATAACAAGATCTAATTTGATAGCAATAGCATAAAGCTTCATATTTCTCTTTTATATGTTAGTGTATAGGAAGTAGAAGAACAGTAGGCTCCATGAGTATATAAATAACAAGCAAATACTCTGTTGCTATTGAACTACCTTTCTACGTTCCGAGATAGCCAGAGAAAAAACATCCTTTGGAACTATCTCTGTTCCTCAATGTGAATGCCTGGACCAGTTCGTTCTTTGGAAATATATAAGTGAAATAGAAATTCAATATCTTTCGAGAGTAATATTGGTAAGTTAAAATGACTTCTCCAAATCCATAGTTCGATATTTTCACAAGCAAGTAAAATATGTGTATTTAACAGCAGCCTAGAAGCACTCTGAAAAATCGCCCTCCGCTCGAAGGCATGCCTTACTTAAAGTTCTCAGTGTCCAAGCTTGATTGCGGATAGACAACTAAGGCATAAAAAGACTAGTCCTTATCCGTAGTTTTAGAACTTATATTGACATTTCGTTGTCTGCTTCAGTAGCGCAAAACTGAATGCCAGCGCCTGGGGAAATAAGACTTGAAACTTACTATCATAATGTAAGCGGCGCGAATAGTGAATTTCTCTGCTCTCGTTTAATAAAGAAATACACTAATAAAAAAAATACTTTTGTACAAATTGTTGGATTCGGGATTGGAAAGCGGGATTGTCTCATAGTATATATATATATATATATATATATATATATATATATATATATTGTGACGTTGGGGCTCTTGCCCTGGCCGCCGCCACAGAATATATTGCTCACATGTACTCAGTACCTACCTGCGGATTCCTCCGGCGGATGACAACTCGTCCTCTCTCCACGAGGAGGTCCGCTGATAGAGCGGGGTAACACTAAATAATCAAAAGAAAAAGGGGGCGGCAGTCAATGAGAACGCCTGGTTCTCTATTATAATTTCCTTTTATTTTCAGGATGGTACAATACTTTCGATCGTATTTTCTCTCTAACTCTCGCCCACGCTCGGAACCGCGCACACGCACTCTCGGGCACGAGGTGCACACGCACCTCAGCTGCGCCGTGCACACACTCTATCTCTCTCTCGCACTCCCGGTCTCGTTAACCGATTCTCTCTCACTCGCACTCACACTCCGTCCCGCGGCACATGCACTCTGATTCTCTCTCTCTCTCTCTCTCTCTCTCTCTCTCTCTGTTTCGCATACACACACACACACACTAGCTCGCGGTTGTCGATTGGGCTGCCAACTCTTCTTCTCAGAAAGCACTCCCTTCCGCGCGTATACGTTCTCCTGTTCACGTATACGCCGCCGTCGCGCCGCGGTCCGTGGCTTGGGCCTACATCTACGCGATCGATTGCCATCGTTACTCACCGTTGCTGTCATCGGGCTATTGGTGGAAGGCGCTGGCGGATAATCTTCCTGTTGTTCGGGCTAGTCGTGATCGGCTCAGGTGAGCTGTGCTGTCACCTCCCTCGTCTGGGTTTGTGATACTCGAGCTCGCGTGAGCCACGGTCGTCTCTCTCTCTCTCTTCCTAGCTCTACATCTCTCGGGATCGGCCGAGCAACCGTCAGCTCGCTCTTCGGCTCGCGGTTGCTTCGCACGTCGGCCACGACAGCACTTCACGCGCGCTCTTTTATACCAAGATCACGTCTCTCAATTTGATAACTCCCGATAATCGCTACCATTCTTTTACACCAAATCACGTCTCTCGGCTTAACACTCACAATAATCGCTCCTAGTTCAAGAGGGAAGAAAACCTTGGAAAACTCTGTCTCACTCAAAGGTCAAGCGCGCAATAATGCTTCTCAGCTCTGCGCGTCTTCTCCTTCCCCCTCTCGTCATCGGGCCCTCTCCTTTCTCTCGCTCTTTCGCGCGGCGGCGGCATACGCTTCTCACTCTCGTTACGTATACGACGAATGCGCTCGCATCGGTTCGGGCTTGTAGTCGTGGCTCCTCTCTTCTTTGCTGTGGCTTCACTCGGAAGCACCTCGAAAGAGCAGAAAATGGCGATTAGTAATTAATTGGCACACCTTCTTCCGAGGCACGGGGGGCAGAGGCCGTCGCTCTTTGTGATCTTCGTCACAATATATATTAGGTTGTCAAATATTTCCCTTCCGTTTTTTGCTCTTCATTCAATGCTTTATAAAAAGTGTTACACTCGTCGGATTTACTTCAAATATACGTCGTTTTGTTCGATAATCTGTTTCCATCTAGACGGTAACTTAATAATACCCCTCTCGTAGAAACCCCTCTCCTTATTTGCGAAGAACTCGGAGAGCCACTTTTCACAAGCCTCTGTTGAGTCCAAATTTACACCATCAAGGGCGTTCGACATGGACAAGAACAGGTGGTAATCACTTGGCGCTATGTCCGGGCTATATGGTGAATGCGATAAAACCTCCCATCTGAACTCCCGTAGCTTCTGACGAGTCATCAACGAAGTGTGTGGTCTGGCGTTGTCCTGGTGGAACACTACACCCTTCTTGTTGGCCAATTTTTGATCCTTCTGGTCGATAGCCTGCTTCAATCGGTCCAGTTGATCACAGTAGATGGTAGAATTAAGCGTCTGGCCATATGGGAACAGCTCATAGTGGATGATTCCTTTCCAATCCTATCAAACACACAGCAAAACCTTCTTGGCCGCCAAGCTCGGCTTGGCCATTGTTTGGAATGGTCCACCGGCTGGCTTATCCATGGTGTTGTTTTTACCAAACCTTCCCGGCTTGGCCACTGTTTGGGACGATCCACCGGCCTTGGACCACGACCGTTTTTGCTTGATATTGTCATATATGATCTATTTATCGTCGCCAGTCACGATCCGCTTCAAAATTGAGTCGAGTTCGTTCAGCAGCACTTCGTAGGCGTTGATTCGGTTCAGAAGGTTTGTTTGCTTGAAATCATGCGACACCCAAACATCAAGCTTTTTATTGAATCCATCTGTTGTCTATAAAGTAGGATTAGAGTGTAATTATAATTAGGAGGAAAAGGGTTTAATAATTGAAAATTAAACACACCTATTTGGACACAAGAACAAATTAGATTATATTATAGGTACTATACAATTCATATATATGTACTTAATCGAACTTACAAAAATAATTCGAGGCGAGAAAACGCTGACCTCTCTATCGCGGGTGAAAACCTTCTGATCTTTCGACAAGCGTCAGAGAGAGGCGGAGGTTCCCGTAAAAGTCCCTTTACCTCTCCTCCTGCACTTTTCCAATACTTAAATACACCAAGTTTTGCTAAACATATTTTTGACAGTTGTAGCAACTCCTTATTTGCTTATATTCGGGTAGGCCCTTTCGGATTATCCGGGTGGGCCATAAAGCCCACCTCGAGAATTCATAAATTTATTACCTGTTTACAATAACGCATATGTCTCACAAATTTCCTCTTTTTATTTTTTACAGTTTTTTCCTGTTATAATACCAGCCTTCTGCAGATGGTTTCAAATGGTTTGGTGACTAATTTTCATCTCTTGGGCGATGTCACGAGATGCCAAATGCCGGTCTAACTCAATAGATTTCATGATTTGATCGGTATTCGTCGTCACAGGTCTTCCGCCGACTGGCTTATCCATGGTATCGTTTTCACCGATTCTGAATTGTCGAAGCCATTCCTCTGTGGTTCGAAATGATAGTGTGCCATCCTCTAAAACACCATTAATCTCACGGAACATTTCTCTAGCAGATTTGCCTTATACGAAGGAAAATTTTAAAATAGCGCGAATTTCAGCGTTAGTGAACCCCATGTTTACACGTTTATAACTTTTGAACGCAATATCCAAATTAGTCATGCATAGCGTCGTTTTGTACGTTATGTCAAGACCTTTTAAATGATGTATAGTATTGCCAGATACGAGCTCTGTAGCGCCTTGTACATAGCCGCGAAATTCATAAGACAAAAAGGCGGAAGGGAGATAGTTGACAACCTAATATATATATATATATATATATATATATATATATATATATATATAAGCGAACTTAGTTTCCGACCATCACGTTTAGACGGTGATATACGAGGTGAGACAATTAAGTAATGCGACTAAATTAAAAAGTCTAGTATATTTAAAAATTAAGATACATCGCGGCGATCCTCTTCAAAGTAGTTTCCTCCCAAATCTATATATTTTTCCATCTATTTTTCCAGTTTTAGTAACAATTCTGGATCATTTCTTGTAGGAACTCTCCGAGTACACTCATTAAATATACTTGGATGTCTTCAACGAATACAGTATGTCGATCTTTGACGAATTTTTTCAAATGGGCTAAAAGGAAAAAATCGCAGGGTAACATGTCCAATCAATAGAGCGGTTGTGGTAATGTTGCGATGCGTTTAGACGCCAAAAACTGAGAAACACTGAACGTACTCTGACAGGGAGCATTGTCGTGATGCAGAATTCAAGTCTTCGCGATAACTGGACGCACTCTGAGCACCCTTTTTCCTAATCTCTCGAGCACATTGCGATTGAATACTTGATTTACGGTTTGCCCAAGTGGTACAAACTTCTTACGAACCAGCCTTTACTGTCGAAGAAGCAAATAAACATGGTTCTCAATTTCGACTTCCTTATTATCGCTTTCTTTGACCTTTCTTTGTCGTTTATTTTCGGGGTCATATTAAAAGAATCAACTTTGATTACCAATAATAACTATCGATTGAGAAGAGTAGGTTCACTATCACCCTGTTCGAGACAATCTTCAACGATGTTCATTCAGTGGGCTTCTTGCGCATCTGAAAGGTTCTTCAGTACCATCTTCGCGCATAGCTTTTTCATGGCTAAATATTCGATCAAAATGTTTCTAACTGTTTCCTGTTAATATTTAACTCATTAGCCAACATTCGAATGAGTAGTCGCCCGTCGTGACGGACAAGGGCGCGTACCCGCAGCGCATTCGCGTCGTTTCGCACTTGAATTGGCCTTCCGTTCCGCGCATCGTTTTTGACTCTATCACGGCCTCTTTTAAAATCGGCATTTCTTTCGCGGTTTCGCCGAGTTTTGCATAAAATTTTATTGCACACAGTTACAATAAATTTTTCGTGACATACACTACTCGCGCGTTGTTACAAAACACTAAACAGCTGGCGAAGAAATGATCGTACAAGGGTCGTCAAGGTCTCAATCGAGAGTAAAGGTCTACTATTATGGTGGCGGAGTTACAGGTTCGCCGTGTTACCACAGGCCGAGAAAATCGGTCGCATTACTTAACTCTCTGACCTCGTAAGTAATACAAAATGCAGATGTCGAATCTAGTACTTACTTTTTAGTTTTGGAATTTATCATGAAAATTCAGTTAACAGGCGCCATGATTTGTGTAAAGATTATATTTTTTTGATCAGTGAAAAATGAATCATGATAAATCATTTTTTCGGCATATTCTTTTGCACTATTTTGATTTGAAAAAAAATGTAGCAGAAACTTATCGATAGCTTCAAGAATGTTATGGCGAACAAGCTCCAGCGCTTACAATATGTAAAGAATGGTTTCAGTGGTTTAGAAGTGTAGATACTAATGTGAATAACAAAGAAAGTTCTGGACAATCGAAAAATTTTGAAGATAGTGAATTGTAAGCATTATTGGACGAAAACTCAGCTCAAACGTAGAAAGAACTCGCTAATAAATTACGAGTCAATGACAGAGCAATTGGCAAACGTCTACATGCGATGAAAAAAATTCATAAAGAAGGAAAAGGAATGCCACACGATTTGACCGCAATCGCCATTATGAATCGATACAATATCACACTGTTTTTGCTTGTCAGGCACAAGAAAGAGTTTTCTACTATGACAATCCTAAGCGCAAAAAGTCATGGGTAGACTCAGGCCAACCGTCCATAACTACACCAAAACGGAACATCCACGGCCAGAAGATATTGCTGTGCATTTGGTGGGACCAACAGCGTGTCCTGTACTACGAGCTGCTAAAACCGAATTAAACCGTCACTGCCGAGGTACACAAACACAAAATGAATGATTCACAACAGAAATTTATCAAACATTAATCAGCAATCATGAGCAATACACGCAAAATCATTGTCGTGCATGGCAAGGTTGGGACACATCGTCAAAAACGACCTGTTGGAAGTCGAATGGGAAGTGTTGCTGCACCCAGCGTACTCGCCATATAGCGCCTTCTGATTGTCATCTATTCAGATCGATGCAACATGACCTCTTTAATACGCACTTCCGACATGTCAAGCAGTGCGAGAATTTGTGGATGATTGGATCACCGCGAAACCGCCATCGTCCTTTCGCTACAGTATCGCCATATTGCCACAATGATGGAAAAAATTAGTAGAAAATTACGGAAAATATTTTGATTAATCTAACGTGTATCTATTTTCCATCATAAATGTCCTTTTTCCGTTAAAAAAGGTCGGAAACTAAATTTTCCTCCTATTATATATACGACGGTCGTCCCAAAACTACCTGGCCTGACTTAGAGGTCTCGATAGTTGCTCAAATAATTCCACTGTATTAGAAAGTATACAATCTATAAAGAATACGTCTCAAGTTTGAAGACGTCATAATATTTAGTATTTTGTTCGACAGCCATCAATAGCGAACATTTTCAATGAATTTGTAAACATGGAAAAAATTGATCATCGTTATGTGATATAATACTTTTATTTGAAAGGCCTCAACCCAACTAATATAAAAGCTGAACTAGATTCTACTCTAGACGAGACTGCTCCTTAGTTTGCAATAGTAAAATATTGGGTAGCAGAGTTTAAACGAGGCCGTACGAGCTGTCAAGACGAGCATCACAGTGGTCGACCAAACGAGGTGACGACTCCAAAAATGTTGAAGAAAATCCAAAAAACGGTACTGGATGATCGTCGACTGAAAGTGCGCGAGGTAGTAAACATGGTAGGTATTTCAAAAAGAGATGAGATGAGAGAGCTGTGCGCAAGATGCGTACCGCGTTTGCTCACAATGGAACAAAAACAGCGTCGTGAAGATGTTTTAGTTGAATGTTTGGTAAAAATAAAGCCGAAAATTGATAAAACGGTTCAAGCCGACTTCGAAACATATATGAGCCCGATTTTTCAATGTATGTACGGTTAATATCAACTGATGAGCAATATCAAACAACTTTCGTAAAAAATTGTTTTCTACTTTTCTATAAATTTCGAAAAATGACTTTCAACTTATAATACTGTATATCTGCTGTAATATCAAAACTAAGTTTTACACGTTTATTCGCATAATTATTTACATTGACAAATCATTAAAACATTTTTAAAAAATGAATAAAATAAAATATTATCTCTCAATATCTTTTTTTTTCTACTGTATTCTCCTTATCCGTGTGCTCGGGCTTGAGTGGTACTTCTAGAAAGGAAGCATAAAAAATCCCATATTCCCAAGCTATATACAAATGCATTCTCAAGAATAAGCTTAAGAAATAGAGATGTGTAGGTCAAGGCAGGTGACAGCAATTGCTTGTTAAAGGAACAGTTGACATCTCCGTGCAGCCCCTTGAACTGTACTCTATCTAATAAACATAGTCGTATTTAAAAAATATACATAATACTTAAAAATATTATATCAAACAAATTCTAAAATTCCATAATATTCTACTCTATTCTAAAATACGTTGTATAATTTATGTTATTAAAATAGCATTTTGAAAATTAATTTTGTACTTTTCAAATTTGAAAATTATTTTGTCTCTCCTAGTGATACTCAAAAGCCCTTGAATATTTTTCCAAAAACGAATTTCAATCTGACCCTAACCAAAAATGGCTTTCCAATGTTTGCACATTGAATATTCAATCTTATACTAATTTTTACATAAATTTCGTATATCTGAGCAAATATTTTTTAATAACAGTTGCTGATTAAAAGTTTTTTTTCCATGTTTTGATGATTGCACGGTGACCTCTCGTGACTTATTGTCTGTCATATTGTCCTATGCCTCTCGTCTTTACGGATCATTTTTGTAATTCATTCGGTAAAATATGACTACTAAAGCTATGTGTTCAAATATAACGTGGTAGTTTTCCATAAAATGTATTCTATCGTTGCTAATTGTATTAGGGGGTGAACGTAGTTTCCGATCTTTTATGCACGAGAATGACTTTGCGCGTATGCTTTCATTGCGCGTTGCAAATCATTCAGTTGGTGTTTGTGTACCTCGGCAGTTCGGTTTCATTTGGTTTTAGTAGCTCATAGCACAGCACACCTTGTTGGTCCCACCATACGCACAGCAATACTGTTTGGCCGTGGATGTTCTGTTTTGGTGTCGATGTAGACGGTTGGCCTGAGTCCACTCATGACTTTTTGCGCTTAGATTGACATAGAGTCAAACTTTCTGAAGTAGGCTACCAAATATCAAGTAGCTGAATTTTATATATATTTTTTCAGATTGTTGAAAGTTCATATATTAAAGTGAATATCCTAAAATATAATATTTTTTCAAAAATTTCTTTTTTGAAAAAGTTATAAACAAATGAATATTTAAGCACTTTTTTCAAAATTGCGATTATTATGACAGATTATAATAAAAACTTACCAAATTTGGATGGTGAGTACAAAAATAGTAAAAAAATAAAATGGGATACTTATAGTATGAAAAAACGTCATTTTAAAAAAACAAGTTTGCAATAAACAAATTAAAAATGATTTAACTTCTCGAATAGGTAGGACATTTTTTTGGGTGATTTTATTCTTAAATGGCTAAGCTAATAATATCTGTAAAAAACATTTTGTGAACTTCGCCGGAAAAGAAGATATTAATTTTTAAACGTTGGCGTGGCGCTACGCATGGCTGCATTTTACCCGGCACAATCGCTCATCAACTGTACCCTGCATTCTTCCTCATTCCGTTTGCGCAATATAAAAAAAAATGATGTATATTTATATTATTTATAATTAATCAACAAAAACAAACTAATAAAATTATTTACACATTTTCAATACAATACTTTTATAGTAATAAACTTCTTCACGTTTTGCAATCATTTGTGAGTTATACAGATGCACTCCAACAGCATCATGATTTTTATATTCAGAGAAAATCACATAATTGATGTTACAAACAATATTAGTTTTATGGTATATTACATATACATGTAATTTCGTCTGATCTTGGACCAATGCTGCGACTGGATGGCACCTTGCACATGAAATGAATAGTTCTCAGAAAAGTCGAGAGTAACAAGAAACTTACCATTTCTTAATCCTTTTTTCAAGAATTTGGTGAACAGAAAATGTATTACTTCTCAGCTAGATCAGGATCGCAGTATAATTTGCTGTATCACGAGGAAGATTTTGGCATCAAAGCTGAGTGGTACTTTTTTGCTACTGCACATGGCAAAGGAGCTTGTGATGGCATTTGTGGATGCGTGAACAATCAAAACTTTCGGAATGACAATTGCAATTTCTTCAAAAAAATTAGTTTCAATATAAGTTTATCGCACGAATACGAGAAACATAAAAAAAATTAGAATTCCGTTTTTTTACTGACAAAACAATAAAGGGAATTTGTCAATATCAAGCCGTTCAACATAAAAAGTTTAGAATGTAAGACCTTTTCGAACAATACGAAAACTATTGTAATGAATGTGTAAATAATTTTATAAGTTTGTTTTTGTTGATTAATTATAAATAATATATATATATATATATATATATATATATATATATATATATATATACAGAAATTTCTTTCATATTGCGCAAACGTGAATGAGGAAGAATGCAGTGTAGAGTAGACGAACAATCCTCCGGGTAAGGCGCAGTCATAGTCCAGGCGAATTAGGGTTTTGATTTAACATTTTTTCCAAGCGCTATTTTTTTGCATTAAATGTTAGCTGAGGATGTGTAGAATAAGACCCTAAATTGTCGGGATCGTAACTCATCGGAAACCTGTTTATTTATTGCAGAATAGCAAAAAAACATGCTTGTTTTTTTACTTTTTCTTCAATAGTTTAAGAAATATTGCTCTAATAGAAAAATATTTTGTATTTGAAGAAAAAATTTTGAAGAAAAAAATGTTTAAAAATTAATTTGTTTATAACTTTTTCAATAAGGAAAATTTTAAAGAATGTTTTAAGACATTTATTTTAATATACTCTGAAGGTATGAACCTTCCACAAACTGCAAAAAAATATATAATGTTCAGCTACTCGATTTTTGGTGGTCCACTTCAGAAAGTTTGACTCATAGTAGATTCACTTTTCGCCTCCTAATATAATAAACAGATTAATAATAGATATTAATATGAATATACATTCGATCTAACATTATAATAAGCAGACGATAAACAAAATCTGAGTATTTACATGAGTAAGTTAAAAAATCGTTACTTAAAAAACAAAAATATCTTTTACAAATGAATATACTATTCACGTGTGAATTTATAAAAAAGAATTATCTTGAATCATTGATGTTTTTAGATGAACGATCATATATTATTTATTCTCAAAAGTCATCATTATTAAAACAAAGGTATAAATTTGTCAGGCTCGTTCCCACAAAGTTTAAGGTGTTTTTTTTAAATAATTAATTTTTGCATAAAAGAATATACAAAAATCTAAATAATTAAGACTAATGGTAAGTATAATAACAATTATATATAACAAAATACTTATTTCTTTATTTATTGAGTGTATAAATACGTTTCCAGCGTTTTCTTTCTTGAGAATGTGAGGTTTTATTATAAAAACATGGTTACATATCTTTTATTCAATGTTCGTCCATCTGAAGCTGTAACTTTTTTTCTATCTTTCTGATAATTTATGAATTCCGACCAAAAAAAATCTCGGCTTTCGAGTCCAAAAACGTATCGAAACAATTTTTGATTCCCTCTAATGAAATGAAATGTATTCCAGTAAGAGTGTTCTGCATTAATCAAAATAAGTGGTAGTCAAATGGTGCCAAGTCTGGATTATAAGACGGGTGAGGCAGAATTTCCCATCCACTATCCTCCAATTATGTGTTAGTTATGCTTGTATAGAGCAAACAAATATAATATCTAAAGGTCCAGATGACACTCGTTCCGAAATAAGTTGCCCTACTGTAATATGTAATCAATTAAGTTTGATAAAACATAATCTTATCGGGTTTCTTTTAAGGTTATTTCTGTAATTTATTGGAATTTAGTAACATTAAATTAAATTATTTCCTCTTAATTGGAATTTTATAGTTAATAAGAAATGTAGGATTGACAGGGGGGTGCATAGGCCGAAGCCCCGCCGGGGGTTGGGGCGGAGCACCCTGCTTTAAAAAAATAAAAATAATCAATTGAAGATTATAAGTGTGTTAATAATGCAATCTTAAGATAAAATTGAAAAAAAATTTAATGGCATCACAAACAGAATTAATAGTGAAAACTAATTTTTTTAAAATATTATAGATAATTTTTAATACTTAAAAAATATTACAATAATTTTTATACCAAATTTCACATAGAACATAAATTTTATTTTATTTTAAAATATCATGTACCTAACAAAGTGCAAAAAAAGGTTGAGCCCATGGTCGAGTGGCACTTATAAATCGAAGAATTGTAAATGTCAGATGTTACACTGGCAGGGAAAATTGAGAATCCTATCCGACTACAAGGTTTCGTTCAATCACTTTCCCCTCCTATGGGAGGAAAAGTAAAATTCTACTTTCTTATTCGTCGGGAAGGGGTTAGAACTTTTCCTCCCCGGGGAGGAATAGTAGCGTTTTTCTCCGTCCAGACAACAGCAGAAAATCGTATTTTGTGCCACGAGTGCGGGAAACATAAATTTGTTATTATTATGGGCGTTCTGCCATTTAACTTGTCCGTTCAAAAAATTAGGTAATACTGTAGGTTTTCTTCAATGTATATTTATTTTCTTTGCATATTTCTTCTGAAATTTGTACTAATCTATTCGAAATAAATTCTAAGGGAAAGTATATAATTAAAAAAATAAACAATTTTCCTTATTATTCTATACTATTAGACTCAGAGTATATTTAAGTTCAATATTTTAATTAAAATTAAAAATTGTACTTATGTCGACTGTTCTGAATTAAATTAATAAATATTTTTATTGGTCTTACAGTCTTTATAATATCATATATTAGCTCAAATAATGACAGTCAGACTGTCCTTGTTTATGATCACCCCCATAGAATCTGAAATAAAATTTAGTACTACGATAAATTATATCAGAAAATTAAAAATAAAAATAAAAATAAAAATAAAAATAAAAATACAATAATAATTAAAATAAAAAATAATAAATAATAAAAGTATTGATTCGATGTTAGTAAAGGGCAACCGACTGCCCTCACCACCTTAAATTTAGGATCATCTTGTAACATTCCTGTCCCCCTGGGGATAGCTTACGCGGTATTTTCCAGGATAATTTGAGAGGTGAGGAAGTATATTCTGAATTGGGCGGCGGATCAGGAAAATAACTTAACAAAACACAGTATATTTTTTATAACAAAAAATAAAAATACGTTTATTCGTAAAAAACACTTCTTTCGACAAAATTCTGAAACAAACAAAATAAAACGAAAATAATTACTTTAAAAAAATAAGTTTAATTTAAAGCAAATATATATATATATATATATATATATATATATATATATATATATATATATTAAAACTACTAGATTCGCGCTAGTTTCCGCGACGTTTGTTTAATCCGGCGCTATTTACCGCACGGATACATAAAAAGTAATAAATAACATTAGAAAAGAATTTCTACTAATTGGATCTAATTAATTATATGATCAGATTTTAAAGATAAATCTTTATTCATAAATTTTGCATGTGTACAACTTTTCTTCTCAAATTCCATTTTTATATGAAATTGCATAGAAATATTATTTACATACATTTATTAAATAGTGCACGTGTTTCAAACCCACTGTGATATAACTTAAAGTATATTTAAGTAAATTAATAAATATTTTTATCGGTTTTAGTTTTTTTATATCATATATTAGTTAAAATAATGACAGTCAGACTGTCCTTGTTTATGATCACCCCAGTTCGTAAATTATAAGTTTAGTTCTTGAGGATGAACCGTAGCGGTTCGAAACATCGGACAAGATTATCCTAAATTTAAGGTGGAGGGGGCAGTCAGGTTGTCCTTTACTAACATAGAATAAGAACTTTTACTATTTTTTATTTCACGTATTATTGTATTTTTATTCTTATTTTTATATTTTATTATTAATTTTATTTTATTTTTATTTTTATTTTTCTGATATAATTTATTGTAGTAATAAATTTTATTTCAGATTCTACGGGGGTGATCATAAACAAGGACAGCCTGACTGTTATGATTTTAACTAATATATGATTTTATAAAGACTGTGAGACCAATAAAAATGTTTATTAATTTAATTCAGAATTTCGACATAAGTACAATTTTTAATTTTAATATACTTAAGTAATTTTAATTATTTCATTTTATGCTTTTTTAATAATATCGAAAATAGTTTAAAATAGAATTATTAATAAAATATTCTAAATAACAGCTTTACTTATGTGCATATCATTTTGAATAATAACACAAAAATAAAGAATAAGTTTACGAGTTATTTTCAAATAGTAACAAAAAACACTTATATAGCATAAAACTTTTATTTAATTAAAATGATTGTTCAATGGGCAGGATTTTAATACATTAACACAAAAAATATTCTATAATTAAATTATCAATCAGTTCACTGATATAGACAGATGTCTTACTGATTGTGATAAAGGGAAACATAATAATATATGTTTTTGTTTATGTTATGTAACATCGCTTTATTTATGCTTCCAAATACTGGTGCTACTCAGCGACGAAGGTCTACGATATGTTTCTAAACAAAGCATATGAAAATTATTACAGCGGTGCTTGTGTCCATCGACCGAGACCGGGATTTGAATTCGGATCACCAAGTTAATAGTCCTTCGCTCGAGCGATCGAGAATAATATATGTTATCAGCATATTAAAAAATTTACTACCTATAAATCTTATATGCATTTTTTAAAACTTAATATAAAATATTATATAATGAAATCAAAACAATGAAATAGTCAGATGTCCTATTTATGATGAAAGAAAGCAGCATATATATATATATAATTATTGTATTGTATTGTAGATTTTTGCATTGAATTCGTTAAACAATAATTTTTTTAAAAAAGTAAGGAAATCTGCAAAAAACAACTTTTAACAAAATAAAAATAATTAGGTGAGTTTGATGTGCCTTAAAGAAAGAATTGCTTTAAGAAAAAGTGCTTATAGTAAGAATTTTAAATACATTTCCTCGTGTATTTTATAAAAAATTTATATAAAATATTTTTCTAAATTGAGTAACAGATTAAGACAAAAATATATACAATACGCCTTAAAACAATGAATCATTAAAACAAATGGCTAAGTGCATTTTATATACATCCCCATATATAACAGCATGTATAGTTTACACAAATATATTTAAAACTCTAAAAAATAATAATAAATAAATAGTTTTAACAGAAATGCAGCTTAATAAAGCAATGAGTTTATTTTTACATCATTTGATCCACGTGTGGACTCATAAAAAAGAGTTAATGATCTTGAATCATCGATGTTTTTAGGTGAAAATTCTTCTGCTATTTTTTCAGATATTTCATTATTATTAAGAGAGTAGGTATGAACTTGCCAGGCCCGTTCCCACAAAGTTTATAAGTGAACAAATTCATTATTGAACTTGATATGAATCAAATCTTCTTGAACGAACTGAACGAATGGCAAAACACCCATAATAACAAAATTATGTGTCCCAAGCCTTGTCTGCAGGAATAAATATAATAGAAATTTATACACAGAATTAAAGCATATATATATATATATATATATGAGAAGATGTATTGAAAATTCTTACTATGCTAAGAATACATTAAATTCGATTAAATATTTGACTTTTGTTAAAAGTTGTTTTTTTACAGATTTCATTTCATTTTTAATTTAAGGATTTAAGAATATTATTCAATTAAATTTGTCCTAAAAATAACAGATAAACATTCTTAGCACCTTTTCGCATTGTATTTTCGTGATATCTTTATTACTAATATGGAACCATTGTTTATGTTGACTCACAACATTATATTTTTTGTTATTAATTAAAAGTTTACTCGTTGGTATTGCATTTATTATTAAGTTATTTATTTTTACTATATCTTGATGTGTACGATCAAATAACAATAGTTGTAATATTACTACAGTATTAATTATTTTCAAATCAATTTTTTGAATTTTTTGAAAATTACAACATTTATCACATTGAACTTTAATTTCTTGCCAATTTCCAAGATGTGGTATGCAAATATTTTCAATGTAATTAGATATATCATTCTATTGTCGCTCATCGCAAATAGGAGATCTGACTGTTTCAATAATTTCATTTGTAATAGCGTTTTGTAATATAACTGATTGATTACATAGAAAAAATAAAAATTTTGCATGGTCCTGCTGTACATTCCTTTACCATCCTAAATTTCTAATATTGGTTCTAAAAAATTCTAAAAAAGGTCGGTTTTTATAATTGCGGTAGTGGCCTATGTATTATTTAGGCCGTCCCGTCAACAAATCCCACGATTTTGTGTTTTTTTCTTCGTCAATAATTCCTACTAGTTTCTCCTTTTCCAGGTCCAAGAGCGCTGGCTGAGATCTGTGTATCCTGATTGGTTGATAGGCGCGTAGCGCACAACCTATTCACAACAGCTCACAATTGATTCAAAATTTACACATAACTTTTCCTTCTCGATCCCATCCTCATACGTTGATCACTTATTTCAGAAAGACCGTGTATAGATATATATATATATATATATATATATATATATATATATATATATATATAATATAATATTCATCGGGGATTTGCCGTAAGAAGCACAAATAGTTATCAAAGTATCAAGAGCGCAGAATCATGGCAGAGATCTAAAAGCACCGATCAAAAAATATTTATGTCAATCGTTGTTAGTTGGCGATTTATAAACAATGCGTATCGAAAACCTCAGTATTTGGATTTTCGGTTGAGAGGCTGGAATTAGAAAATGTTGATGGAGCCTCTCTCGGTCTATGTAAGAAATGGGAAGAAACGAATATTGATAGTTTGTTTTCATTAGCAATAAAGTCTATCATGGTGCGGTCATCGCTCCGCCCTCTTGTAAATCTTTTATATATCTATATATAATCAAAACTCTTATCACTTCTCATACTATCCTACGCTCCTGATATTTAAAATAATGTGTCGACAGATCCCCGATGCCGAATTACTATTCTCACCTATAACCTCCTTTACTATTCTAGACTCCTGATCTGATTTGATAATGTGTCTAGTCGGTTCTCTGGAATTCGGTATATATTTATTGAATATCTGCCACCTCTTATAATATTATACCCTCTGATCTTACTATAGAATGCCGAACTGTATTTTAATCTTTTAATGCATCAGAGATGTGATAATGTACAAGGGTAAATATATATACATAAATCGTTTTAGCCTGAACTTTTAGTACAGTTTGGTGCGTCTGAACTTATCGCTATGTATTTACTATTACTATATATATATATAAATGTGCTTCTGACCATTTTCTATAGTCACACATGGATTTTTATATTAAAAACTGCTTTTTAGCCAAAAATACCGACGGAAAACGACTGCTTGGGTCATAAATAGTAGATAGGATTTGGAAAATTATCGATAAAGAAGTGATATATAATTTTTTTTTATTGAAAATTCGAAATTTCAATTTAGAAGTAATAGTGTAGTAGCCGCGCCATGTCAGCGGTTCTCAAACTCGCCTTCGTGGCGCTACCGCGCTATTTGATATATATATTACAATATATACGACAAACCTACCTCCACGAATACCTTGAGTCTACGTGGGCAAAGTAGGGCACCACCCTATTAGGCTTTAATTTCCTTCATTAAACGTGTAACGTTGTATTGAGCTTGTCGCAGGTTTATCGCACAATTTTGACGATAATAGTCCAGACTTAAAAAAAAACCTAAAGTAATTGTATTCGCGTGTATGCATATACGTATACGTAAGAGTAATTATAGTTCTCGTGTGCAGCAGGTTTCTTGACCCATCGTCCGAAATATATGATAAAAACGATATCTACTTACATATATATAAAAACACTTATCTACTTACTCTATAAATTTGCTGAAAAGTTTCTTTTTGTATAATAATTCTAATGATCTAAAATTATTATTTCAAAGCCATATTCATAAAGGGACGGTGTTAAGTAAACCTAATAAACGTAACTAGGGATTTAAAATTAGATTAGAAATGCATGTTATATTAAAAAATAAAAATTAAATTTAAGGAAAAAATTTTATATCTTGTAATTCCTTGGTTTTAATTATTATCATATTATTTTTTAATAGGTTCTGATTATGGACCAATTCGAGAAGAGCTTTGGAAATTCTTTTTAAATGCATACAGTGGAGGACCAGAGGTAATGCTTCATTCTTCTCAACGGTCAGGACCTGCACACTCCAGTAATGTTGCACATTGTACCATGAATCAATATCTTGTTGATCAGAATTCTAAATTTCATTGTGTAGAGGGAAAACAAGTAACTACTACTAAAAATACAGAATCAATATCGATGCAAGATGGCTCTATAGTCGAAAATACAGCATTAAATAAAGATGTATATCACACATCAAGAGAAAATAGCTGTTAAGAAATTTCTCTCAACTTCCTGTTTTTGACCACGTTAGCATTTTGCAATTTATTTATTGATATAATAGTTTGCAGTGAAATGATCATAGATTAAAGCAGTATAAATTTTATTCTAAGAAACACTTATTTAATTAACGTTAATGTTACTTCCTTTTTAAAAATAATGTATATTATATGTATTACTTGTAAATAATTATAGTTCCTTATAAATGAATGATTTTATCTTTATTTTGAAATTTTGAAATTTATTTTGCAAAAGATTGTCATTATAAACTGTTTTCTTTTGTTTCATTGTGTATATAATTTTTATTATTTTTATAATATGTTACTTTATTCTGATAAACCCATTAAATCATAATGAGTATTTGAATAAATTGCAAAATACTTGTGTATTGCGATAAATCTTCAAGTTTAAATTCAAGTAAGGTTTTCAAAGTAATGTTGCGAGCTATATTTACAATTGTACAATATTACTGTAGGATTTTTTTTCATTTATTTTTATTTTTATATTTAAAATATTTTAATCAATATCAATGAAATACATAATATAGCAGGCTTAAACAAAAAAAAGTTTATTAAATGAAGTAATATAAACATCTCTGCTGGATGGATGTGTTTCTATTTTTTTTTTCTCGGTTAAGAGAAAGTTTTTAATGTAATAAGCTGAGTCAAAGCAAAATATATATTGAAACAAGATCCATATTTATAAAACACAGTCAATTGGAAGTTTTTGTTAGTTTCTTTTAGTTAATATACTTTTTGTCTTTATTTTTGGAGTATTTTGGATTTTAGTTATTCTAAGTTTCCAATATTTCGCCTTTATGTACAAAGCTATTTGGAAAATGCACGCTTATTTACACTGGCATTTACATTATTTTTCTTTTATATAATATGGCGTGCAAGGTGATACATGTTAAATGAGAAAGAACAAAAGACTGATATTTGCATAAAATTTTAGTAAATTTTTGAGATTTAATTTTTTTCATTTTTACAAATGGCATTTAAATAAAAATGAACATACATTATTATACATAGAAAATAATGGTATATCCAATTTATATGAAATATACTTTAAATTTTTCATGTTTCAAAAATGTGCTTATTGTGACGTAACGTATAAAGCCTTTAGCAAGTCGATGAAGAAAATTACATGATTGAATTAGTATATTGCTACTATTATCAGGTTGTTACTATACTAATTTATTTGATTTACTTGTGGTTGATGCCAGTCTGTAATAATTCTAAAAGAATGTTTTCTGTTAAATTAGATAATGAATATGTATTACGTACATTATACCTTGACCACATTCAAATAAATCTTTTGTTTAAATGATTTAAAATAAAGGTTGAATAAACAGAATAATTAAACTAAATCTTATTATGGGGTTATGTGAAATTTATTCTTAATATTCAAAAATTATAATTATAAATGTAATATAAATATAATATTCTTATAAATAAAGAATTTTTTATTTATCAAATGATTTATTTTCTTTACACCTTGTAATTAAATCAATTTTTGTTCTTCTATTTTCGAAATAATATGATTATTTTAATCCAACAGCGAAAATACCAAGCTGTACTTACACATTTTATAACTTTCTACTAATTTAAATGGAATACATTCATATCAAGCGTGACACTAGTGACACATTCATAAAATGGTGATCAATGACAATGATCAATGAATCAGTGCTCCTCATGATTGCCGGAAGTCCAAATCGACCGATGCGTCACATAAAGAAAAATTTTGCGTCAAGTTAGAGAACTAAAATCAATGTTGTACACTACCGACATTTCAGAAACGTATCCACAATGAAAATTGTATGTATAGCCCCCTTTCATATATATATATATATAAGAGGTCTACGGTGGCTCGATCGCTAGAGCGAAGGACTAGTAACTTGGTGATCCGAGTTCAAATCCCGGTCTCGGCCGATTCACACAAGCACCGCTGTAATAATTTACATGTGCTTTGTTTAAAAACACATCGTAGACCTCCGTCGCTGATTAGCACCAATATCTGGAAGCATAAATAGAGCGACGTTAAATAACATAAATAAATATATATATATATATATATATATATATATATATATATATATATATATTGTAACGGGGTACTTAATTATGAAACACCCGGTAGAAGTATCCGTTGACAGAATTGCAAAGAACCCCGAACGGGTTAAATTGTTTAAAACAATTTCTTTAGACCGTAGGTTCTTTGCGAATATTTCTTCTTCAGACTTATCTTTGTTTATCCTGGAAATTATATAAGTAATAATATGTATTGATAAATTATTGGTAATCCAGGAAAAGACGGATTAATTATCAGGTACAGGGGGGGGGAATATTTCTATATTTTCTATGACTAGTAAAAAAATCAAAAGATTTATTTAATTAATTAAGAAAATAACTTTAATATTTATTAAATTTCATAAAATTATAATAAATAATATGCTACCTCTACCTAATACACGTCCGCGATAGGCTAACGTACGAATCCGCTCACACAGGGTGTGAGAGAGATAACTTTGTAAGTATAATAGAGAGATAAAGTTAAGGATGTTGGGGACAGTCAGACTGCACTTTCCTAACAAAGAATTTTTTCAGCTAATATTTTATTTTCAGATTAGTCTACGGGTGTGAATGTAAACAAGGACAGTCTGACTGTCATTATAATTTAAATTTAATTTTTAATTTAATTTTTTATTTTTAATTTTTATTTTATTTTTATTTATTTTTGTTTCTATTTTTTTATTTTTAGATTGAACTGATTGGATTATAAGACCAATAAAAAATATTTATTAATTTGTATATGGGCATTCGACATAAGTACAATTAAATTATTATTTTAATTAGTATTATAGAGAAATAAAGCAACAAGAGCGCCACCTTACGAAGAGCAAGATGCACTACTGTAGAAAAATGTATACGCGCTTGTTGCTCTTACTATTCTTAATCTATGTCTGTATCTCTGTGTCTCTCTCACACGTTCTAACGATAATTTAAAATCTCTAATATTATCAATCGAGAATAATATATCAATCATTTCTCGAAATTCAATTCTAAACAATACTTCAATTGATCAATTTATTTTCCTATTTTGCACAACAATGGTCACGTACTAATTGTCAAGAAAATTTTTTAAACTTGTCTACAAGCAAGATATTTATTAGACTAACTATATTATAATTTTCTTTATTCTTCTTCTCTCTCTATCTTTCCCTTTTTCTCTTCCTTTTTTCCTATTTGTTGAAATAATTAACATGTATAAGTTGAAATAACCTATACATGTTACACCCCTCCGCCTCCAGACGTTGCGTATACTACAGTAAAGCAACTCTGCGATAAAGCACGAGGGATAACTATAGGAAATATGGATAGGAAAAAGGAAATAATTTTATAACTATATATATATATATATATATATATATATATATATATATATATAAACAAGAACAACAACAAATATTATATATACATTGACATCCCAACGGCGAATGAAAACAAATATACATAAACAACAATAAACAAGATTTCTTATTCTTCACCGTTGGGTGTCACAGAGAGAGAAATCTTCCGGGACCTCAACCGTCCTTAAGGAACCAAGGTGTTTTCCTTACAAAATTATGGACGTTACAATTAGAACATTAGCCCTCTTTTCTGACGCCCGGATATCCGCAGAAGAAACACCGGTGGTGCTGGTCGTACCGTCCACTAGGGTCTTGGACATAGTACGACCGGAAGTCTTCATTGGGGTTTTTATTTTGTTTTTATTCTTTAAAAACCCAGGTCGGGTATCTTCTCTACGTGGATTACCTGACTGACTTCCCCTGAATGCGACCAGCAGGGCCACCGGTGGTACACCCTGGTACTCTACCACCACGACTCCCTCCGGGTTGTGAAGCCGTTCATCCGCGGCTAAGTCTGCCGAATCCCGAAGAGAGGAGGGAAAACCCTCCCCTAACCGGCGTGCCTCTTCATGGGTACGGAGAAGCTCGGCATACACTCGCTCCGCCTCGGCCTCGGCGGCCTTTTGGCGAGCAAGAGCTGCCGTAAGCTCCTCCACCCTTGGTCGCTCACGACGCCGTCGGTTCAAACTCCTTCCGGTGCAAAGCTTCTTGAGCTCTCGTCGACTCCACTAAGTCATCAAGGTCCTGGGTTAAGACGGGACCAACCTGCTTTATACCGCTAGGTCGACCCCGTAACTCTTCCCAGAGATCGATGACTCTACTTTGGGCCTTCTTGGATACTTCTGCCTTGGCCGTTAAAACCAGCCAAGGCTTCCAAGAGGCGCTTCTCCATTCGTTGGAGCGGAGTCTGACGAGGGGGAGGATTCTCGCCTTCTCCAGTACCCGAAGCTCCTGCTTCGGGGAGAAAAGACGAGTGACCACAATCAGACGTTTGTGGTCTTGGTGTTCTCCGCATTCCTGGGTCATGAACCCCAGGAGTGGTGGAAACGGTCCCAGAGGCCTCTTCTCGCTCCCCAGCTCCTGCTGGAGAGCTGCATCGCGCCTCTGATTTCAGCTCTTCTTGTCCTGGAACTCCTGCTCCGGGAGAGGTGTTAGTAGATCCCGGGAAAGAACCAGAGCCTGCCGGATGGCGACTCTTCTTCGTATGATCGGGACGCACCCCCTCTTGACCCGAAGCTTCTGCTTCGGGAGGGGTGGTCTCCGACCGAGATGGCCAGATCGTGGCTCAGATCTCACCCCTTCTTGTCCCGAAACTCCTGCTTCGGGAGGGGTGGTCTGGGCCCTTGGAACGGTGGGAGGCGAAGGAGACCCCCTTCATCCTCCGTTGCCTTTCGGACGAGAAAGTTCCCACGTCGACGTAGGGCGTCTGAGAGGGACGTATTACTCCTCATCCGAATCCGGACCCTCCTCCTTAATTTCTTCAATTAGCTCCGAGGCGGGATCCGAAAGGGACCAACTCGGAGGAATGGGGCGAGCAGATCGGTAGCCTCGACGGACTACCGTTAAAGCTAAATCTTGCCCTCACATCTTCCCGAGTAGCTCCTTAAGGCGGGCAACAAAGGAATCATCCATCAAATTGTCCATATGAAACAGATAAAAGAAGGACGAACAATTTTAATAGGAAGGGGAAAACTATTTCTCCTTCCGTGGCCTCCCACGCGGTCTTCCTTCTGTTCGGTCCTTTCGACGAGAGGACGCCATATCTTGAGACGAAGACCAGTGCATCAAAATTTTATTTTTACGCAGACGACTTCGTTTCCTACCCGGGACGGAACCTAACGCCTCACGAGTACTCTCGGGATTTTCCTGCGCAGAGGACCTCGCTCCAGAATCTTTACCCGCTGGTGAAGATTCTCGCATTACAAGTGGGTCGTTCGTCACCTGATCGTGATCCAACGGCAATTGAGGATTCGTTTCTTCTTCTGGTTCCAGCGGTGGTTGTGGTATCCTCATCCTCTGGTTCGAGCGTAGAAGTATCCTCCAAGACATCGTTTTCCTCAGGTTGGACGTACGGCTTGAGTTGTTCAGCATGAACTAATTGTTCAATCCGTTCGTCACAACCTTCCAGCTCATACGTGTTAGTCCCTTTCTTTTGTACTATAACAAAAGACCCACGTATTTAGGGTCTAATTTGGACATTACCCCTTGAGCCGTCGATCATAAGACAAGATTTTTCTTCCATACCAGGTCACCCACTTGGTATGAAGAAGAACGTCTCTTGGTATTATAGTACTTTGCTTGGCGACGCTGCTGTCCTTGAGATCATGTCTTAGCGGCCTCTTGGAGTTCTTTCAACTTACGCATTTTCACTAGCCAGGAACTCTCTCTTTCTATTTGTTGAATTTCCGCCGTAGCTTGATCCTGGCTACGGCGGAAAGTTCCTGGCGGAGTCAGCTCTCGTCCTAAATTTAATAGAGCCGGAGAGTATCCAGTGGAACTATGTGGCGTCGTATTTAGCGAGAAATTTAACTCAACAAGTTTCTCGTCCCACATATTATGGGATTCTTCTACGAAAGCTATAATGCGGGTTTTCAAAGTCCTGTTGACCCGCTCCACTGGATTAGCCTGTGGATGGTACCGTGGAGTAAGAGTATGAAGTATACCGCTTCCACTAAGTATTCATCAATTGTACGATTTTTAAATTCAGTACCATTATCCGACAGGAAGACCTCTGGCACGCCGAATTTGAGTATGATCCTCTCTTTTAATTCCTTGAGGATCGTTCTTGTATTCGTTTTACGGATGGGGATACATTCGACCCACCGTGTAAACAAATCTTGAAACACCAGGATATACTCAAATCCATGCGACTCTTTACAAATGGTCCGGTAATATCACCGGCGACCATTTGCCAAGGTCTTTCTAAAACTCTCTGACCCATTAATCCAGCAGGTGGTCTTTGGTCCACCTTGGACTGCTGGCATATAAGACAGTTTTTCACATATTTTTGAACTGTCTTATAAAATCCAGGCTAGTAATAGTCTTTGCTGACTACAGCGAAAGTTTTCTCAAGTCCTGGATCTCCAGCCGTAGGATTATCGTGACATTCTTTAAGAACTGTCTCACGACGTTCCTTAGGAACGAGGATCTTCCAAGCGTCCTCATCGCCCATTATGACTTTGAGGACTTCATTTGGACGATAACAATATAATTGTCCCCCGATTATCTTCCATTTCGGATAATCGTTGGGACGATCTTGGACCAATGTAGATACCATTCGTCTTGGGTATCTCTTGTCCAGGTTACCGTTGAGCAAGATAGATCGTCTCCTTCGGCCATCCTCGAAAGGGCGTCTGGCACGTTGTTCAACGTTCCTTTACGATGCTCTACATCGAAACTTTGCCCTTGCAATTTTAGAGCCCATCATGCGAGTCTGCCAGTTGGGTTCTGCATCGTACGAATCCACCTCAAACTGCTGTGGTCCGTAACGACACGGAAATGATATCCATCTAAATAAGAATGGAACTTATCAATAGCCCATATGACAGCTAAGCACTCTCTCTCGGTTACCGAATAGTTTCTTTCAGCTTGGGAGAGTGCTCTATTCGCGAACTCCAACACCCGTTGTTGTTCGTCGACTTCCTGCGTAAGGACCTGTTTGTACGGTAAACTGTATATCAAACGACGGTCTATGCAGGGCGGGCGCTGAAGCGATCATTGAATTGATCTTGTCGAAAGAGGATTGTTGTTCCTCGGTACTTTCATAACGACAGTCTTTTCTAGTTAGACGTGTGAGTGGTTCGGCGATGGTAGCGAAATTTTTTAGAAATTTCCTGTACCACGATGCCATCCCGAGGAAACGTCTAAGTTGCTTCAGGTTTCTCATTTCTGTGTAACACATTACTAGTTCGATCTTCTCGGGATCGGGACGGAATTCCTCATGATTCACGAGAACAACTAAATACTTGACTTCAGGGTGTCCAAAGACACTCTTTTCTCGATTTATTGTGAGTCCAGCTTCATGTACTCGAGCAAGAACACGACGTATCCAATCTAAGTGTTCTTTGAATGTTTCTGTGGCGATACTAATATCATCAAGATATAAGAAGGCATTCGGCTCGAGGCCTGGTCCGATAATTTAGTCTATGAATTATTGAAACGACGCTCCAGCGTTAGATAGACCGAAGGGCATTCTGGTAAACTGGAACAACCCCATTCCAGGTACCGTAAATGCCGTTATCGGTTTGGATTCCAGATGAAGTGGTATTTGATGGTACGCATTACTCAGATCTAAGGTAGAAATATGAATGCAGAATGCATCTCTTCTTGTATTTTCATAGAGACTGAATATGCCTTTTGACGTATAGGGCGAGCATCTCCTATATCTATTATATGTTCCGCTCACGTTGTACGTTCCAGTGGCACTTCTCCCGCCGGCAGGATTTTATTTAAGAGCTTCTTCATACGTTCTTGTTCCTGCCGTGATATATCCGCGAGACCAATCGATACTAACCTCGAAAACTCCATGGTCAGATCAAAACCAGTATTTTCTTCTGAGTTTATTTCACCTTCTCGAATAATTTCATAAGATAAGCCGTCAGTAAATCGCAAAGGTGCCAGTCGTTGGATTTCAATACATGTGACTGCGGCTACTTCCATCCTGACCCGTTTATTCGCTACTTTCACCCACAACGAATTATCAATCGGATAATAGATGGTTTCGAACGCTCGTGCGAATTTGGCTTCTACGTAGCAATCTACTTCAAGGTTCAGGATCACAGCGACTAACACATTGTGCATGATATCTGCCAATTCGAACGGCAGTTCGACGTGACCCGTGACGTAAAGTGGAGAGTTCTTTGGGCCTCTAGTCCCAATTCCAGACGCTGGGTAGAACTCTCGCTGGCCAGCTGTTGCTATTTATGGCCTGATCTTGCCCATGACAGTACGAGACGCGCCGGTGTCGTACAATGCACGTATCCGGTACTCAGCATTTCGTACCGGGATCCACCAGCGCGCTTCTTCTGGCCGTGCTGCAATTTGGCCGGGATCTAATTCGCCACTATTATTTTCCTCAGTCGACGGAATTCCCTCAACTGAATCAGGCCTCTCTTCGGTCTGATTAGTCGAGGACGACTGAGAATTCGAGGAACAAGATCCTCGAATATTTTCGTCTGCGATCACGTTTGGGTTGTAAGTCGACCTGACTCCTATTGGCTTCCTTGCTTCCCGTTTCCCGAACATTTCGGGCAGTTATAAATGCGGTAACCCATTTCACTACATTTATAAAATTTGACTGGGCCGTCCGAACTCTTCTTCTTATCTGGTGGACGGCCCTCCGGAGCTTCGTTAACCTTCTCCGGACTGGTAGTTCTAGTAGACTTCTTCTTAGGGGGTGTTCGATTCCGCCTCCAGGGTTGGCGGTTCGTTTTCGAAGTCCCTCTTCTTTCTTCTTCTGGTTTCGACCTTCGGTCACCCTGAGAAGTAGATGGTCTACTAGATGGTTCCACCTGCCCGAATTTTGATTTCAGGCGAGTCAGTAGCTTACGTATGTCTGCCACGCCAGGATTGATCCTTTTTTCTTGATCAGGTTTTTCCTGATGTACAGTGGCAGCTACTTCAGTTCTATCTGGCCTGGAATTCGGAGATTTATATGCGGCTTCCCGCAAAATCACCTTATCCGGCGAAGGAGGAGTGCGATAGCATTTTTCACACTCCAATGCAATTTCAGTATCTCTGGCCAAATTTAGAAATTCTTGCACATTGTTAATGTACTTCCTTGATATCCTTCGCTGGATTTCTGGGCGCGCGTTGCTCAACAGTCTACCCAATTGCTCTGTCTCGGGGAGGGGTGGATTTAGCCGATCGAATATCGAGAGGAGACAAGCGATAAAATCACTCGAATGCTCGTTTGCTCTTTGAGTTCGAGTTTCGGTCTTTCTAACCCATTTTCCTCAATATTCTGGACTGGCTCTGTACCATTGTTTTGCAGCGATACGGACTTCACTCCAGGCAGTTATGCCTCTTTTTCTTAATGCGTCGAGCCATACCTCTGCCTCCCCCTTGAATATTTCGCGGAGCACCTGAGTTAATTCTTCATCAGATATTTTCGAACTTCTTCGGCGCTCCTCAATACGCTTGATGAATAATTCAAGGTCCTGATGGGAGTCTTCATAATGGATATTCCATTTATGGACCACTAGGCCTATATCCCTCTTGGGTCCCCCAATGAGTTCTAATTTCTTCGAGGAGTCCCCTCCCCTTACAGTCACGTTCACGGACTCGAGGACTTGAGCGTGGCGTCGAAACACCACTGGCTGGAGGTTGCAGGGAGACTGACGATTTTTCCTACACGGTGTATGCGTGACACACAAATGTGTCTTGTATGTGCACCTTCTTCCGTGCAGGGTCATCGGTCAGTTGCGTACTCCTGACCGGTGCGGAACGAACTTGTGACATAGCCAATAATTAGTTGGTTATGGCTGCAATCGCTTCTTCTAACCTCTTTGTTGGGAGGTCTTGAACTGCCATAAACCGCACAATATCATCCATTGTGTATGGAGGTAGATTGCCAGGTGGGGAACGACGGAGGTGGGGTCGTCTGTCCCGACTGTTCTTGTGGGAGGAGTAGGCCTCCTGTAGTCGTCTGTTCATTCAAACCAGGCTGGATGGTCAGACCCACCCTCAAGCGCAATCGAGAGGCTTCAAGATTCTGTTGGACCTCTTGGTCATGCTCACCCTGGGCTATAATCCTTACAATGAAGGATTTCCTGGCTGACTCATGTTTAAGGCAAATACGACCCGGATCTTCTTCTTTTTCTTCGACAAAATCATCCTGATCATATTCTCCCTTCAACCATTGGTTTATTCTGCGAAGCCGGTCAAATATAGTACCATCGCTTCGTAAAGACAAGTGATGGAGGTAATCATCAACTTCATCTCCCGCTAAATATAAGCACCATTGGTCGACCGGAGTCGACGGTGTTTTAGAGAAGGGAGAGATTGATCGTTTTGCCATGTTGTAAAAAAAAGAGATACCTAGTTACAGTGATAAATGTGGAGGAAAACTCAAAATGTGTTGCTTTTCTTTGTATAGAGGGACTTACTAAAAAAATATGGGTACTCTCTATACCTAAAGGAAAATAAGAATACAACCTTAAATATTCCTTATTTAATACAATTTGAGTTCCTCTGTGATCGTGAGGTGACTCCTTTTTGGGGAAATATGAAATTAGCTTTGTTGCCTTATATGGCAAGCCTGAGGTGTTATCCTGGGCTTTGATTTTATTGTATTTGGTTATTAATGGTAGTAATTGATGTCTCCGTCCCTTGAGAGGTATTAATTCCTACTATATCCAAATATTATTAATTTGATAAAAAAATAGAATAAAAACAATTAACAAAATAGTTCATAAATAAATAAAAAAACAAATACAATAATAAAAAAATATATATTTTAAGCCCAGGAATAAACAACGCTTAACACTTCTGCCTATTCCACTTTTGGAAGAAGAAACTAGGCTCAGGCTTTGCTTAAAATATCATCAACAAAATACACTAAAAAAATTTAAAACTATCTTTATTCCCCTAGCTTTCTGTAGGGAGTCACATAACGCACACTTTAACTGTCTATCCTGTGTTGATGATATTCTAAAACGCTAATGCAAATATGTTATTTCTAATGCCTACGGGTGCGACATGTAGTTGTTGAGGAGGGTAGACTCTATATATTGCCTGATATAATAAAAGACACACAAAAAAAATTTATATCTTTTAATCACGTCTTTAAAAGTAGTCTGAGGAACGAGGGAAAAAAAAATTTTCTTATTGATAATAAGAAAAGAAAAATTTCTTTAAAAAAATATTAAAGAAAATTTTTCCCTCGCGGGTTCTAAATTGGCGTATTTATATTCGCCAAGTGCTTTGACAAAATTACCATATAACAGAGATAAAAGATTAATAAATTAATTAATAAATACTACATATAAGTATTTAAAATGTGAAAATGGAACTGTGGCAAAATGTTATGGGCTTCCCAAGATTCATAAAGAAAATCTGACATTTAGAATAATAATATCTTCCATAGGTTTCCCAACTTATAATATTGCTAGATTTTTGTCTAATATATTGGTTAAGATAGTTGGAAGAACTAGTTCTTACATTAAGGATAGTTGGTGTTTTTACAATGAAATGAAAGATATTGTTATTCCGAAAAACTACAAGATGATTTCATTGGATGTAGTATCTTTGTTTACAAATGTACCTTTAGAGTTGTTAAATGATATTATACAGGAAAAGTGGTATGAAATTAATTTGCATACAAAATTGACAATGAATGAATTTATTAAAGCAATTAATTTGGTTTTTAATAACACAATTTTTTCATTTGATAATAAATTTTATGAACAAAAATACGGATGTCCAATGGGGTCGCCTTTGTCACCGGTTATAGCTAATTTAGTTATGGAAAAGTTGGAAAGTATAGCCTTGTCAAAATTGCTTTTTGAACCAATGATATTTAAGAGATATGTTGATGATATCTTTACAATTGTTCCAGAAGTTTTTGTGGATGAAATGGTGGATGTTTTCAATTCTGTGCATGACAGAATTAAATTTACAAGGGAGGTTGAAGTAAATAGTCAGTTAAGTTTTTTGGACGTTAATGTGATTAGATGTAGTAATAATAAGGTAAAACTTAATTGGTACAGAAAGCCTACTTGGTCAGGTAGGTTTTTAGATTTTAATTCACACCACCAATTCGGAAACAAAATTGGAGCATTGAGAGGTGTCGTTGACAGAGCAATTAAATTGTCACATAAAGATTGTAGACAAAATAATTTACAGATAGTAAGAGAGACTTTTATTAATAATGGTTATCCAATTCAATTTATTAATAGATTGATTGCTGAGAGATTGTTTGAAATTTATAATACCGAAAAAAGACATAATGCAGGAATTGATTTTAACGGAGGCAAAATTATTGTCTTACCATATGTTCGAGGATTATCTGAAAGAATAAAAAGAAATTTTCGGAAATATAACATTCAAATTTTCTTTAAAAATCGCAATAATTTAAGTAGATTGTTTAATAATTGCAAAGATAAGGATGATTTATGCTTAAAATCAGGAGTTGTTTACAAGATTAATTGCATGGATTGTGATAAATACTATATTGGACAAACAGGTAGATATTTAAAAAAGAGAATTTATGAGCATAAATATAGTTTACGTAGCTCACATATTACTTCTGGTTTAAAAGAGCATTGTTTAAAGTTTTTACATTCTTTTGATTTTGTGAATGTGGATATTTTGGAATATGGTATTAATAATAAGTATAAACGGGAGAGTCTTGAAAGTATTCACATTTCCAAGAATCGAAATAATGTGAATTTAATGTTAGAGTCTGGTAGATTGGACAGTGTTTATCATTCCTTATTAAATTGATTGGTTTTGGACAATTTGTGTAGAGGGGGAATTTATATTTAATTTACGAAATTTGGTGGTGGGGATGAGTATATATAGATTAGAATATAAGGTTTAGATTAGTCCCTGATGAGGAGCCGTAGCGAGCTCGAAACGTTGGACAAGTCTTCAATTAGGTAAGGGTGTTGGGGACAGTCAGACTGCACTTTACTAACAAAGAATTTTTTCAGCTAATATTTTATTTTCAGATTAGTCTACGGGGGTGAATGTAAACAAGGACAGTCTGACTGTCATTATCATTTTAATTTAATTTTTAATTTAATTTTTATTTTTAATTTTTATTTTTTATTTTTATTATTTTTTATTTTTATTTTATTTTATTTTATTTTTGGTTGAAATTGATTGGACTGTAAGACCAATAAAAAAAAAAAATATTTATTAATTTGTATATGGGCAGTCGACAGAAGTACAATTCAATAGAGATAAAAGATATATAAAAAAAATTTCCTCTAACATGTCTAAAGCACGTTGGGCGCCATTTCGATACAAACCAAATTTTTTACATCTTATACTATGTAGAGTTCAGAAAAACTGCGATTTTGAAACAAAGCATCGGGTATGAAAATAATAAAAATGAAATTTTGTTTATTACACATTTTCACATTTTGATTAAATATTTTAAAAATAACGTTTTCATATCAAGGAGCGTGGTCATACTCCGAAGGCAAGTGTGCGTACTACAGCCGGCGTACGACCGTGTTTTTAGTATATACTTTGATATTGGGTTGGGAGATTTTGAAATAATTATAGCGTCAATATTAAACTATGATATTACTTCTTATTGCTTAATATAAAGCTATTCTGTTAGACGACCTTTCAAAAAAGGTTTGATGTATAAATATTTTATTATATTATAGTTATTACGCAATAAATACATTTTACTCCGTTTTCAGATTCTTTCCATTTATTTAATTTTGCCCATTAGTGAAAACGAACTAGATAATAAATAACTAAATTATATCTAGCTAAAACTTAAAGTGTAAAAAAAATTAGAAGGTCGAAACATTGGTATTTTTTGATGCTTGTGAATTGCTTATAGTATGTTAATCTTTAGAGCAGTACTAACTTTATGAACAGGTAACTTATATAGGGAATTCTAAAAATATAAAAGTCCTTCAATGTTTAAAACTTTTTTTTAATCCTAATTATTCAATTTATAAAAATAATACAATGAAAATTACAAAAAAATTATGCGAAAATTTATTTTTAAAAATGTATTTGAAAAGCGCATATAATATTAATAAATTTACCATGACAAGAAAGAGACTAATTTTCCATATTATTATAAAATACAATTCAAGAGATGATTTTTATTAACTTTTTATATACCATACGTTGTTCTGCACACTCTTCATTCTTTTCGATACGACGATAACGGTAGGTTTCATGAAAAAACTTTTTTAAATTTGTAGAAAAGATTTATACTTTCTTTACTTTTTCATCTAAAAGTTACAATGTATAAAAATTAAAACGTTTTGTACAAATTCCGATAGAAGATTTAAAAATAACTCAAAAAGAGTAAGTAGAATGTGGTTGAATTTCGGAATCTCAAGCACAAACGGCATAAAATTATATTACATAAAAGTTTAAGAGTTCATGAACTGCATTAAATAATTAGGCTCGAAATACATTCTCTTATAAATCGCATGCCAATCTGAATTTGACATTTTATAATCGTATGAAATTTTTTACAGCTTCTATACGTAAAAACAATGAACACCGGTTTCAAGATTTTGCTTGAAAATTTTTTTGTCCAAAATATAACCTAAAGTTCGAAAAGATTGGAAGATTTACTCTAAAATCTTTATAGTTCAAATTGATTAACTCAGACTAGTTTCTAGTAACTAAACTAGACCATATCTATGTCGAACTAATACAGTTTACACTTTGTTTCGTCAATTAATTTGGAGTGAATTAAAAATAATAAATTGCTAAAATTTTTAAACATTCATAATTTAATTGTCCAAATAATTGTAACATATCTGCCCGTCAACTGAGACTGATTGTGAATAATAGTATTTAATCTAATATTCTTATTTATAAAATTTAAACGATTGAATTGTTTGTCCTTTAAAGTTTTTAACAGTTAATATGTTATTTACTTCGCTTTTAAAGTTTAAATAATATAGCATATAAATGAAAAATTTCGTCATAGATACGATTAATATAGTTAATATAACAATTGATTTCAAGTATGATGGTTTTAGAGTAAATGTACCAATTTTTTCAAAATTCATATGTGGATAGGTTTGAAAAAAATTTTTTTCATCGAAATCCTCAAATAGGCGTTCATTAATTATATATATATAATCTCAAATGAATTATGTACATCTGATTTTATTCATCACTTTTAACAAACAACTTTTTTATTCAATAATAATGAGTAATAATTTCGAAGCTTACACGAATTGGTACTCATACAGATTTACATATACTTGACTATGTAAAAATTGACTTCAATACTTTCTTTTGCTTAAATTAGAAATAATTGAATATAATTGAAATGTCATTTTATTATTAGGATTATTTTACGGTTATTGTTTTAAATTTGTACAGGTTTCATGAAATTTTTGAATATTTTAAAATTGTCTGAATGATTCACAGCGTATATATCATTATTATTGAATAAAAAAGTTGTTTGTTAAAAGTGATGAATAAAATCAAATGTACATAATTCATTTGAGATTATTTTCGACAAGGCGAACTGTCATTTCGGATGAGGATTTTTTATCCTTGTTCAATTACTTCAATTACTGTATTTACTGTTAAAATGAACGAAAACTAAAAATCTTTTTAAGACACCAAATGACAACCACACATTACAAATTTAAAGGAATTTTTGAAAAATTAATAAGCTGGAAACTAGATATTTTGTAACCTTCTGATATGGTATTAAAATTACTGAATTTAATTATTCCCGTACAATTTTGGAATTAAAGAAAATAAAAAAAAATATTTAAACTATTCTAATATAATATAATGTAATAAATGCAAAAGATTTTGGATCAATAAATTCTGTAAAATGTAAAGAAAAATTATATATAAATTTTAAAGGATATAATTATATATTTGTATATAACTAAAACGTATCACACATATTGTAATATTCTTACGAATCTAAATGTTAACGTATATGTAAACGTATATGTACGTAAATGTGCATACTAATATAAATGAAAAATAGCAAACTTCCGATTAGTTTCCTCGTCTAATTTTGATGAAAACGTATGAACTTATATTTTTTAAGCTACTAGTTAGAAGTATCGTACTGACTTTTAGATTTTCGATTTTCGTAGCGTAAGCCATAAAAGTAATGGTTTGAACAAACTTATCTCGAAAATTAAGAAATTTTTTGTGATCTAAAATTATTATTTAAAATATTTTTTGAGATTTTTCGTATTGCGTAAGATAAATTAGGAAGACCATTATATTTTTCTGCTTTACACCATAAAAATCGACAATCTAAATGCCAGTACAATATTCCGAAATTGTGCATGTAGTTTATTTATATTATTATTCATTGTATGAAAATAATTATATTCATATTAATATTTAATATTAACAAAAAACAACTGAATTTATCTACAATACTTGTACCATTTCATGTTTCTATATTTATTTGTTTACATGTTTTAATAATTGAATATACTAAATAAAACTTCATTAATAAACTAATTTATACAAATGTTTATTAATTTTTAATAAAAATAACAGACGAGAATGTTGTCAGAACGAGACGATATGCATCAAAAAGTGGCGTAACAAGGATTAAATGTTTATTGCTAAAGCCATGGTTTATTTAACAAAATTTAGATTTTAAATCATTCAAAAAGATTACTCAAGAAGCAATATTATGAATTTTTCAAAAATTTCAACCTGCTGCAATTTTACAGATTTTTTAAGTTGCAAAAAGATTGCAAAATTTGTATTTCTAAAAATCATAAATTTTTTAATATGCATTTTGGAAGAATAATTCTTAGATTCTTTTTTATTTGAAATAATCTATTTTTTCAGAAAAAAATTTTCCGATATCACATTTTAATTCTCTTCCATTTGTTGAAATAAAAGTGATTTAAACAATGTACTGCCCCGATTTTTAAAAAAGACCTCAGGATTCGTGCTCTACAAGTCAAAATACTTAAGAAGTAAATTTTTTATGTGCGGACATCTCATTTCATAAGGGAACTATAGCCAGCACGAGATCTGCAAAACAAAAACGAAACAATCAACTCATATACATGTATAGTGAATCGGACGGTAGCACGCTGTAGGCAAGTCAACTACACACATATTGCACAGTAATTACTATGTATATCTATATATTCTATAATATATATATATATACACAGATTTATAGTACGGATTCAAATAATCTTAAAAGGAATATATATGATAAATGTGAGATGTGTGTGTATGTTAAATACAAATATAATTCTATACTTGCACATTTTGGAATTAATTTTTAAACCCAGGCTACAAATATTCTTTGAAACGTTCTATAGGGTTTCATACTTCAAATTTTATATATTATTTTACCTTTAATTAAATTATTTCGTGCAAATATTTAACCTTTAAAATGATGATGTAATTATTGTATATATAAAAACTTATGTGAAAAAGTATGAGAATATTTTTATAAAATTACATTATTATGTCAATTCTATATTAAATATTTTAATAGTTGTTGCTGGGGTTTTTCTGTTATTGGAAATCTTTTACATTTCTTATATATATATATATATATATATATATATATATATATATATATATATATATATATATATATATATATTGTATTATTAATAAAAGATTCGTTTACTTTAAATATATTTTTCATATTATGTTACTTAAAGAATTATACAGTAATTTTTCCTCCCTTCGGAGGAAAAGTGAATAAACGGAACCGTGCAGCCCGGTAGGATTCTCATTTTTCCGTGCCTGCGTAACATCTAGCATTTACGATGTTTAGACATACGAGTATATGCACCAGTCGACCGCGGGCTCGTTCTTTTTTTTGCATCTTGAGTTAGGTATTCAAGATTTAAAAACGAAATAAGAATTTTATTGTATGTAAAATTTATTATACAAATTTTTATGTTTTTTAAGTATTAAACATTATCTATATCTTTTTTTAATTAGTGTTAATGTAAAATTCTATTTATTATGCTATTAAATATTTAAAAATTTTAATTTGAGCGTAGATTATTAACCAAACTTATAATCTTCAATTGATTAGTCTTATTTATTTATAGAAAAGGGGGCTCCGCCCCCCAACCCCTGACGGGGGCTTCAATCCCTGCACCCACGCCACTCAATCCTACATCTCTTCTACATACTATATTAATTTCCAAATAAGAAGCAATTATTTAATTTAATTTTATTCTATTCAAGTAAAATGCACGTATAACCTTAAGAAAAAACCGATAATATTTTTTTTTTTTTAAACCCAACGAATTACATTTAATGTTACGATAACTTATTTCAAAGCGATCATTGGGACCTTTAGATTTTATACCTGCTTGCTCTATCTAAGCATGGCTAACACATAGAGGGAGGGGTTGGCATTCTTTAATTCTGTGAGTTTGCCGTTCAATTTTTTGTGCATTTCTTTGAGAAAGAAAAAGCGCCCTCGTATGGGAAAATAGTATGTGCCACAAGGGAACAAAATAGGCGTTTTCCGAGGGTATGTTTGCCGCCCGAGCGAAGCGAGGCACAATGTACTATTTCTTATTTATTACTTAGCATCGGGAAATACAATTTTCATAAAAAAAGGTGCAATAAATAATGTATGTGTAATACTAAAAGTAGAAAAATTTTACAAACATTAGTAAAATCTACAATATTTATTTCATATATTCTGTTGAAAACAAAAGATACGAATCCTTCATGTTTCGTGATTAAATTCTTTGTGCACCAAGTTTTTTGTGTAACATTTCTAATGAACGACCGAGTATATATCTGTATTATTATTTTAAAAATTTTATTTTTATAATAATAATCAATAAAATTATTCCAAAATTCAGTTGTTTATATATTAGTTCAAAAAATAAAATTTTCATACCCGAAACGAATTGATAGAGAAAGTTAAAAGACAGCATAACATTGAAGCTTATAGGATTAACAATTATTGATACCAATGATTTCGATGAAAGTTTAGCTATATCACGAACAGTATATAGTACATTAGTGACTAAGGCATTAGACTGCCAATCAGAGCGTAACCTTCGGATTGACTCTTTGAGAACCGATTTGGTAAAAAATAGTTTTCAACGTATTATTCAAAGAAATCAAAATCATGAAATTGTACAATTATATCTGTATACATTATTCAAAACTGATGGAGGTTTAAATAAATGAATTTGCCAATCATATCGTAATGTAAATTAATTGGGGTTTTTTATAATCAAAAATCAATCAAAATTAATTTAAACCGAATGGAATATGTGTTAAAAATACTGATTAGAAATCCACATTTTTGTATAAATAAATATATTAAAGGAGAATAAATTTATGTATTTAAATTAAATCTTATTAAATTGAATAAATAATTTTTTATCGGGAGTATTTTTCTTTTATAAAATTTTAATTTAATACTACTGCCATATCATCTTAATACAATATTATATGATTTAATTTAATTTAATATTAATATTAATTTAATAATTATTACTAATGGAATGGATTATGTTTTTATTAGTTGTAATAGATAAAATATCCTCTAAAATATCAAAACTTGATATTTATATTATTTCCTTATTTTTAATACTTCTAAAGATATTTTGCTGATTATAATTGTCATTTCTTTGTTAACTTTTGTGCAAACATCGTTTCACATCTATAAATCGAAAGCCATTTACAATGCCGAATAAATGCAATTCATATATTTACGAGGGTGGATTGATAAGTTTCCGGCCTGGCCACGAAAAATAACGTTTTTAAGAATTTTTTTTTATTCTCAACATAATCTCCTCCAAGGCTGATACATTTTTCATAGTCGTGTACTAGTCTAGTAATGCCATCTCTATAGACTGATTCGTCAAGCTCCTCATAATACCTATTTACAGCTTCGATTATTTCTTTTTGTCCGGAAATCTCTTACCGCCAAGCCATTTTTTGAGGTTAGGAAACAGATAATAGTTACTCGGGGCTAGGTCTGAAGAGTAGGGAAGGTGCGGCATCAATTCAATCTTCAGGTCGTTGATTTTAGCCATTGCAACGATTGACATGTGCGCTGGTGCGTTATCGTGATGAAACAAGATTTTTTTCTTCGCCAGATGAGGTCGTTTAATTTTCACTTCGTGGCTCAAACGTTGCAATAAGTCTGCGTAGTATTGACCAGTGATAGTTTTACTCTTTTCAAGGTAATCAATGTATATAATACCTCTTGCATCCCAAAAAACAGTAACCATAATCTTGTTCGCAGAAAAAATTGTTTTTTGCCTTCTTTGGAGTTGATTCCCATGGTCCCAAAAATTGGATTACGCTTATACAACGCCAAATTGGCGATAGAAATGTTCCTTCGAATCAATTTTTGGTCGACTGTTAGCAAAACGCGGCACCCATCTTGCACAGAGCTTTTCCAAATATAAATGTTCGTGCAAAATATTTTGTACACGTTCTTATGACAACTTACAGGGCTCAGCTCTCTCACGCACTTTTAACCTGCGGTCTTTCAGCACTATTTGATGGATTTTTCGATCATATTGGAGTTGTGACCTCAACAGGGCGTCCTGAGCAGGGCTCATCAGAGGTGCTCATTCGACCCTTTTGAAACTCGGAAACCCGTAGCTTAACGGTTTGAATATGATGGGAAGAATTGTCCTCAGTGTTGAGACCATCTCTTTCTTTGATTTTCTTCGATGTTAACCCTTTGAAATAAAAGTATTTGATGCAGCAGGATTTTCCAGCTGTCCCATTTTTACGAAAAACACGAGGTGTCTTGTTCAGTGTGTGCCTTCTTCTGCTTTTCTCTCCCCCCCTTCTTTTCCTCCACTTTTTCACCCTTCTCCCCTCTCCCATTCCTCGTCCTTTTTTCCACCTCCACTTTTTCCCCCTTCTCTTGTCCTCCACTACCTTCCCCCGTTCTTCACTCTCCTTTCCTTCTACCCCCCACCCCCCCTCTTTCCCCTCCTCCCCCTTCCCCCCTTCTTTTTTTTCTTCCCCCCCCCCCCCTTCCCTTTTCGTTCTTACTTTTACCTCATTTCCCATCTCTCCTTTTCCCCCCCCTTTCTTTCCTCTCCTTTCTTCTCTTCCCCCCCTTTTCTCCCTTTCTTTTTTTCCCCCCCCCTTTTTTTTTCCAGCTGTCCCATTTTTACGAAAAACACAGAGGTGTCTTGTTCAGTGTGCTCTCAAACCTAAACTAACATGGTGATCGGACTGAAATTATAACTACAAACTATCTAAGGATGGCACTATAGAACGTCACCTCAAGGTAAGTCTAGTGGCGCTATTTCTTGGTCAGGCCGGAAACTTATCAATCCACCTTCGTATACATTTATAGGTGAGGGGCTACTCCGATTTAGAGTCAAGTTCTCTTTCGGCTCTTACCGAGCTCTCTTGCTTCTCTTTTGTAATACAATGCCAAGTAAACAGTACATCAAAGTTCATCTATAAGATTGTGTGGGCGATGAGAACGAGAGTCAAAGAGAACTGGAAAGAGCTAAAGAAAACCAGGGAACGTCGAATCTCATTTTTCAGTCATTTTTAGATATTCGCGATATAATATGTAATTGTTCTTTGTTGAGATAAAGATTTTTTAATAAATTCTATTGCGGGCAGGTGAGGACCGCAGGAAGTTTGATTAAAATTTACTTTTTCATAAAAATTTAATTTTCTTTATTGAAATTCTATATTATCTCCCGCGTGTGGCTTAAAACAATATATCGGCTTGTGTCACCAATTCTCAATGCATCAGTGACAACCGATTAACTTGTTTCGATCTTCTTTATCTTTTGTTAGTTTTTATTAACGGCATTGTTTTATACATTTTTGGTCTTTGTTTTAGCTACCCCAAAAGTTATGCCCGATTTTTGGTATTTTATTATGAGCAATATCACTCTTCCCCACGTTTTTTGGGCTCACCGACCGTGGTTTCCCTATCTTATATTTTCAAAGTGGTTATCTTCCCCCACATCCTTCGACATATTACGTAGTACCGTCTGTTTTACTTAGATGATAACAAGCGAACCACCCCACCCTCAACTATTTTTTCTGCAACCTCTTCTCTAATTTACCTAGTTACCCTTTTCCCCACCCTTTTATTTCATAGCTACTTCTGTTCTTTTGAATGGATAAATGGACAGTCCTTCACATTACACAATTGGCACACCTTATCGCCTTGTTGGTCGTACAAACCCCAACTCCCCCCTCTTTTTTTTTAACTTATTTTATCTCGCTCACATTGCTTACCCCAGCGCCCCGGTTTATAAAAATGTCACATGTTAGGTTTAATAAAATGCTAAAAAGCTGTTTGAATAAGTTTTTCATCACAGACTAAGCGATAAACAATAGTCATTGATACTTTCTACCACTTGCACAATCATAATCGGTTCCAGTAAGACAATGTGGTGCATTCTCACTAGGGACAATATTTATCTATTCATGTATATTATATTTTTGATTGTTATCATCTATAAATAACGTACCACTTACTTGTAAAGGGAAGAAGAGAACTACTTTGAAAGTAGAAGAGATAGGGAGAAAGCTTTGTGAGAGCCACAAAGAACCGGCGAGGGCTCAGTGAGAACCAAAAAGCACATATAAACTTTTTATTGTCTCAAATATGTAATTCTTATAAAAAATTAAATAATAAATCGAAAGTTACTCTTTTCATTTTTGAATCTGAAGATTATTTTCCAAGATAATATAGAATTTCAATATAAAAAATGAATAAAATGTTATAAATATAATAAAATGTTCTATGTCATATTTAATTTTAAATAAAGTAAATATACAAATTGGTTTTTAAACGTAGTATTTTTATTCTTTATAGTTATAGTATCATTTTCGTATTGTAATTGAATTTTTGGTCATTCTTACTGTTGCAGGTTGAAATTTTAATTGCAATATTTATTGTAAAAACTAAGTAAGAAAAAATGATAATGAAAAATCAACTACCACTCTTAAAATATTAATCCAAAGATCTTATTTAACCTATAATTAAAAAAAAATAATAATTAAGCATAAATAAATAAAAAAAATGTTAAAAACCTATTTTTAAAAAAAATGGTTAACAAATTTAATTAAAAGGTAAAAAAGAAATAACAGAAAAATTTAACTAAAAAGTAAAACATAAAACTATGCCCAGAAAATATTAAACATATGAAAAATATTAAAATATAAAATATAAACAAATTATGCTCCAAACAGCAAAAACATCCGACTAAGTTTAGGTAATCTGCAGGTATCTCTGCTAAAAGAATAGATTCAATTTCAGATAACATTATATCGTATTATGTTGTAAAATTCAGAAGGGATTTTATATAAGACCTATATATATATATATATATATAATATAGTATATTATAACGGTGCGCGTGTCCGCCCGAACGCGAGGACGGCGGGCACGGTCCTTGCAAAAGATGTGCCCGGCTGGGCTTAGCCCAGAATCGTTTCGGCAATCTCTGGACGGATGGCAGCACGTGTTCGTTCACTGAGGGAGGCGGTATCCCCGCTCGTCGATGGTCCTAGGATGGGGCGGTTACTCCGCACAGACGGGAGCCGGGTGGCAGTACTCACGAAAGCGACGAAACTCGCACAGCGAGCACAGGGCACCTGGCGGAACCAAACAAAAGCACACAAGAAAAACGAGCACTCGACCGACTCCCTTTTTTGGTGTGTTCGCAAGAAAAAGGCCCGATCGCACGTCTCTCGTCAAGTTCTGTTTCAAGACTCGACTCTCCCAAAATTCGCGCGCGACCATCTCTCCCCACTCCCCGCTCTCTCTCTCACTTACCTCTTCGCTGATGTATTCGTGCGTCGGCCTATAACAAATATATATTAATATTTACGTATAAACATATATACATATATACAAGGGCTACGGCGAGAGAGAGAGCATAGGGACGTGGGAAAGCAAACGTACGCGGCGCTTGCGTTTCCCGCCACACGCCTCCCCTCCAGACGCTGGTAGCCGAACCTTGGCAGCTCGATCCAACATCTCTCTCTCTCTCATGTTGACCATCGTGTCAGGATAGAAAATACTACACAATACATAATTGGGGAATGTCTTAATAAGAAGAGCATGGAAAATAAAGCCGCAGGTGCATTATGCACCTAGATGGCCTGTTGACGAGTCTTGGCTTGGGCCCGAGTGCGGCGGGAGATTGGTCCCGCGGTAGTGCTGAGCACTGGCTCTTCCTGAGGCGTTCTACTTTTCGCCTTACCAGGTGCACGCCACTATGGCAGGCGGCTTCGCTGTTATGGGGCTTCGCAGGGGCTCGTGCTTCAGTCCTTCGACGGGTTACAATTCGCATCCTACGCGGTCACCCTAGTCTACGCGGCACGTCGTCGGCGTTAGGTCGCGTGGCATGGCCTAGGGGGGTATCGCTTCGTACGCTCGTACCGGGATTACATCTTC